>QJPP01002871.1:0-341754 GCA_003996215.1 Jaltomata sinuosa | reverse complement strand
GCATAAGGTACCCAGTAGGTATCATAGGTCGACTGGGCACATATAAGATAAAAGCGTAGTAATAGACAAAATAGAAGCAAGTAGTCACAGAAATCAACGAAAGGTACACAGGAACTAGCCCAGAGGGAAATCAACAGAACCACATATGAGGCTAGTAAGCAGAATATACACACCATAGGCACAGGTGAAAGTAAGAAATAACGCACCTGGGGTCCTTGCAACCACAGTGTATACAAATAAGTTTACGAAATGGACAGTATACCGGTAACCTCAAGTGTAAGAAGAAGAGAGAAAGAGTAATGATAGGCATGCTCAGAGACATGAATTGACTCAACTAATCATATCAACCTCAAATCCAGAAACTAACAGTCTAGCAGTAACCAATTTCATACTTAACCGCAACAGGGAACAATTTTGTAAGTAAATAGCAAAAGTCTACCTACAGTCCCCCGGCCGCCCATACAACCGAGGAACACAAACAAGTGAAAACAAACCCTCCGGCATCCCATACTACCGGAGCGTACAATCAACAAACAACAAACAAGGGTGGAGCCTCAACAATGAATGATATGATGCATGAAGATCTCAAGTGAAATGGTATCTCTGTATGTACCTCCTCCGGCGCCGATCCGGCCCAGCAGGTAGGTTCCATGGAAGGACACTGCCCGTATACCTCTACTCCACCGTATACCCCTCCTCCGGCACACTCAGCCCATAGCTCCTGGCCCGGATGGCAAAGTCCATGGAGGTCCCAGACCCCATACTAAAACTCAGTATCAGAACATGTCGTCCAGAAGCAAGTCTGGTATCAGGATGGAGACCCAGTCTCGAATATGCAATGCCCAGACCCTGTCCAGGACTAAAGTATTAGTAAAATGTCTCAAAAACCCCTCCAAGGGTGCCCGGGGATAACCGGGTCTAAACAGTAAAAAGCCATCTCAGGTGCTCGGTGCGACCGAGGCTAAAAATCATCTCAAGTAGCAAGAAAACTCAACTAGCACTCTGGCCCTGCCGAGTCTAGCGTTAATCGTAAAACTGGCGGACATTCCCAAAATCCCACCTTCTATGTTCCAGAGTCAACAAGGCCTCACAGGACCACAAGGGTAAATAAAATATATCGGCAAATACTACAAGCAACGGAGGAACAAAAGTAGGCGGACATGAGTAAAGCGGTCAAGGTCTGTGGTACCAACCTAATAAACCAACCCAAGGACTCGGATAACTTGACGTAGATAATCTATGTTCTTTTCGATGTTCCCGTACCACACCACTTGGATAACCCACAAATTCTCTTTTACACAATATATATCAACAATGCTGTAGCAGCTAAGTAGCTTAATGAGTTTGTTGAGAGAAATGAAAATGCTCCAGTGAATATGTTCACTAATTACTTACATAATATAAATCAATGTAAGTTAGGCAGCAATTGCCCACCACATCTGTTGGTTTCCACGTGTGGGGGGGTGTCAACACCACACCTCCCCTTATCTAATTAATGATAGGTGGATCCCCGCCATGTATGTACTCGGGTATTGAATAAATTCATGGTATAATAAATATAATTTTTGAATATACCATAATCATTAGAAAAATATTTCGAATAAAACCTACTATTTTATCATAATAATTTTCAACATAACTAAATTTACTATCTCCGTTAACGTATTACAATGTATAAAAACCTTATAAAATAAATACATATACAATTATATCGCATCAAAAATATTTTCCATAAACCTTTAAAATATTTTGAAAAGGCAATAATAATATATTTTTTACCAAATTCCACTTTTAAATAAAATATTTTAAAATACACGCACGATACTAATAAAATTCTTAAGCCTAGGCTCATAATTCACCAACGCACGATTTTGATACTCAAGAATTCTCTCGGGATCCTCCCTTATGTTTTATCACTGTTTCAGAACTGAAATGGCATTTTAAAACGTGAAGTTGAGGCTTAGATCGAGTTTAACCCGACCCGAATCGCGACCCGGTTCGCAACCCGTTTTCTGCCAGACAGTCCGTGGTAAAACAGTCATAACTTTTTACTCCAAGATCAGTTGGACGTGAGGTTTTGTGCGTAGGAAACTAGACTCGCAGACATTCGATTTGGTATTTTGGGGGACTTCTAACTCTTTATATATTGAGAGAAAAGCTCTGAGACATTTTACCCAAAGTTCAGGAAATTCATTGTAATATTGGCTTCGAAGTTGGGTCCATTTGTTCAGGAAATTCACGATTACTTTTGCCGACTTGCTTGGCTTCGAAACTTATAATGCGACCAAACAAATGGACCCAACACCGAAATACCGGTCCTGACGAGCCTTAAGTGACTTGGGGCCGCTACAAACAAGCTCTAACAGTTCAAGGAAAATGTATACGTAGAAATAACCGGAAGGGTCATTACAGACGTGCGATTCGCACGTCGCGATGTGCGCATCGCACACCTGCTTCAAATTGACTAGTGACTTCAACTGAAATTATGGGCTTCCTGCGAAGGTGGTGCTTTCCGCACCATAGGATGTGCACGTTGCACAACGGCCGCACTCATTTGAAGAATCTTTATCAACTTTGACAGCTTCATACGGAGGAGGTGCGAACTGCACCTCGGTTGGTGCGTGTCGCACAGCCACCGCATCCCATGGCAAATTCTTCAGCTTTTCTCAACTCTTCACAGTTAGCTCCTTTTTGGTTCTTTTTGGGTTTATATCCTTGTTTTTCATCTTTTGTCAAGAGTACCTGCATATACATCAATAAAGGCAATAAAAAACTCTAAATCGAATTTAGCTACTCATAGTAGGAGAATAAGAGATACCATCTGGGTAAGTCAAATTCCGATCCATTATAGCTGAATCTCATGTTCTAGAATCAAATTAGGCAAACAAATTGTTAACCAAGAGATTTGGATTGAAACCCTCTTCTCAATGGAGGTGGAAAATTGTTTACAAAGCAAAAAACTATCTCTAAAACTCAGGTGTGAAGTATTGTATATACAAATTGAGCCTAAAATGGCCTTTTATATATTCCTAAGTCATCACATAAAATTAGGATGAGTTTTCCCTTCGGGAGGTGTGCAATGCGACGTGCGATTCGCACTTCGTGATGTGTGCATCGCACACCTGCTTCAAATTGACTAGTGACTTCAACTGAAATTATGGGCTTCGTGCGAAGGTGGTGCATTTCGCACCATAGGATGTGCACATCGCACAGCGGCCGCACTCCTTTGAAGAATCTTCATCAACTTTGACAGCTTCATACGGAGGAGGTGCGAACTGCACCTCGATTGGTGCGTGTCGCACAGCCATCGCTTCCCATGGCAAATTCTTCAGCTTTTCTCAACTCTTCACATTTAGCTCCTTTTTTGTTCTTATTAGGTTCATTTCCTTGTTTTACATCTTTTGTCAAGAGTACCTACATAGACATCAATAAAGGCCGTAAAAACCTCTTAATCGAATTTAGCTACTCATAGTAGGAGAATAAGAGATACCATCTGGGTAAGTCAAAATCCGATCCATTATAGCTGAATCTCATGTTCTAGAATCAAATTAGGCAAACAAATTGTTAACCAAGAGATTTGGATTGAAACCCTCTTCTCAATGGAGGTGGAAAATTGTTTACAAAGCAAAAAACTATCTTTAAAACTCAGGTCTGAAGTATTGTATATACAAATTGAGCCTAAAATGGCCTTTTATATATTCCTAAGTTGTCACATAAAATTAGGATGAGTTTTCCCTTCTGGAGGTGTGCAATGCGACGTGCGATTCGCACGTCGCGATGTGCGCATCGCACACCTGCTTCAAATTGACTAGTGACTTCAACTGAAATTATGGGCTTCGTGCGAAGGTGGTGCGTTTCACACCATAGGATGTGCACGTCGCACAGCGGCCGCACTCCTTTGAAGAATCTTCATCAAACTTTGATAGCTTCATACGGAGTAGGTGGGAACTGCACCTCGGTTGGTGCATGTCGCACAACCACCGCATCCCATGGCAAATTCTTCAGCTTTTCTCAACTCTTCACACTTAGCTTCTTTTTGGTTCTTTTTAGGTTCATATCCTTGTTTTTCATCTTTTGTCAAGAGTACCTGCATAGACATCAATAAAGGCCATAAATACCTCTAAATCGACTCAAAACATAGCAATTATTCATGGATATAGGCTCAATAAGTTGGTAGATTACCGTCTTATCAAAACCCCAAACTTGAACTATTGCTTTTCCTCAAGCAAGATACTCACAAGGTAAGGAATGAATTATGCTAAGGCTCTGTTAAGGCACAAAAGACTACTCTTCACTAAAAATTTAAGAAAAAATAAACAAACAAAAGGTTCAAACAAAGGACTCAACTACTATGCTCATCTCAATTTGGACCACCACAAACTCAAGACAATTGGTCATTTCAAAACCTTTTTCAACAGGACACCATTTATCATTTAAAATCAAGGGAATTTGCCATTCAAAACAAGACATTTAAGCTTCTCAAGTCATTGGCATGGACAGTCAAGGTTTTCCTCGATATTCGCCACACAACTTGTCTCATTCATTCCCCTCAATTTAAATAGAGACTTTATGCTGAAATTCGAGTGAATGATGCCACTCATCACAAGAGAGAATCCCACTCACAATCATTCAATTCTCAAACCACGGGATTATAAGAGAACCAAGATGACTCTCACTCTCTCAAGGAAGTTCAAGTGAATACACATCAAACCTTAGGCTTGCCCTTCATGTAAATCGCCACTAATGTAGGGTATCTAAGCTTGAAATCACCAAGGACTTGCGGGTTACAATGTTGTCTAGGGTTAAGGTGAGGATATCATTTGGTTCAAGTGGATACACCTCCCTAATGCTCTTTTTTCTCATTTTGAACACCGCTCACATTTTTCCATTTCAACTTCACCTTATTCCTCCCTCGCACAACCCAAGATTTCTCCTTTTTAACTCATGATCATTCACACCTTATATCACCTTCACTTGGTAGCACCAATTTTTGCTTTTCAATTTGCTCATTGGATTGATATTTTGGAGCAATTTTCAATTTGAAATTAAGGTGCTACCTTGCACTTGAAGTTCACTTCCTTTTTTCTCCCCATTTAGTCATATGCACCCCCAAACTTAGGCATTTGCCTATGTTGTGTTTTGTTCCCCCCACCAAACATAGGCTTTTAGCCTGCATTTCATTTTCAAGCAATTAGGGAGGATGTGTGCCAAGATAGAGGCTCCAAAAGGGTCAGGGTGTTGACAAGGTGCCAAATAATGGTCACAAGCTCAAAGGGGTTCAGTAGGATTTGATGTCATTGGGAACTCATTTGGGTGAAGTGGCTTATCAAAAAGGGCCTAAGGTCATCTTCCAAGCTCAGTTAGACCTAGACGTTCGCCTTGAATCACATTCGAGGCTAGTTCTAGATGACACTTATGCACAAGAATCAAGGTACAACCTCACCACACAAGGCATCATGCCATAAGACTTTATTCATTAGTCCCATAATCAATTAGGGCAATTGACTTTTGACAAGCTATTCCGAGTTTATTACACACTCGTTTGTGAGTCAATCAAGCAAAAATGAGAGTGTGCAAGTCATGACAAGAGAATGCTTTTCCTCAAAAAATCATTTCCCTTCTTCCTTTCTTTTTCAAAAATAAATTGCCATGATTTTTTTTGGTGGGCCCATTTCGAGACAAGCACTTACAGATTCAATTCTACACTAAAACATGGCATTTTCCCTTATGAAACTTGCCTCTTAATCTATCATAGGGAAACACCAACTCGGTTCTACACACAAAAACAAAAGAAAAGAAAAATAGAATAATCAAAACTTTTGCTCCTTGGGAAAGAACCGTAGTATTAAGAAAACCCTCGGAGTTTATTTCTACACTATTATTAACAAGGCGATAACCGAATTTGTGTTCATAATTTCATTCAAGAACAAGCCTAGGCATAGGCTTTTAGCGCAATTGCAAGCAATGGGTGGTGGAACAATAGGGAATGTAAGACCAACCTGGCAAACACTCAATAAAATTCAAGTCCGGCGAGCGCGCAATTAAGCTCAAAGTAAAACAAAAACATAATCTAAAACAAAACTAGTTAAAAGGCCCGACGAGGGCAATGTCAATCACAACAAGCATCATGATGTTAATAGTTACAGACTCCCCTAAACTTAAAATAAGCATAGACCATGATGCACAGAAAGATAACCAAATAATAATGAGTGCCAAAAACTCCCTGAGCAGGCTAATGATGATGACGATCCTTCCTTCGTGAATAGAACTGATGAGGTAGTTGAGATGCCAGTGGAGCTAGTGGTGCCGGTGGTGGATGTAAGCATGTGCTGGATATAGCTGACACTCTTCCAGTGGAGGAATCGATGGATCCCACCAGACCTCAAGGCAACCCAAGGGATCCACAAACCACCTGTCCTCACACGTCATTAACTCGTGATATGAGAACCATTTTTGCTGAAGTCCCCATTTCCTCACATATGGTGTTGGAGGTGATGGTTGATGGTGGCAACTGACTCTGTATTTTCTGGAGTGATTTCGACTGGTGTCCCATTCTCTTACATCTCAAATTTGTCTTCTTCATTAGGGTCCCAACTTGTGCACCAATTATCAGGAGGGCTAGTACATCTTGTAGGAGATTTTGAGATTGGGGCCGGTAGGTTAAGATCCTAATTTTCTTCAACAAGTGGTATCATTTGCTTGAACCTCACAACCTCTGTTTCCATAGTTTCCACTCTAGCACATAGTTTGCTCAAACTTGACACAACCGGTTTGAAGGGCGACTTGATCGCAGATTTAATCAAAGCTGGGATTTCTTGGGCCAACTTATGCAAAAATTCCTCATTTTTGTTGGTAAGTTGAGAAAGCTTGAATAAATCACCTGAATGAGTGTATCCTGATGATCCATGTATAGTGCTCGAGGCTCATTGAGATGCGGGTGAATCCCTTTCTTGATCATGCACAATGTTCTTACCTTGAGTCCTGAGTGTGGTGGCATCAGAGGTTTGGTCAAGCTACCTCTTCTTAAAGTGTGGAGCATCTTTATCCCTCTTTGCGTATAGTAAAACCATGCCTTTAGCTTTATTAGCCTTGTAAAGTCCTCAAAACAAGGGGCATCCATATTGGATACATAGAAGAGTGACGAGCACGGGGAATGCCATTGATGTGGAGTCATCTCATGCTTTCCTCTTAAGATGCTAAGCTATGATCTCGCCCTTATTTAATCTGAGGACTCTCATGATGTATGCAAGAAGAATGCCCATCTCAATGGTTACTTTATTGGTGTGGCTGGTCGGGATGAGCCTTGTGCTGAGAGAGTTGAGCCACATGTGGGCTTCGAATTAGAGATCCGAGCGATAAATCTGCCCCCTTGTGGTGGACCAAAGGGGGTCTTCTGCTGCAATCACACTAGCAACCCATTTGTATTCCTCATCCTTTCTCTCCACGCATTCCATGAACCTTTATTTGGGGATTGGTTCATCATCCCATATTTTAGAATGAATGGCTTCTAGGGTAATGTCCACCTCTTTAACCCGTACCTATACGGACTTGAGGCATGGTGACTTGCTTAGTGGGCCTTTGGTATTTAGTATGTCAATATGGTCCCGGTATGAAGCATAGAATTCCCGTACCAACTCAGGAAAGTAGAGGACTACTATTTTGGAGAAATGTTCCCAAGCTCGTATGCGAAATTACTTTGGCATGTTTGGGAATTCCTCTTGAAAATCATCTATGTTGAACCCCTTTAATTCCAAGAATGGGTGACTCCTGAACGCAAGGTAATAGGCTTCCATTACCTTAAGCCCGAAGCGAATCCCCAACTCGATATGCTCTGCTTCTTGTGTGGGGATTCCTGCATTTGGAGTGTGCTTTGGGGCATGTTGTTTTTTATGGGGCCAGTTGGAGGACATATTCCTGCGAATGGGCGTTAGTGGCATGCACTATAAACATATATACAACTACTAAGGAGTGAGGAATTCAGTGAAGTGGAAAGCAAAGGGAGGGGAGGGGTTTGTCGGCTCGTGCGAACCACATGCAAATCGCACTAGACATAGTACACATAGCATGTGTTGTCGCATGAGTTAACAGACTCCTGCCAGTGGTTTTCTTGTCGTGGTAAGACGATGGTGCGAACAACATTAGAGGAAGTGTGCATCGCACCACACTTCGCCCCTTAAGGCAGTAACTGAATTGCATGTTTGGGCCAGATGCGATGCATAGTGTGCTCTGCACATCAAGACCTATGCATCATATGCAAATTATGCAAATACACAATTGGATTCAATGATTCATTGCGTTCTTGTAGATTGTCCATGTGATTCATAGAGAAAGAGGTACTAGGGCACTAGATGCCACATGACAAACTATATCCACATTGACAAGAGCTATGGGGTATTATGACTATAACCTTCGGGTACTCAGAATTCCCCGCATTTTCATTGACACAAACAAAAAAGAAAGGATTCAACGACTTCTCTTAAGATGGACGTTACCCCGTCTATCATCGGGAACATCGATCCCTCACAATTAACAATGGGTACCAATAATTTTTCAGCACAATTAACTCCCTTCCCGCACAAGATCATACACCCCAAATATAATGCTAACAAGAATCATGGGTATACATTCAGCAAAATTCAGTCGTACAAAATGATTTTTAACAAGACCTCATGGAAAATGATGACTTGCCCTTAAGAATGACATCACCCAATCTATCATCGGGCCAAATCATTCGCTAGACACGAGTGGGTTACTCAGAGTTCACCCCAACACAGATTTCAAGGCTAAAAATCACTACCTCTCAATATGCATTCCTAACATTAAAGTCCTATCGAGGTGACATGAAGAGCTAGTATCAAACAATTCAAAATTGAGTACCCAAAAATCGTCGGGTCTCGCCCAAAAATTATCATAGCAATTCTACTAAGCATTCTTCACAATATGGGTTCCCAACCTTCATAAAAACAAGAATTAAACATCAAAGAACATACCACAAGTGAAGATTGTGACAAGAAGACTGAAAATTGAAGCTTTTGAACATCAACAAAGATAACCCAATTGGACATCATCGGAGACGGACAGTGGTAGTGACAGTGTAGTGATGGAAATTGTTGGGTTAGTGGAGGATAAGGTTTTGTATGACTTTTCGGGCATTAGGGGAAATTTTGGGAGAGAATTTTTTTGAAGTTTGGAAGAGAAGTAAGCTTAAGGTGATGAAGGAGGCGGGTTTAAGTAGAAGAGAACAATAAATTTTAACCGGGTCGGGTCGTTCAATGGGTCAGGTCAATGAAATTTAAAAATTACCTTCCATGCGCCACGACATGCGATTTGCACTAGGCAAGGTGCAGACTGCATGATGTATCGAACATGACTTCTTTCAACCCTGGGTTTTCCCAAGCATCTTTGATGCTATGTGATGGAGGTGCGACGCGCACCTAGGCTCATGCGGTCCGCACGGCTCAGTGCACATCACCTCCAATTTTTCCAATTTCTTTCCAGTCATTCTGTATTGGCATGCGGTGCATTGTGTGACATGCACAATTTCTTGTGCGGTCTGCATAAGGCTTTGAACGCCCCATTGTATCCCCTTTTGCACTAATTTTCTTTCCACTTCATGAATTCCCTAAAAACACCAAAAACAATAAAAGTGAAGAAAATTAAATAAAAGATACTTGGGTTACCTCCCAAAAAGCGCTTGATTTTACATCGCAGCACAACGATAGTACCTCAATCCTCAACCATTATTGGAAGACATGCCAATCTGGTTGGAGTGGTCCCATTCAAATAAGGGAAATTTCTCCATCGACACCCTAGAGATGTCATCATGATGTTCACCTTGCAGTGAATCAGATGCGTGCGTCATGCACCCTTCACACTCTCCAAGGGTATCATCCCCTTTTCCCTTAAATTCTATCACCGATATGACTCTCAAATCGTGCAGAATTAGTAGGTTGGCAAACATTGAAGGTCACTACCTCATCCCCCACTCAGAATTTGAGTTCTCCGAGTTCGACATCAACAAGGACCCACCTAGTGGCTAACAATGGTCATCCCAAAATAATGGGCACCTCTACATCTACTTCATAGTCCAAGATGACAAAATCCCCAGAAAGAATTAGTTTGTCCACATTTACGGATACATCAAACAAGATTCCCATATGGTTCTTAATACACCTATCAGCCATAAGTAGCCGCATAGATGTAGGCTTGGGAGTGCCAAACCCTAGCTTCTGAAAAATTATAAGGGGCATCAAGTTAATGCTTTCCCCCAAGTCGCACAAGGCCCTTCGAAATACAAACAAACCAATTGTACATGGCATAGTGAACGCACTCGGGTAATCTTTCTTTGTAGCCACATCGCTAGTCATCATTGCACTACAACTGTGTCACATCTCAACCGTGCCCACTTCAACCACCTTCTTCTTTTTAAGTAACTCTTTCATAAATTTAGAGTACCCTGGCATCTGTATTAGAGCTTCGACCAATGGGATATTTATTGAAAGCTTGCTGAATATGTCAACAAACTTGCCAAATTTTTGCTCTTCCTTCTTCTTATTTAATCGATGAGGGTACGGAGGAGGTCCTTTGGGTGTTGCGGTCGGAATGCTCTGTACAAGAAAAGAGTCCACTTTGTCATCAATGACCACTTGGGGAGGAGTCTTGACCTCTTCCTGATCTTTATCACTTCCAACATCTCTCGGGGCACTTGATGTTTCAGGTTCTTTTCTTACCTCCGGAGTGTCATTTACATTCTCATGCACCACCTCTTCATCTCTTAGCTTCTTTTCTAGTTCAACAATAGGCTATTTTGATTTTGTGACCTGTTCCATAACAGGCTCCCTTGTCTCACCAGTTGTTCGACCATTCCTAGTAACGATGGTCATGATGTGCCCGTCATGTCTAGAGTTCGTAGTGGCGACACTAAGAGGTGGTATCTTTACCCCCAGAGTCATTTCAACGGAAAGATGATCCATTTGGATTTCAAGTTGCTTGATAGAGGTATAATGAGAGCTCACGGTTCTATAAAGTGTGGAGACCTCCCTTTTAAGATTATGCACCCCGACATGTGTTGTATCCACCTTTTTTAGCACCAAGGATAAAATGTCCTCTAACTTGCAATTCTCGGGGTTGCTTGTAGTTTGTTGGTGGAGGGGATATGATCTGCTTGGGCTTACCTATGCACTTTGATAGTTGTATCACTCATTATACCTGTCCCGCTTATCTCATTTCTAACCTTGGTTCTCTTCCTTTGGGTGATAATACTTGTGATGAAAACTCACCGACACAAAACACAACTTGCCATCCACCACCAATGTAAGTTTGTCATTGGTAGCTTTTATTTTCGGCATATTTACAACACTCACCTCCTTAGTATCAATCACAAGTTTGTCCAAGAGATCGATTTGTGTCATCATTTTGGCCTATGTCTCATCTTGAATCTCTCTTCCTTTTTTAACTTTATTAATCAAGATAGATGAGGTTGCTCCCGAGGTTGGTACATCGGTTTCTCGTGTATACCAAGCTTGGTTGGTTTTCATCATCAGTTCTAAGAAAGATAAGGAGATAGGAAATCCCATATCCATAAAGGTGCCACCTCAAAGATTATCAGCCACTGATTTGTTCAAGGAGCTTAACGACCGGTAGAAGCTTTGGAGCAAAACGTTGTCTAACAAGCCATGGTTTGGACATAAGATACATTTCTTTTTGAACCTCAACCAAGCCTCATGTATGGGTTCATCTGGAAGTTGCCTAAAATTTATGATTTCTTCTCTTTGTTGCATCCTATGAGATGGAGGGAAGAATCTTAAAGTGAACTCCTCAACTAACTCAGCCCAAAATGTGATGGAGCCATCCGGCAATTCCTCCAACCACATTGTGTTTTCCCCCATAAAAGAGAAGGGGAATAGGTGCAATCGGATGGACTTTTGGGAGATGTTTTGAAAGATGTATGGTTGGAAAATCTCCACAAAATTCTTAATATCCCGGTTGGCATCCTCATGGGCTGCTCCACCGAATAGGCCCTTCATTTGAATCAAGTGGATCATGGTGCTTATCACGTGGAACACAGCATTTCCCACCGTAGGGGGTAGTCCAATTGCCCCTACACCTTATTGCATCAAAGGCTCAGCAGCGTTGGCATAGTCGAAGCAACCAATGCTCTCATTATCATCGGTTTCATTCATCGCTAGCCTACTCAATCAACACAAACAACAAAAGGTAAAAGAAAACAAATACTCTCAGTTTTTCTTCAAAACAATAATAAAAAATTATCTAACACTCAAGTCTCTGGCAACGACACCATTTTTGATGAACGCTCAAATCGTGCTCTCCAACTAGGAGGCCACGGTGATCGTGCAGCAAAACAAAATTTAAAAACCCAATGGATGTCAGGGTCATACGCAAGGGACTTGAATTAGCCAACTAGAGATTGTATGAGTTGATTTCAAAGAGAAAGTAATTGCTTAAACAAAAACAAGTAAAAATTGGGGAGAATTGGGAAAGTTGTCACTACTAACATAATTCAACAAAAAGCAATAAAACTAAAGATGGGTGTACCAAGTGATTTAGAAGACTAGGGATGCATATCCGATGGGGCATTAGCTATAGGATGGGTTAATCATTAATTCACTTCTACCCTCACCTATTGACATGAATAGCGTTGGTCATAGGTGTGGAATGCTATCTCCCGATCAACATCCATATTTCCAAAGATTTCCGTTAGAACATCGTCGGTGTGATAAACAATCAACCAACATTAGCTTGTGGAGGTCGTCCTATTCCTAGCTCGGACCCTTAAATGGGAGATTCCTGCGATTAGAGTCATTTCTAGCCTCCAATCTAAATTGATTCCCAAGTACCCACTAGCAATTTCATATGCACAACTATGAAATTCTATCCTGAGCAATCACATAGCTAAGTAATGCAAATAAATGTTTGCAAAAACCAATTTTAGGATTAAAACTTGGTGAAATTACTAGACCCATGTCAAATAAGCAGTTATAAAGGTGAATTAACAACACCCACACCCATTAGCTAAGCACCCATAATCTATACACCCCTAGACAGGAGAATTTAGTTACTCATAGTAGGAGAAGAATAGATACCATCTGGGTAAGTCAAATTTCCATCCATTATAGCTGAATCTCAAGTTCTAGAATCAAATTAGGCACACAAATTGTTAACCAAGAGATTTGGATTGAAACCCTCTTCTCAATGGAGGTGGAAAATTGTTTAGAAAGCAAAAAACTATCTCTAAAACTCAGGTATGATGTATTTTATATACAAATTGAGCATAAAATGTCCTTTTATATGTTCCCAAGATATTACATAAAATTGGGACAATTTGCCCTTCGAGAGGTGTGCGATGCGATGTGCAGTTCGCACATCGTGATGTGTGCATCGCACACCTGCTTCAACTTGACCAGTGACTTTAGGTGAAATTGTGGGCTTCGTTTGAAGGTGGTGGGTTTCTCACCATGGGATGTGCGCGTCGCATATTGGCCGCACTTCTTTGCAGAATCTTCAACAACTTTGACAACTTCATGCGGAGGAGGTACGAACAGCACCTTGGCTTGTGCGTGTCGCACAACCACTCCATCCCATGACATATTCTTCAGCTTTTATCAACTCTTCACACCTAGCTCCTTTTTGGCTCTTTTTGGGTCCATATCCTTGTTTTTCATATTTTGTCAAGAGTACCTGCATAGACATTAATAAAGGCCATAGGAACCTCTAAATCAACTCAAAACATAGCAATAATTCATGGATATAGGCGCAATAAGTTGGTAGATTACCGACTTATCAGGCCCCATAGTGAACTGGAGTAGAGAGATGAGTGGGGTGCTAAATTACACTATGGCACCACACAGGGCACTGCACAAGGGGCGACCACAGGCCATATTTTTGCCTAGTTTGACTAGAATTGGTATTTTTGATCCAAATCTGACCCAGAACCCTTCTAAGCACAATAAATACTACTTTTCTTTAGATCTTAAGGGAAAATAACATAAAAGAAGAGACAAAATCGATACAAGAGTATAGAAGAAGAGAGAGGGGTGTTCTTGGGGGAGAAACACACAGGACGGAGACCCAAGGGTTTCTACCTAGGTTTTTCTTTTCATTTTGCCTTGTATGATTTAATCTTTGCTTATTCATGGATTATTTCTTTTTTAATTAGTTCATGAATAGCTAAAATTATTGTATCTAGGGTTGTGGATTCATATGAGCATTGTTATTTGAATGTTAAAGTAGTTTTATTGTCTTTCCACCATTTGAGTTGCTTATCATTTCTTGATATTAATTACTTAATTCTCAGGACAATTATTCTGTACTATCTAGGGTTTGTGAGTTGAACTAGGAATAGACAGCTTACATTCGCAATAAAAAAAAGGTGGAGCTTAGTCATGGAAACCTTCTGGGGGGGATCGTTCCGCGAACATAGATAGGAGTATACCTATTAGCCTTTCTTAGTTGATACATAATATAAATTACATGCACTTCATGATCAACCGATGACCATAGAAATATAGGCGTTAGGAATAGTCGAGTAGGCATAGATGCAGTTTGGTAAGACGCTCAACATCATGAATATCAACACACAACTAGTAAATCAGGAAATCAATTAAAGTAGTTAACTAATAACTCAACTAGATTATTCTAATTCAGCAACCCTGGATCACAAATTATCTCTAAAATCACAAAACAACCTAAAATCGTCTTAAGTATTGGAATTATAGTAATTAGTAGTTAATTATCTAAACTAAACCATCTTCTTTTGTTTACATCACTGAATAGTAAAAGTAGGAATTTGCTTTAGTTCTTAATGCATTAGTTCTATGTAGGATCAATATCTGGAATCACAAGTACAATATAACTTGTCAAACCGCGTACACTTGCTTGTGCATAATCTTAACCTAGAGGATAAGTTTTTTGCGTCATTGTTGGGGAAATGTTAGAGATTGATATTCTATTTTGAGTTTTTATTGAATCTATTTAGTTTTTACTCTTAGTTATTATTTTTGTTACATTACAGGTTTCAAGTAGTGTATGCCAAATACACAAAATCAAAACAGTCCCTTCATTCCATTTGATCCTAAAATCAAAGGAACTGTAAAAAGATTCAGAATTATAGGTGACCAAATCAACAAAAACTTGAATCTAGACAGAGTCTAATAGCCTGTTTGGGCGCAGGGACACATACATGTGCTCAACTTTTGTAGGCCAAATTATGAGAATGCTTCCAAGGCAATAGTTAAGATGACAATTATGAGTAACTTTGAACTAAAAGAAGGAATGGTATGGCTAGTGCACAACACTTTCCAATTTTTGGGTAAACCACAGGAAGATCCACACACAAACACTTGACAGAATTCATGGAGCTGATTGATAACTTTCACTATATGCCGAATGAGTACGTAAAGCTTACTTTGTTTCCTTTTTCACTTATTGGGGAAGCAAAGCAATCGTTGCAGAATGAACTAGCAGGTTCAATTACTACTTGCGATGAATTGTCAGAGAAGTTCCTGAATCGATTCTTCTCTTCGAGAAGAACTAAAGAGATAAGAGGAAGAATATCCAGTTTTGTACAGAAAGATATTGGATCATTGCCACAAGTGTGGGAAAGGTATGAGGGTTATCTCATAAATTTGCCTCATCATCAGCAGCCAAAGGAGATCATTAGCCACAATTTCATTAAAGGACGGAGACCAGACTCCAAGTTACTTTTAGATGCTACAGCTCAAGGGAAACTCTTGTCCAAGAGTTCTAATCAAATAGAAGTACTGCTCAACCTTATATCAATAGGTAATAGAGACTATCAAGAGCTGACTAGAGTGTTCTCCTCAACTTCACATAAAAGGCCAGGGAATCTAGAGTTAGATGATGTTACAACCATGAGAGCTTAGATTGGGCAGCTTACCATCTTGGTGAAGAAGTGTCTGACATCCCAAATCTCAAGTCAAGTTAAGCAAGTTAAAGCAGGTAGAATTATGTTTGAGTTATGTGGTGAAAACCACACCTACTCAGGTTACCCTCAAAACCCATAGTCTATATTTCATGTAGGGAAACAAAATCATGGAATGGGTTACCATGGTAATGGCTATAGACATAAATACAGAAATCACCCAAATTTTTCTTAGCTGGGAGGGGGGCGGTAATCAAAAGCCGCCATTTACACAACCACAAGTTCAAGTAAGTAGTTCACTTGAACAGACCTGCAAGCAGTCTGTAGCTCAGACTCAATAGTTCAATAAAGCTCAACAGGCAATTAATGATTAATATATGAAATTTATTGCAAATGCAAAACTACAATTGGGTCTATAAACAACAACATTACATGTGAGACCTCGAGGGGCATTACCTAGTGATATAGAGAAAAATCCAAAGGAAATGATTAATGTAGTCACCTTGAGAAGTGATAACTCGGTAATATACCAACTTATTGAGCCTATATCCATGAATTATTGCTATGTTTTGAATAGATTTAGAGGTTCTTATGGCCTTTATTGATGTCTATGCAAGTACTTTTGATAGATGATGATAAATAAGGAAAAGGACCCAAAAAAGGATCAAATGGAGTAAAGCGTAGAGTGTTCGAAAAGGCTGAAGATTTTGACCGGAGATACTGTGGCCATGCGACACGTAAAGGCCGAGGTGCAAACTGCACCTCCTCCGCACAAGAGCATAAAGTCACTGAAGAGTCTATGACGAGGTGCGATCATTGTACGACGCGTACATCCTGAGGTACAAACTGCACCCTCTTCGCACAAAACTCCCAATTCTAGCTGAAGTCACTGGTGAAACCGGAGGTAGCGTGCGATGCGCACATCGCAACATGCGAACCGCATGTCGCGTTGTACACTTCCCGAAGGGAATTTTTGTTCTAATTATTTATTGACATTTTGGGAAACTATAAAAGGCCTATTCAGGCACAATTGTAAATAACTTTTATCATTCTGAATATTTTAAAGACCTCTGAGATTGGAGACTAAGTTTTCCACCTCCTTTGAGAAAAGGGTTTCAATCCAATTCTCTTAGTTAACAATTGTGTACTCAAATTGAAGCTAGAACTAGAGATTCGGCTCTAATGGAAGGGATTTTGAATTACCCAGCTGGTATCTCTTTCTCTCTTACCATGAGTGGCTTATTTATGTTGTCTAGGGGTGCATTGATGATGGGTGTTTAAGAAATGGGTATGGGTGTTATCTATTCTTGCTTATAGTTTCTTAATTGACATGGGTCTACCAATTTTACCTAGTTTTAATCCTAAAATAGGTGGTTGAAAATATTAATTTACATTACTTGACTATGTGATTTCTTGAGAAAGGATTTCATAGTTTTGAATGTGAGATTGTAAGTGGGAACTTGGGATTCCACTCAGATTTGAGGTTAGGAATAACTCTTATCATCAGATTGTCCCATTTAAGGGTCTAAGCTAGAGATAGTGTCACCTCCCAAGCTAGATTTGTTGTTTATTGGTAAAACTGATGATGCTCTAGCTGAGATCATCAGAAATAATATTTTTGATCAAGAGATAAGCAAATATTACTTTTGACCAATGTTATTCATGTCACTAAGCAAAAATAGGTATGAATTGGTAATTACCCAAACCCATAACAAAAACCCAATCGGATATGCATCCCAAGTCGTCTAGTTAAACTTGATACATCCACTTTAGTTTTTTTGTTTTTAATTGAATTGTGATTGTAGTGACAACTTTCCCAATTCCCCCGATCATTTTACTTGTTGTTTTGAGAAATAACTCTCACCTTACTAAATCCATTACAATTGATATATAGCTACCCCAAGCCTCTTGGTATGACCCCGATAGTTGACTCTTGAGGCTGGACTTCGCTGAATGTATACCCATGGTTTTTGTTTAGAATTATATTTGGGGTATATGATCTTGTGTGGGGAGGAGGCTAATTGTTTTTAATATTATGGATTTTCATGGTGCAAGTGGGGGCTTGATGTTCCCAATGATAGATGGCATAACATTCATTTTAAGGGATGTCGTTGAGTTCCTTTCTTGTTTGTCTTTTTATTAATGGAAGTACGGGGAAGTCTGAGTACCTGGATGTTATGGTCATGTGATCCCTTGTTCCCCATTGTTAATGTTGATTGGATTGTTGTGTGTTCCCGGTGCTTCAACACATCTTGCTCTACGAATAATATGCGAAATTCACAAAGACACAAGTAACTACAAATTCAAAATCGTGACTTTGCGCACTTCACATGAGATGCATAGATCTTGATGTGTGAGTCGCATAAGGCATCACACCATGTTTAAAAAGAAAAAGGAAGGCAACTAATTCAAGGGGTGACATCTGGTGCGACACGCACTTTTGATGGTGCGAATCGCACCAGCTTCACACCTCGACAAAAAATCCCTGTAGGATTCTGTCTGCTATATATATAAATCTGAGAATAATCAGTTGTTAAGTGAATAAATTAAAACTCTATCAAAAAGAAAGCAAACGTACACCGACAACTCCTCCTCTGGTGTTCAAAAATTCCTGACCCAACATTTCATTAATCCATTCTTCGGAATCCATATGTATAATAGAGCATCTAAGAGACCTTGGTACTTTTATATAATCATTGTTCCAATCAAAGACATAAGACTCTGGTTCTGTTTAAGAAGAAAATATAGGTAAAAATTCAGAAATATGGATATTCATAAAGCAAAATTTACTAATGAAAGATGATGTATGCGTAGCTCACCTACTGGTTCTGGAATTAGTAATTTTCTTCGCAAGCCATCGATGCCTGAAAGTATTATTGAAGCAAGACCCAAATGTGGATTTGCAGATCCATCAAATGTTTTAGTTTCAAAAATTGTTAAACCATTTGCATCTCCAGGAGGGCAACAAGCTCTTAATGTTAACTCTTTGCATTCAACCCCCCAACAAATGAATAATGAATTTTGCGACTTAGACATTAAGCGCTCATAACTGTACATCATTCATCAATCTTTATATCAATAGAATTAAAATACAATAGGACATTTTAGTACGTAAGTCCATAACACAAAAAGGGGAGATGTATAGAATTTGATGATTAATTTATCACTGAAAGACTGGACAACAATACTTCAATAGCTTACTATTACAACGATAAAATATTTAAAAAATTTAAAAAAACATAAATAGGTGTGCCATTTTATCTGAACTAACTTGAGATTGAAATGTAGTGTGTTAATGCTCAACCAAATATGAAAAAGAAAACATATGTTGCATCCTTTACAGGAATATAGAAATTTGTCTGAAACTAATTCCATGGAAATAGAAAAGACATTAATATATATCGCTGGTATATTTAAATCGAAATGCTTGGATAAATAATACTCTGAGTAAAAACATATCCTTCAGAATTCAAAACATAGGATTAAAAGTTAAATTGCTAAATTTTCATTAGAAAATCTTTAATCACTCAAAGTTAGGCTTAAAATATAACTACTCTAGAAATTGTAGTGGCAATTAGTTAAAACTATGCCTCTGTTCAAATAGAGGAGATGGTCATGCAATCTCATCATAAATTATGTTGGGAAAATTTCTACCAGACAAATTTGTCATTTGGAAGAATTGGCACTCCAAAGAAAGCATAAACACGTAAAACAAAGGAATCAATAAATTAATAGTTATTAAAATATGGTTACCTATTAGAGTTAGGCATCGTAAATACACATATAGAACAAAGATGATCTAACACCCCAGCCATGAATGATTCTCCGATCATAGACATCCCATACTTATTTGGTTCACAAGATGCCTTAAAAATATTTTCTCTATTCTTAGACAAACTGATGTGTACATGCAATCCTTAGCCAACATCATGATCTTTAGAATTAGCATAAAACTGGCGATAGATATTATCATTATAATACCTACAAAAAGCCAAATAATAAAGTTGTTACGAAAGTATAATTTTCGCTATGTTTTAATTCGATTATATGTTTTATTTTTTACCAATTGATGAGGAATAACAAGTTTTATGTGTTATAAGGTTGAGATGTGTGTTTCGATAAATTGGGAATGAAATAGAAGTATTAGGAGTCAAATAGTGTAGCAAAAAAGCTACTAAGAACAGAGAAAACAAGAAGAAATTGATAAGTTAAAATTAAAAAGGTGTTTTTGATTCATCAGATACCTCATACAAAGAGTACTACTTCCTATATATAACGTTACATTTTTACTATAGTTGGCTAATGTACCCCACCAGTAATAAAAGGACACCTAAGCAAGACAATAACAAAAATGAATAAAAAGGACAGGACACGTGTTGGCCTATGAAATAGGCCAGCTCCTTAGGTTAATTTTAATGTTGATAACATAATTGGGCTAGACTTAAGCAACAATCCGATATTTATGAACTACTAATTAGGCCCACTATGAATTGGGCCTCCAGTAGCACTACACTTCACCTCTTATCTGCTATATCCTATTCCGTTTTGAGAACCTTGATCTTCAAGGTTGAAAATTTGGAAACTATGCAGAGTAATCTTCCCATGTAGGGTCTTCTGGAGCTAAATTGGTCCACAAGAATTTGAGTCACCACCCCATTCTTCTTCTTCACCAAATATCTATCGAGAATCACCATGGGTTCAACTATGAGTTGCCCATCTGGGGTGCTGCAAAGAGGTTCCTTAACTGGAAAAACATTGGATCCTAGCTTCTTCTTAAGTTGATAAACATGGAAAACTGCGTGAATTTTGGATTCACTGGGAAATTGAAGTTCATATGCCACAGGGTCGATCTTCCTAATTACAAGGTAAGGGCCAAAAAACTTTGAGGCAAGCTTAAGATTTTTTCTTACTGCAACCAACTTTTGTTGATAAGGCTATAATTTAATGAAAACCATGTCTCCAATCTCAAATTCCGGTTCACTCCTCTTTCTATCTGCATATTATTTCATACGATATTGGGCCTTGACCAAATTCTCTTTGAGTTGTTGGCTCACAACCTGTCTTTCTCTTAGCACTTGGTTGACTGATTCAACCTTGGACTGGGCAATTAGCTCAAATGTAGGTTGAGGTGGCTCATATCCATAAAGTGCTTGAAAAGGTGTCATGCCAATAGCCGATTGAAAATTGGTGTTTTGTACCAAAACTCGACTAATGGAAGCCATATTAACCACTCTTTTGGTTTCTGTCCAGTCATGCATCTAAGGTATGATTCAAGACATCAGTTTAGTCATTTTGTATGCCCGTTTGTTTGCGGGTGATAAGTCAAACTTAATTTGAGTTGAACCTACAAATTTTTGAATAGCTCCTGCCAAAATAGACTCGCAAAAATTGGGTCTCTATCTGACATAATTGAGCAAGGCACTCCATGTAGTTTGCACACTTGATCCAAGAAAACTTAGGTAATAAGGGATGCATTGTAAGGATGATATAGGCTTATGAAATGACTGTACTTTGTAAACCTATCAATTACCACAAAAATGACAGTTTTCCCTTGTGATCTCGGCAGTCCTTCGATGAAATCTATAGAAATATGCTCCCAAGCTCTATTTTGAATTGGTAGTGGTTCTAGTAACCTGGGGTAAGCACAACTTTCACCTTTGTTTCATTGGCAGATTTAACATTCTTGAACTGTATTCTTCATATCTTGTATCATCTTTGGAAAATAGAAAATTGATTTGAGTCTTTGGTATGTGGCATGTACTCCTAAATGCCATCCCTTTGTTGTTGAATGCATGTCTAGTACCAATTTAGGCATAAGATTCTTTTGGTTTCCAACCCATACCTTGCCTTAAAATCTTAGTAGCCCTGACATTAAAGACACTTCGGTTACTACTTTTGGATCTAAATTGAGTTTGGTGATCAGGATATGAGCTTCTAGATCTTCTTCATAACTCCCAATTACCTCTTGAACCTATTTATATAGTGAATGCACACAAGCCAAAATAATCTACCACTGGATCAACTTCCTTGGCTTCCTCACCTCTTCTATACAACGGATCGGCTACAACATTTTCTTTACCTTGCATGTAATGTATTTCGTAGCTTAAGCCCATTAATTTTGTCACTCCCTCTTGTTGTAAGGAAGTAGTGATGTGTTGATCTCTAAGGAACTTCAAACTAAAATGACATGTTTTGATCACAAAGTGATGAGGCTGGAGGTAATGCCTCCACTTTTCCACATCCAGCAAGATAACAATCAACTCATTTTAGTATGTCGACAAACCCAAATGTTTAGGACTTAGAGCTTGGCTCATGAAAGTAATGGGTTTATTATTTTGTGACAATACTGCTCTGATTCCTAGGCCACTTGCATCTACCTCCACAGTGAAAAGAATCTTAAAATCTGGAAGGACCAAAATAGGGGCATGGGTCATGGAAGATTTAAGAGCTTCAAAAGCCACTCTTGCTTTCTTGGTCCATAGGAAACCTCCTTTCTTTAACAATGTTGTTAAAGGCTTGCTGATCACACCATAATTTTGACTGAAACGTATGTAATATCCCGTTAATCCCAAGAACCCATGCAAACCTTTGATGATCACTGGTAATGGCCAATTAACCATCGCTTTTATCTTGGCTTTATCAGTACTCACTCCATCACCCATTATTACATGTCCCAGGTATTCCACTTTGTCCTGAGCAAAACTGCATTTTAAGCATTTTGCATATAGTTGGTGAGTCACCAAAATCTCAAACAAATTTTGTAAATGATGTAAATTATCTTGAAGGTCTCGGCTATAGACTCAGATGTCATTGAAAAAGACTAGCATAAATTTTTGGAGGTAAGCACCAAAAATATTATACATTAGGGGATGAAAAGTTGCTGGAGCGTTTGTTAAGCCAAATGGCATAATAGTGAACTCCCACAACCCATGATGTTTTTGAAAGCAGTCTTATGTTCATGACCTTCCTTCATCCTAATTTTGTAATAGCCCGATCTCAAATCCAATTTTGAGAAATATTGGGCCCCATTTAGCTCATCCAATAAATCCTCCACCACCAGAATTGGGTAATTGTTTTTAATTGTAATTTCATTGAGATTGTAGTAGTCGACACATAATCTCCATGTTAAGTCTTTCTTTTGACTAAAATCACTGTGGAACAAAATGGTGAATTACTAGGCCTCACAGTGTGAGCCTCTAACATATCAATAATAATCTTTTCGATGGCATCTTTTTACTCATGGGAATAACTATAGGGTCTCTGATTCACTGGTTTTGAACCTGGGAAAAGTTCAATGGCATGGTCACAAGAACGAGCGGGACACAGTGAATTAGGTTCCTGAAAAATCTCGTAAAAGGCATCCAAAGTGTTTCAATGTGGGTTGGAATTATTTCTGTATTTTGAGAACCAATTGATTCCATTTGACAAATTTGGGCAACCCAATTGCACCCGCATCTGCGTAGAAGCCCACGAATGGTTTCAGAGTCTTCTAACCCCAATGATCTAGACTCCTGATACCCCACAATGGTCACTATCGTATTACCTCACATGAAGGTAATACTATGTGACCTATTATGTAACACAATGGTTGCTACCAAATTGATCGAATTCATACCCAAGATTAAATTACAGCTTCCGATATTTCACATGCAGAACTCAAATTCAAATCCTTCCCTTTACATCTACCAATGTACTTTTGAGAAGATGAGTGTGCTCACCGTTTTCTCCCCATTGGCAACTCTTACCCTCCAGGTTTTTTTTAAGTCTTGCATCTCCAAATTTAAACTCGTCGCCACTTGTAGATTGATAAAGCTATGGGTAGCCCAGCAATCTATCATAATCACTATGTGTACATTCTTGATAAGCCCAGAGATTTTAATAGTGTTTGGGCTGTGATAAGGGTCCTGAATCATGCTGATGGTTCCTTCTTCTTCTTCTATTTGCACAATCTCAGTGACTTCCCCTTCTTGGTCCCATGATTTACTTGATCACACTTGAGTCTTTTCTTTATGAATAACCTCCAAATGCAATCACTTTATTACAAACAAGTTCTACGCATAAGCATAAGCACTTATCAAATGATGTGCTATGGGCCTATCAAACTGCTTACAAGACCCCAATTGGTATGTCTCCTTATCAAATGGTCGTTGTCAAGGCTTGCCATATCCCATTAGAATTTGAGCATAAAGCTATGTGGGCTTTGAAGAGGCTGAATTTAGATTGAGAAAAGGCTGCCTATCATAGATTTGAGGGCATCAACGAGATGGATGAGTTTCGAATAAGGGCATATGAGAGCGCATCAATTTATAAAGCGCGCATGAAGCACTATTACGATCAACAAATTCTCAAGCGAGAATTCTCTCCCAGAGATTGGGTCCTTTTGTTCAACTCTAGACTTTGACTCTTTCTGGGGAATTTAAAGTCCAAATGGTCTTGCCCTTTCAAAGTATATCAAGTATTTCCAAATTGTCCAATAGAGTTAGAAGCTGAAAATGGCTCAACTTTTAAAGTGAATGGGCAGCGCGTGAAGAAGTACTTGGGCATACCGGAGAAAGTCGCACTCTTTGAAGCCATTTACCTAGATGAACCTTGAAGGGAATATACCATCGTCGAGCTGTGACGTTAAACCAAGCACTTCTTGGGAGGCAACCCAAGCTTTCACCTTTACTTTTCGTATTTTTTACTTTTTGGTATTATTTTGTGTGTTGTTTATGTTGTCTTTGTAGTTAGGAACCAAACTAAGGGTGTTAGATAAATCATGAGGCAATGCATCGCACAATGCAATTTCATGTGCATGTGGCACAACACTCTGCATGGTGGAGACAGATCAGTGGCAAAACATTATCAGTTTGAAACTATGGCATGCGATCGGTGTGTGACCCGCATCATCGATTGTGCAATTCGCATATCGATTTCGCACCTCAAGATAGAACAATGGCAACTTCACAGGAAAAAAAAAATTAAACCATACATGCGACTGTTGGGGCGATTCACATAACGCTGAGTGTGTCTCGCATGTCTAACGCACAACAGCAACCAGAACACTGGCACCAATATTCCATATGATGGTGCAATTGATGATGCGGTTTGCACGTGATCCCGTGAATTTTGCACAACTGCCCCAGGGAGTAATCTATTTTCTTACACTCTAATATAATTAAGGGAAATTCTCCGTCAGTATTTGGGGGAGCTTTAATTTTGTTATCTCCTTGTTAAAAGTAGTTTATCAATAAACTCTGAGGGTTTTCTTAATACCACGGTTCTTTCACAAGGAGAAAATGTTTTTTTTATTTTGCTTTTCTTTCTTTTTCTTTTATTTTTGTATTGAACAGGGTTGGTATTTCCCTATGATAGATTAAGAGGCAACTTTCTTAAAGGAAAATGCCAAGTTTTATTTTTAATTTGAGTCCATGCGTTTCTTGTCTCGAAATGGACCCACCAAAAAAATAATCTTTGCAAAACATTTTTGATAAGGAAAGGAAAGAGGGAAAATGATTTTTTGAGGAAAGCATTCTCTTGTCATGACTTACACACTCTCATCTTGGCTTGATCGATCATAAACGAGTGTGTAATGAACTCGGAATAGCTTGTCAAAATTTATTTGTCCCAATTGATTTTGAGCCTAATGTGAAAGAATCTGGTGGTATGATGCCTTGTATGGTGAGGCTTTACCTTGATTGTTATGCATGTGTGTCATTTATAACTTGCCCCGAATGTGATTCAAGGCGAAATTCTAGATGTGAACGAATTTGGAAGATGATCTTAGGCCCTTTTTGAATATCCACTTCACCCAAATGACTTTCCTTGACATCAATCCTAGTGAACCCCTTTTGAGATTATGACCATTCTTTGGCACCTTGCTTGACACCTTGACCTTTTTGGAACCTCTATCTTAGCACCCGTTCTCCCTAATGGCTTGAAAGTGAAATGTAGGATAAAAGCCTAAGTTTGGGGGGAAATGAAATGACAACATACGCAAAAGCCTAAGTTTGGGGGTGTATGTGCTTAATGTGAAGAAGAAAAGGAATGCACTTCAAGTACAAGGTAGCACCTTATGTTGAATTGAAAATTTCTCCAAAAGTTCAAATCCAATGAGCAAAAATGAAAAGAAAGAATTGGTGCTACCAAGTAAAGGTGTTACAAGGAGGTTGAATGATCAAGATTGAAGGGAAAAAGCTTGGATTGTGTGAGGGAGAAATAAGGTGAAGTCAAAATTTGAAAATGTGAGCGGTGTTCAAAATTATAAGCAAGAGCATTAGGGAGGTTTAGTGACTTGAGCCAAATGAAATCCTCACCTTAGCCCTAGCCAACATCATAACCCGCAAGCCCTATGTGATTTCGAGCTTGGCCACTCTACATTAGGGGTGATTTCCTTGACGGCAAGCCTATGGTTTGACATGTGTGCACTTGAACTTTCTTGAGAGAGTGAGTGTCTTTATGGTTCTCTAATGATCCCTTGTATTTTGAAGTTGCATCATTGTGAGTGGAATTCTCTCTTATGGTGAGTGGCATCATGCACTCGAATTGGAATATGAAGTCTCTATTTCAATTAAGAGGAATGAATAAAACAAGTTGTATGGAGAATCTTGAGGCAAACCTTGATGGTCCATGCCAATGACTGGAGAAGCTTTATATCTTGTTTCAAATGACAAAATTCCCTTGATTTCTGAATGAGAAATGAGGTTCTTTGAAAAGGTTTTGAAATGATCAATTGTCTTGATAATGTGGTGGTTCAAATTGAGACGAGCATGGTAGTCGAGTCTTTTGTTTGAGTCTTTTTGCTTATTATCTTTTTCTTGGTTTTAGAATAGATTAGTCTTTTGTGCCTTGATTGAGTTTTCGAGCATAATTCATTTCTTACCTCGTGAGTATCTTGCTTGAGGACAAGCAATAGTTCAAGTTTGGGGGTTTGATAAGTCGGTAATCTACCAACTTATTAATCCTTTACTCTTGAATTATTGCCATGTCTTGATAAGATTTAGAGGTTCTTATGGCCTTTATTTAAATGAATGCAGGTACTCTTGTCCTAGAGAAGAAAATAAGGAAATGGACCCAAAAGAGCTCTAAAAGAGTTAAAGTATAAAGTGATCAGAAGATATGAAGATTATGTGGTGAGGTGCAAACCTCGAGCGACATGCATAACATGAGGTGCGGTCCGCACATGAGGTGCGGCCATCGTGCACAAGCTCTGGTGCAAACCGCACCCTGCTTCGCACAACGACTGAATTTTAGCCTGGTCTCTGGTTCACTCATGTGGAGCTGTGCGATGCAAACCGCACATCGCGGTGCACAGCTCCCGAGGGGCATTTTTGTCCATCTTTGTATGAGAAATTTGGAACATTCTAAAACCCAATTTAGGCATAGTTTTTGATAGTTTTGGATAGTTTTCAGTTTTTGGAAGCAAGTTTCTCTCCCAAGGCAAGAAGAGGGTTTCAATCTAATTCCTTTCTCTTGAACCTTGGATTCACCATACTTGTAAATTTGAGCTTGGATATAGGATTCTTGCTACAACTAATGAAAAGGAACTTGAATTTCCCAATGGGTATACTTTCTTCTTCTTTTAGCATAAGTGACTAAGTTTTCTTGTCTTGGGGTGTGTTGATGATAGGTACTTAATAAAAGGGTATCGATTTTGCTTATTTGTATTTATAATTGCTAATATGATATGGATCTAGTGATTTTACCATATTTTAACTCTAAAATTGGTGGTTTCAAATATTGATTTACTTTACTTGATTGTATTCTTGATTGTATTCTTGCTTGTAAAAGGAGTTTACGATTTTGAATGTGAAATTGCTAGACGGTACTTAGAATTCCACTTAGATTGAGACTTGAAATAGCTCAATTCACTGGAAACATCCATTTAAGGGTCTAAGCTAGAGATAGTGTGACCTCCCCAAGCATATATTAATTGGTTTATGCCTAAACAATGGTGTATGAATAAAAACCGTTGGATATATGATTGTTCGATCAAGAGATTAACAGGCATGCCTAAAACCAATGCTACCTATGTTATGTAGTAGGAATTTACGCAATTGAGCAAGTACCCTGACCCATATTCAAGTCCCATCAGAAGCACATCCCTAGTCGTCCTCTCTCTACTGTTTACACCTCACTTTTTTTAACCTTATTGATTTGTTTGGAATTTCAATTGTGACAGATTCCAAATTCCCCTCTTTTTTACATTATTTTTTGTTTGAGCATTCGACTCTCATTGTGAGATCTTTTGTACAATCTCTAGGGCTAAGCTCCAATTCCCTATGGGATCGACCCTGACTCCCGTCGGGTAATATAAATTATATTTTGCTTAACAATTGATGTTACCTCCATCTTGGAAAGTACATTTGAGCATTATCAGAGCTCATTTGATTCACATGACATTACTAAAACTCAATAACGATAAATTTATAAACTCTGAACGAGTACTAAAAACTCATTCGAGATCTCCCGGACATAAACCAATAGTGCAAACCAGTTCTAAGACACATTCCGGACCTGATGAAATTATCAAGACACCCAAACAAGGTCATCTTGACCAAATATTGACCAAAGTCAGCTCTTATTTTAGAAACCTTCAAATTTTTAAATAATGACTCAAAACTCGAAAATAACCTTTTTAACAACGAATGTTGAGTTTGGTCAACTCTCTTAAGTTTCCAACTTCCAAAACTCAAAAACTCTTTCAAAACTCATCCAAATATCTCCAAACCCAAACCAATAGTCCTACTAACCCAAAAATGACATTCTAGAGCTAATGGGGCTGACAAAATCTCGTTACGAGCTCAACTTCTATGGATGTTGACTAAATTCAACCATATCTATAACACCCCAGAACTCCCTAGCCTACACTGAGCTCAGAAAACAAGAAAGAACTTAAAATTTCAACTGTCAGCCTATTCACGAGTTGGATCCACGACACATGAAAGTTTCCACGAGTACTGACATTTCCTCTGAGAAACACAATTGTGCTCTATGGAATGTGGAAGGATCCACGGGTCGTGAACCCAAGTTGTGGAACCAGATCTGAGACCAACCATTCCTCTGAGAACCACGATTGGGTTCTACGGACCATGAAAAGTTCCACGGGTCATGAACCCAAGTCATGGAACTCAGACCCACAGCTAGGAAAAAGACCCAGAAACCACGATAGGGTTGCACGACCCCTGGATGTTTCCACGAGTCGTGGAACCCATCCGTAGAACCTGAGTCGCAATTTTTCTAGATCTTTTATTTTCCCAGGGGTGTTTTGGACTTTTTCTACTTCTTTTAAGGCCTATACTACATCGTTTTGGTTATTCTAAGCCTAATTAATTAGCCAAAAACTACCTAAAAGATCTATTCTCCTAAGATCATCAGACCTAGAAAGAAAAGAAACAAAAAGGGTGACAGTTTTCTCTCAAGAACAAGCAGAGGTCTTTTTCAAGTTCAGCCCCAAAATCCAAAGGATTTCTCCGTAGTTTCTTCTCCAGGTATGTGGGATTTCACTAGTGGGCTCCTGTCACCCATTAGGTTCCTAGAATTCAGTCAGTCTCTTCAGTTTCTCCATGACTACTCAGACCTAGGGTTTATAAACCTTAGAGATTTCCTTGCTATTCAGATGCTGAAACTTATATGATGTTTAGTTCATGTTTCTTGGAGAATTAGCATAGTTTCATGTATAGAACTCAGAAACCCTAGCTTGTGTTAATTTTAGTATCTCGTAAATTATACTTTCTAGGAAGATTAGTCAGACAATCATGTTTCAAAATTCGAATGCCATATCTTTCAGTATATGTATGTTGCATTCTCAGATTTTATCTGTGTTTTTAGCTATCCAATATGACAGTTGCATTTTTTTGCTTTATATTCAGTTGGGAGTAAACTTAGCACCGAGAGGATGAAGGTATGAAGGCTCACCTGCTAGTTTAGGTTGAGACCTTTAGCAGCAATCCCTGAGCCCCAGAACTACGGTGCCACCATAAGTTCTAAACTGGTCACCCATCAGATCAGGCTTGACACTCTTGTCCTTTGTGTACATCAGTTAGTGGATCCACGTCAGTTTTGTTCGTCCCATTTGAACGGTATGAACACCCTTCTATCCAGGATTATAGTTTGGCCCCACAGTTAGCTCAGTTTGGGGTATATCGATTAATAGTATCTCCCACATTCAAATTCATGTTGCATTGACTATGTACTCAGTATCTAGTTTAGTATTCAGTCCCAGCAGATACTGTTACCATCGATTAAGCCCACAAGATCCACCACTTTTCTTTAACATAACCATCGAGAAGGTCATACCCATATCACATTATACATTTCTACCCATCAAGTAACAACAATACATTTAACAAACTATCCAGTTTCTAGCCTAAAATAATATGTACCCTTGATAAGGAACTATTGTTACATAGTCCCGTAGAATCAAATCATGAAAGAAACTTTTCCACTTTTGTCCTAAATTCGTCTACTATCTCCCTTTGAAAACTCTCAACGCTTGGTCTTCTTTCATCCTTCATATCACTCCACACATAGTCAACTTACCTTTTCATAAATCCAGTCGATAACAAAATTAGTACACCTCATGACCTAGCCAAGTAACACAAGTCCTACTATAGAAGTCATAAACTAAAACTCAAATCATTCAAATTCTCTTTGTCGTACAACCATTTCACAAGATAAAATATATGCTCTTCATAGGAACCACAAAACTAGTCATATCACCTCAAACCTTATTATAAGAAGCACTCCTTCATACTTTGCCATAATCGATGTTCTTTACCTAATTCGTTGGTTCCTTATAACTTTAATTGTTCCTTAAAATAATGGTAGTACCTATCCCATCACTGAACCATTGAATTCTTGCCAATACACTCATACCATTAGACTGTAGTAGAAATTATAATCTATGTTGAAGCACCTTTATTCTCATCATACATTGAGCAACCCATTCTTGTCATGACAAACATCCTTAAATATAGTCTCCAAAGTCACCACGCTTATTACCAAGTTTTCCTTTAGTCATTTCATTTTGAATTGTCAACACTATTATAGATACCGTCTATGCCACATATATGCTCTTTCTAGTGCTGAAAAACTAATCATAGAAGATAAGGCAATCATGGTGTTCTTCAAACCATTGCTCACACTTCCATAAAAATATCCTCGGAATGCATAATCTAAACCACAACCTTTCTCAACCCATCCTCAAATCATAGATATAGTCTGAATCTGCCAATAATCCTCCTCAGTATTCTACCACTTCCGCCTTAGTACTAGGTCTTGTACCAAACCACATGATGCCATCCCCAACTATACGCGTGTGAATCCCAGAACGTATCCTCACTACAAGTAAGAGAATGGAATAAGGAGATTTTAAAAGTTTGACCGGATAAAGAATGCACGAGAAGGAATCAAGAAAAATAGAATTTCCTAAATTCCTGTAGCCTCTCGAAGATAGATAATGGACGTCTCCACACTAATCTGCAAGACTCTACTAGACATTGCTCTTGTACTCATGAGACTGGTAAATCTAGCACTCTCATACCAACTTGTCATGATCTAAAACCTCAAGGGTTGTGATGGCACCTACACCAACCCAACCATGGTAGGTAAGCCTAATTTAACAAACACAAGCAACTTCGAAATAAACAAAATAGCAGAAAAATACAGCGATTAAATAATAACAACTCAAATCAAAGATAATCAAAATGAAATCAAATAGTAGACTTTAATACATACCAAGACTCAGTTGTCACGAATACAAGAGTGATTCTAAATACAGAATATCCTAACCAAATACTATAACACTGTTTGAGAAAGTAAAGAAAATAGAGATAAATAATAGAGAAAGCCAAGATAGTCTCCGAACACAGGAGCTCACCACAGCTTCAAAGATACTAAGAAGCATGAACTCTAGCTGCGGAGTCTACTTGTACTTAAATCTTTATCAGAAGGATGCAGTAAAGTAGGGGTGAGTATGATCAACTTGTACTCAGTAGGCATCATAAGCCGACATAGCATAAGCAATTGCTATATCGAATAAAGAATACTAAAATAACCCTGCACGCAGATTAGTATCAGCAGTTCAATATCAAAGATAACACGATATATCTCAATCACAACAACAATCCAAATGATAATGCAATGCAATGATATGAATGAGATGCAAGACAATGCCTACCGTATACACCTTCCGAGCATATATCGCTCTAGGACATGACCCATGGGGGACTCGCGAGGTCCATATACAATCAATCGAAATCACTAGATAGTATCATACCTCACATCTGAAAAATGCATCAGATCACTCATAAAAATATTATTTTCCTCACCATCCAGCAAATTCATTGGATCACTCATGAAAATATCATATCCTCACCATTCGGAAAATGCATCAGATCACTCATAAAAAAAACATCATTTCCTCACTATTCGACAAATGCATCGGATCACTCATAAAAACATCTGGTTTTCCTCTCCATGGCACTCTTCAATGTTTTATGAGATGAACGAATATGCATGCTCAAAATAATAATTCAAACAAATACAATAGATATGATCAAAATCTCTGAATCACAATATGTTCATAAACACCGGCTACGAGCCTCGATCTCAGATCAGGATTCTAAGTTCCTTTTTCACCGATATAGTACAATCTCCAATTGGGCTGCACAATGATAAATCAACTCAGTATGTACTCATAACCATAACTGTACCCAACCCATAGCATGCTCTACACGATAAGTTTCTACCCAAGCGAAGTCTAAAGGAAGTTAAGCCATAACATACCTCAAAGCAGAATAACAAGAATCTACTTGATCACACTTAAGTATTTTCTTTATAAATAACCTCCAAACACAATTACTCTATTACAAAAAAGTTCTACTCGTAAGCACGAGTTCAATGATACCCATATTGCTAAGGTTCTAAACTGGGTCTAAAAAGTCAATCCAAAAGTCAACCCCATGCCCAAAAGGTAAAAACCAGAAATTTATTGGAAAATCAGTTTAGCCACAGTTAAAGAGTTCAAACATACAATTTCATTGAAAACAGGGTTAAAATCGAGCTTGAAATCATCAAAATATCATTCTTTAACTTTACCGAGAAAACTCCAAATTCTCAAGTTCAAATGCAGTTTAAAATGAAAAAATCATTAAATAAATTCCAAAATCATATTGCCCATACTTCAAGGACCTTAATTTACAAAAATCAATGAAAATTCATCACAAATTGATTCTAAAATCAAGAACTTTTTATTTTATAAACTTTGGGGTTTCAAATCTCAAATTATGAATGAAAATTATGAAAAACAAAAAGAATAATCTTGGAAAATAAAAAAAATAAAGTTAGAAACACATACCCAATGATTATAGAAAATACATCAAAAATTGACTCAATCGGAGTTTTCTTGCTTCCAAAATATCAAAAATATAAAATCTCAAAATTTGCCCCTCTTATACTCAGCAATCTCCGCATTTGCAGATAAATTGACCACAATTGCGGTCTTTTTGCTTTTTTGGCCCCTTTTTCGCAAATGCAGCCAAAGTTCGCATTTGCGGTTGCACCAGCACAGCAACATCACAAATGGTAAAAAGGCCATAACTTCCTCATATGGATACGAAATGCGACAATTCTTTTTGTGTTTGCTCTGAAATTTTGATACGGATCAAATGGGACCATCCAAACACCAAATGAAGCTCATTTGATTCAGGTGACACTACTAAAACTCAATGACGATAAACTTCTAAACTCCAAATGAGTACCCAAAACTCGTCCGAGACCTTCCAGACACAAACCAATAGTGAAAACCAGTTGTAAAACACATTTCGAACCTCATGAAATCATTAAACCACCCAAATAAGGTCATCTTGACCAAATGTTGACCAAAGTCAACTCTTATTTGAGAAACCTTCAAATTTCCAAATAATGACTAAAAACTCATTCTAAATCCTTGGGAACCAAACCAAACCTTCAACTAGACCAAAAGTAATGATCTGGACCTAGTGGAATCATGAAAACTCGAAAATAGCCTTTTTAACCTCGAATGTTGACTTTGGTCAACTCTTTTAGGTTTCCAACTTTCAAAACTTAAAAACTCTTTCAAAACTCATCCAAATGTCTCCAAACCTGAACCAATAGTCCTACTAACCCAAAAATGATGCTCCATAGCTGATGGAATTGACAAAATCTCGATACAAGCTCAACTTCTATGGATGTTGACTAAAGTCAACCATATTAGCTTTTCAACCTTCTAAAATAAAAAACTTGCATAATTCTCAACTAATCACCTCGAGAATTATGTCGCCTATTCCTGCAAACTATGAATACCATAATACAACTATGAAGAGGGTTAAAATGGTTAAAATACACAAAAATTCAGAAATCACTATAAGGGTTATTACAATACCATTGAGTTTATTCATCACGAGGCCCACGGGGGCAGCGATAAGAGACTTTGGCATCAGGCAACTACAGTGGTTCCCAATTCTATTGAAGGGGTTCTTTTGGTATAGGTCAGTGCCAGAGGTACTTTCATCTTACTAGGCCCATTCAGGCCTCACTTTAGCTTTTTGGTAGTAGCAGTCAGTCAGGGTACAATGGTCAGAGCTTTGATCAATATTTGAGAGGTTCATATTCTAGGTCTTCAGGCTATGGTGGTTGTTCTATTTTAGCGAGTACTTCCTAGCAGGGAAGTTCCCCTCAAGGTTGTTATGAGTGCGGCGAGTTCAATCACTATGCTAGAGATTATCCCTGGTGTAGGATGGCCGAGTTTTCAGCAGCTGCCCAACCACTTAGGGCAATGGCGCCACTGGTCAGACTTAGTGCTCATAATGGTAGAAGAGGATCTCAGAGTAGTAGGGGTGCTCGTGATGGTGCTCAGCTGGGTAGGATAGAAGGTCATGAAGGTACTTATCCTACAGGTAGGCACAATTACTAGTATGCCATTCCTGGTTAGACAAAGAAAGAGGCTTCAGACTTAGTGATCAAAGGTACAATTTCATTATGCCATCAGCTAGCATCTTTCTTATTTGATCAAGGCTCTACTCTTTTATATATGTCTGTATATATTGCTTCTCAACTAGGATTATTTAGTGAGTTATTTCACATGTTGTTTCATGTAGAAACTCTCGTATTTGATTCTTTAGTAGTGAATCGTTTATTTAGATCCTGTGTGGTAACCATTCGGGAGTGTGAAACTAGTGTGGACCTTGTTATGCTTGATATGTTAGATTTTGATGCTATCTTAGCCATGGACTGGTTTTCCCTTTATCATGTGGTCTTAGATTTCTTTGCCAAGACCATTATCTTATACATGTCTGGTATGCCCCCGATTGTGTGGCAGAGTTTTGTTAGTCATGCACCAATAGGGATCATTTCTTATATTCAGGCTAGGAATTTGGTGTCAAAGGGGTGTCTAGTTTACCTTGCTTATGTCCATGATTTTAGTGCCAAGGTTCCCTCTATCTATTCTATTTCTATAATCAGAGAGTTCATCGATGTCTTCCTATTAACTTACCTAGACTCCCGCCTGAACGTGAATATAGACTTTGCTATTGATGTTGAGCCAGGCACATGCCCATTTCTATCCCTCCCTATTTTATGGATCCTGCTAAGTTGAGGGAGCTTAGTGTTCAACTTCAAGATCTTCTGGGTAAGGGTTTCATTCAGTAGAATGTCTCTTTGTTGGGTGCTCCCATCCTTTTTGTGAAGAAAATGAATGGCACTATGCGTATGTGTATCAATTACTGGCAGTTAAATAAGGTGACTATTAAGAATAAGTATTTGATGACCTATTTGATTATCTTCAGAGTGCAGTCGTATTTTATAAGATTGACTTGAGATCCGATTACTATCAGTTGAGAATTTGAGAAGCATACGTCCCTAAGATAGCTTTCAGGACTCACTACACCTATTATGAGTTCCTGGTGATATCTTTTGGGTTGACTAATTCCCCAGCCGCATTCATATACTTAATAAACTATGTGTTCAGTCCTTATTTAGATTCCTTCATGATAATTTTCATCGATGACATTTTGGTATACTCTAGGAGTAGGGAGGAGCACGAGCAGCATTTAAGTATTGTGCTTCAGACATTGAGAGATCAATGGTTGTCTGCTAAATTTTCAAATTTTGAGTTCTGGCTTGAGTCTGTAGCATTCTTAAGGCACGTGGTATCCAAGGATGGGATCATGGTATACCTAATGAAGATTGAGGAAGTTTTTGATTGGGCTAGGCTTACTTCTCCTACCGAGGTTTGCAGTTTATTAGGTTTGTTACTACAGACGGTTTGTCGAGGGCTTCTTTTCCATTGTAGAACCATTAGCTAGACTGACTAGGAAGGATATCCCATTTCAGTTGTTCGATGAGTATGATTCGAGCTTTCTGAAGCTCAAGTTCTTGTTGACTACAGCTCTGATATTGACTCTTCTAGTTGAAGGCAAAGGTTTTACAGTTATTGTGATGCTTCAGGTATTGGTTTGGGTTCTATTTTGATGTAGCAGGGCTAAGTAATAGCATAAGCTTCAAGACAGTTGAAGGTAAATGAATGCAACTACCCCACCCATGACTTGGAGTTGGTGGCAGTGGTTTTCGTGCTTAAGATTTAGAGATATTACATGTATGGTATTCATTATGATACAGTCACCGACCATCATATCCTATAGTACATTCTGAGCTAGAAGGATCTAAATTCAAGCCAGCAGAGGTGGCTAGAGTTACTAAAGGTCTATGACCTCTCTATTCTTTATCATTCGGGCAAGGCAAATATGGTAGCAGATGCCTTGAGTCAGAAGGCAATGAGTATGGGTAGTTTAGCCTTTCTATCAGTTTTTTAGAGGCCTTTGGCTTCTAACGTTTAGTCCTTAGCCAATAAGTTGGTTTGACTTGATATTTTTGACCCTGGGAGGATTCTTGCTCGAGTTGAGGCTTAGTCTATATTGTGGGAGTAGATTTGAGAGTGATAGATTGAGGATACTTGACTTTGTGGGCTCTGATATCAGGTGTTGAGTGGTGAGGCCAGCAGGGCTACCTTAGATTCAGAGTTGGTGGCTTGATTCAGTTGATATTGCAAGAGGCTCATTCTTCTAGATACTCTATTCATCCCGGGGCAGCTAAGATGTATAAGGACTTGAGACAACATTAATAGTGGAGCGGGATGAAGAAGGATATAATGGAGTTCATATCGTGGTGCTTAAATTGTCAACAGGTGAAGTTTGAGCACATAAGACCATATGGTTTGCTTCAGGGTTTGCCTATTCCCGAGTAGAAGTGGGATCAAATTACTATGGACTTCATAGTTGGCTTGTCGTGTACCTATTGTGGTTTTGATAGCATTTAGGTCATCATAGATTAGTTGACTAAGTCTACTCACTTCCTACCCATTCAATCTTCCATCAGTGCTGAGAGGTTGGCTCAGACCTATGTGCAAGAGATAGTCCATCTTCATGGTGTTTCTCGTGTCCATTATTACAAATAGAGGTATGCAGCTTACTTATTACTTTTGGAGGGCATTTCAGGCAGAGTTGGGTTCTCAGGTTGATCTTAGCATGACATTTCACCCGCAGACTGATGGCCAGTCTGAGCGGACTATTCAGGCTCTTGAGAACATGCTTCATGCATGTGTTCTGGATTTTGAGGGTGAGTGGGATCAGTTTCTAGCCCTGGTGGAGTTTTCTTATAATAATAGATACCATTCAAGTATTCAGATAGCTCTATTCAAGGCATTGTATGGTAGGTGGTATAGGTCTCCTATTAGGTGGTTTAATGTTTTCGAGGTCCGGCCGCAGAGTATAGTGGGTGATGTTGCTTATGAGTTTGCCTTGCCTCCATCTTTTTCTGCTATTCATCCTATTTTCCATGTGTCGATGCTCCACCGTTACATTCCAGATGAGTCACATATGCTTCCGTGGAATGCAGTTCAGTTGGATAATCATTTTACTTTTGAGAAGGAGACAATAGACATTTTATCTTGGGATGTTAAATGGTTAAGGTCTAGAGAGATTTTGGTGGTTAAGGTGTAGTGGAGATATCATCCAGTTGAGGAGGCTACTCGGGAGACTGAGTATGATATACGGGCCCAATATCCAAGTCTTTTTTAGCCTTCAGGTATCTTCCTTTCTTTAACTTTTAAGGACAAAAGTTCTTTTAGTAGTGGATGTTGTAATGACCCTCAAGGTCATTTTCTATATTTTCGTGCATTTTCTGTGTTTCGAGCCTTCGCACAGCGGCTATAGGTTATTTATGACTTGCCGGGACTGACGGTTTAGTTCCCAGGCAGTTTGTTTGGGTTTAAAGCCCATTTCCCTAATTTGAAACTCTTAAAGTTAAAAAAGTTGACTTTGGTCAACATTCAGAGAAGACGGCCTCTGATGAAAATTATGTTAGCGTTTTTAGCTTTGAAATATTGACTTTGGGCTAGAGGGACCTTTGGGTCCCGAGGCTTTTGGAATCATTTTAGGCAATCAAATACCTTTTGGTTAAAGTTGGTTATTGGGTGTGGGGCCCACTTTTATTCAAAACAATCTCCGTTGGAAGTTTCATCGATTCCTTGAGTCTGGAATGCACTTTTTGGTAAGGTAGCATAATTAGTTTATGTTCGCAGGATCCCGAATGATCCTCGAGGGTGTGATCGTAGAGTTTTAGGAGTTGAGTTTGGCAGTTGTTGCTGCTGGTTCTTGTATGGCGCTGCTTTGATGCCTTAGTCGCACTTGTGCTGCCACTTCTGCGGTCATTAGCTGCACTTGCAGCGCTGGGTGACGTTGGTAGGAGGTGCCCCCGTGCTCTTTTTACCGCCCCTGTGGTGCTGCCGTTGTGGCTCTAGTGCTGCACCTACGGAGTTGGGGGTCTTGCTGACCTCTGATCCTACGGTGGTCTGGCAGTTGCGGTTACGCTGCTCCTACGTTATTTTGATCGCAGGTGTATCAATCACTGACAGTTTTAAAAAGGGAGCTTCTTCTTCATTTCACTCCATCTCCAATATTTTTCCTCCATTGTTGAAAAGCTTCTACACCCAAACTCAGTGTGGGATCATCATATATCGTTGGGGTGATATTTTCCTTGTCCGTGATCATTCTCCCGTCGTATAATTGTAAGTTTCCGGCCTTCAATTCCGTTAAATTCCTTAGTGATTCTTGAATTCGTCTTGGGGTTGGGGGACTAATTCGAGCTTGTTTTTAAAGTTGGATTTGCTCAATAATTTGAGCATGTAATCCATGTCCCACGAGGGAAATATTAATCATAGAGGAATGGGCGTAGAATAGAAAATGGGGGTCTAGGGCAAGAGTATTATATAAGATACTTAAATGATTACTTCAGTTTGAAATATACTTTAGAAAAATCATTGTATTTTACTATGACTTTGACTTTGCTTTACTATTACTTTATTTTCTTGATTTTAATCTTGTACTTTTAGAATTGGATTTCTTGTTTCCACTCATTGAAGATTCTATCTACAAAAGAAGGTCAATGGGGGATACTCAAATTGCTCTCACTGACACCAGAGAAGGTGAGTTCGTCTTTTTCTTGGTTTTATTTTTGAAATTTGCATGCAGGCTCAAAGGGTGATTTTTCACCCAATTTTTGACCCAAATTATTAAGTTGCAATATGGGTATCATTATTCATATTTTAAGGAGAAGTTTATCGTTATTATAGCATGGCATTATTCGGAGGCTTCCTGGAAAGGAATAGCTTTGATCTAGTGAGTGAGAGCGCGCGTGATCAGCTTCCAGGTAGGCTACAACTTACTTACTTCTAGACTTAGCTCTTTTAATAATGATTGTATGGTTTATGCTAATTGGTGGTGGGATTTTCTGGGTTGATTAGTGAATTTTCAGGAAAATATAATTCTCGTAGTCGAATTAGGGGCTTTAGCTTAGGATCGGGGTTGGGACCCGTAGTTTACCCTTGCTTGTTCCTATAGGTCTTAATGTAGCCAGTGTAATCCCTATAGTTATAGATAATTGCTTGCCCTAGATTAGTTAGTCGGGTCTGGGGTATTGGGGATGTTAAGTTAGATGTCTGTCTTACAAAATTTTCAATAGTTTCGAGGTAGGTTAGGAGCCTTTTTATCATTTTTGCTTAATCATTTTACTTTTGTATTGTTCATTTGTATTTATGTATTTAAGGTCCCGAGCCCACATGCGTTGGAATTGCTCAACCCCAGGTCAGTTTTCTTACTCCTTAAGCTCCTTTTAGTTTATTTCTCTTTTTAGCCATTCTAGTATGGATTATCCGCGATAGCTAGATTTGGGATAGTTGTTGACTTAGAGTAAGTTCCTATGAGATGTTGTTAAGCATTTGGTTCATCTTAGTGCTATTTTAGAATGTGACCATTTTCCTTAGCTGGTGGACTTAATTGCCTTAGTATGGGTTAACTACGCTCGAGTTAGATATTTGAGGTGAATTCGTAGCTTTGTCCTTGAATTATGACTATTTCATCATGGCATATGAAGAATTGGATTTCAAAACTGCATTCAATTCTTGGAAGAGATGTAAGATTATGAAAATTGATACTTTTTGGACTTTTTTGTGAAAACATGGTGCATTTTCGAAGTTCTTATTTGGTTAAACTGGCATGCCCGAGGGAAAGTGTACCAGGTTGTTTTACTTGTATTTTTTAAACTTGCATGCCCGAGGAAAAGTATTCCAGGTGGTTTTACTTGTATTTTTATACTTTTATGCCCGAGGGGAAGTGTTCCGAGTGGTTTTTACTGATTATCATCATGGCATGGTTTTTGAGATACAGTTCAGAATTGGTACATGGATTTTGCGAGTCCCCCATAGGTCCTGCGTTTGCAAGCTACGGCTGGAGGAGGAGTATACAGTACTATTGGCACTTGGCTCATATCATATGGTATTTCATGGCACGGTTCCACTTGCATTTTCCCCATTAGGTTTATTTCTAGTAACTATTGTTTATTGTTTGAGTCCACTGGGTTTATGGGGGCTCGGTTAGGTTCTAGCTAGACCGTTCTGCTTTACCTTACTTTGCTATGTTTTACTTTATATACTTTATATCTTGCTCAACTGATTATTTTTCTGCCTTGGTATTATTTAGTTATAACATTTATCCTTAGATTGACTCCCTCTACTATTCCCTTTTATATATTCGCATTTTCTATGCTTTCATCTTATTTGAGCTCAGTTGACCAATGATGCCTACTGGGTATCGCATGTGTTTGGTACTCATGCTACACTTTTGCATCTTTTTCCATGATGCAGACCATAGCATGAGTTATCGTTGCTGACATTGTCCTAGTGCGGAGTTGCTGATTTGGGGATCTAGGTTGAGCTTCTGGGGTCCGGAGCTGACTTATCTCCTTCTACTTTGGAATTAGCCCCTTTTTTGTATATTCAGAGACAATCATGTATATTTGTATCTATCTAGTACTCCTTATGTTATAGTAGATTTTGTACCGATTGATACCAGGTTTTGGGGATTCCTGTATGACTTGCTTTTTCTTTCCGCTATATTATGTTTTCTTCTTTCATTATCTCTATTGTGTCTTTACTTTTCCGCTTTTATGATGTGTCTCGTATTAGCCCATTACTCATTGTTTCGAGCTATGGATTTTGGCTTATCTACTGGTTGGGTGTAGTAGGTGCCATCACAACCTGAGAAATCAAGTCGTGACATCATCAAAGGAAAAATAATGCAAGAAAGTACGTACTAGACACATGTAGTGATATGAAGACAAGTGCAATAAATTGAAATGAAGGTGACGGTTGATAAGTTGGTAATCTACAAACTAATTTAGCTCTTAAACATGAGTTATTGCCTTGATTTGATGTGATTTAGAAGGATTTTATGCTTCAATTCTCTTTTTTGCAGGCATTATCAAGCAATGAAGATAGAAGAGGATTTGAACCCAAATGGACTCTAAAAGAAAGCTAGGTCAAGAGATGATCAGGAGAACAAATTTCTGCCAAGAATGTGTGACGGAACCTGCTTGTCGCAAGAGGGCATGTGCATGTCACAGGTGCCAACGCATGAATCTTAGGCACCTGCATGCTGCAAGTCATCATGGGCGATCGCAGGGGCCAACGCAGATGGAGTCGTAGGCGAAAGCTTCACACTGCTTACAAGACTTGGCACCTGCATGCCGCAAGTCATCAAGGGAGACCGCAGGTGGAGTCGCAAGTGACCTGAAGGGCAAAATATTCCAAAAAAGCTATTGCATAATTGTGCAAGGATTTTATATTCAGTTTTTCTCCAATTGGGATATTGTTCATAGAGTACAATTCTAGAATACAATTTTCAAAGCTTCTTCTTACTTGAAATTGGAGAAAACACCATTATTGATTATTAAAGCTTAGAACTGAAGCTAGTTTATGAATATGAATGGAATTGAAGGTTACCCACTTGGTATATTTTCTTTTTCCTTTATTATGAGTAGCTAATTTCATTTCTATGGGTGTGTGCACGAAAGATGTTTGAAATTGGAATTGGGTGTTGATTATTTGAGCTTATAATTGATTATTATGTGTGAGTCTATTAAATCCTTCAAGTTTTAATTTAATAATTGTTGGTTGCAAACATTAATTTAGCTTAGTAATTATGCTCTTTCTTCAGAAAGAAGTTCTATAATTGGGTGTGGATTCAGTAGTAAGGATTTGGGATTTCCACCATAAGTTGAGGCTAGAAATAGCATAACTTAGGAATTCTCATCTAAGAGTTGAGGCTTGAAATAGCTTAACTCACTTAAGCTAATTGGTTATTTTATTGCTAAACCTTGGGGTTCAAGAGAAACCATGGTATATATATGTTTGGTAGGTTGAAAAATAACTAAACATACCATGAACCAAGGCTACTCGCACTTTAATCGAAAATAGTTTGAATAATAAATACCAATTCCAATGTATGACTCCATCGGAAGCACAACCCTAGTCTCTCCATCTTTGTTAGTACAATCGTGTTAACCGTTATCTTTGCTTACAATTTGAAATTACTTTCCCAAAACTATTTTCCCCATTTATTTTACTTGTTTTAAAATTGCGCTTACTTTTTTGAATTGACTCACAAATTTTGGTAAATCTGCATGCCAATCCTTGTGGATTCGACCCCGACACTCGTTGGGTTATTGTTTTGCGATAACCATAAACACCTCCTTTATAGGAGAGTTGTTTTGGACATTATCAGTGGCGTCGGCAGTTTGGACATCGCAAAGATTTCCTTTTCCTAGTTTATTTGGGACTCAATTATTTTATTTGGAGCTTTTTTCTGCATCTATAAATAACCCATAAGTATGATTTTTACATAACTTCTGATCTACGAAGAGCTAGGAGCTGTTGTGGAGGTCGAAGAATTTTGTTTTATTCTTTTCTTCTCCTTTATTATTTATTTTTGCATTTTTTGTTGGGATGAATTATTGTAATTTTTCCATATCTATGTGGAGTTAAACTTCTCGTTCTAGAAGTGTGGTAGCTTCATGATTGTTGTAGTAGACTCTATATTTGATTTTTAAGATTATCATATCAGTTGTTCTTTTATTCTTGAGCTTACTATTTTAATACTTCGCGACCATTATAAACTTATAATCTTATTGTGAACCCGGAAGAAGAATCAACAAGATAGAATGAGGAATATAAGGAGCAAGATTTATATTTTGTAACATAAAGAGTAGATTTGCGACTAAGATAGGAATACATACCTAGAACGCCTTGCTTGGTTCAAAACAGAAGTAGCTACATCATTTACATGCTAGTCTTTCTCATAGGAATATAGACATAGATTTGCACGTGGATAGGTGATTAGAGGCTGTAAGGACCGTAATCATATAGCTAGTCTTTCTCATAGGAATATAGACATAGATTTGCACGTGGATAGGTGATTAGAGGCTGTAAGGACCGTAATCATATAATTAACCCTGTAATCAACAACTAGACAACCAAGCATGCCAATGAAATTGATTACTCAACATGATTGTTAGCAAATTCATAATCCTAGATCGATTTTACCCTGTTGACTACGTAAGATTCTGCTCTTCGACTGGTTAATTATTCATTAGTTAACTTTTTTTTATTTTTAATTTAGTTTAGTCATAAATTCATCTTTGGAATCTTACGCTTGAATAAATAATTAAAACTAGTTTAATTTAATAAAATAGTTAATTAACAAGTCCCCTGTGGGTACGATATTTGGACTCTCAATCCTATATTATTTGTATGATCTCGTACACTTATGTGTGCGTTAGAATACAACACTAACCATGGTAGCACGTGGCCTCACCATCAGTGCGAGAATGAAACAAAGAATATCTGTAGCCGATAGAATCAAGTACGCACGATAAGTAACAAATAAAGGAATTTTTCAAGTGTCCTTTAGCCTCTCAAAGATAGATAATGGATGTCTCCGCACTAATCTGTAAAATACAACTAGACATGGCTTTTATGTTGGAGACCAAGTGAACCTAGTTCTCGCATACCAACTAGTCACGACCCAAAATCGAGGAGTGATGGCACCTATCTCAACCCCGCGATAGACAAGCCAACCCAAATACTTAAATCAATTTATGAAATAATTATGTGGAAATTAATAATTTAAAATAATGCAAGTCATAATCAAACTCTTTCATAAAAACTATAACTCAAAATGCAGAAACATCAATAATCTAATCCCAAAATCTGGAAGGTTGCTAGTACAAGCCTTTAAGAGTACGAATACAATACTCACTATCCAAAAAGAAGAAGAATGATAGAAATGAAAGATGGAAGATATCCATGAAGTTTGTGGATCATCCACGAAGCTACCTCATAATCTCGACAAGCAGTTCCAAACAGCTCTATTGATCACTGTCCTGAAGTGCTTAGCTCAGAACTTGCACAACAAGGTGCAGAAAAAAATAAGTGTGAGTACTAAACCTTGTGTACTCAGTACCATCGTTGACTGACCCAATTTAAAGAGATAGCAAGGGTCGGTCCTAAATGCCCTCTTCTGATACTTATTTCCCATACTTGGAAGGCATGCCACTAAAATCTTTATTAGGTAGGCTTGTAACTCTGATCAATATTTGGCAAGCGTGCCAATACGATTCATATTTATAACACTGGCTAGGCGCTCCACTACGATCTAAATGAAATGCAGTGCATAAAATACACATTTTGAGGGAATGCATTCAGAGAGTAACTCAATCCTACTATCATATCAAGTTTGCTTTTTCCAATCTTCCAATTCATATAAACATGTCATATCAACCTAAAATGTAACTAGGCATTAACATTCAGAAGATATTATCATAACCCAACTATGAATCCATAACAGAGAGTAAATTAATCAACTAGAACTCTTAAGAATCAAGATAAGTCATAAGTCATGCAAATCATTCTATCAAGGCAAAGAATCAATTCAAGCAAGTCAAATAATCACATAAACCCATAAAATGACATCGGTACCTGCATAGATGCTCGTCATCTCATATATACACGACCTTCATTATCCATTCCCCATTTACACATTCACTTAACACACTAAGACTTCAAAAAATAGTCAAGGAAAGCCTCAACTTGTCTTAAATAAAGCCCAACAAGTAAAATGATGGCTTTATCCTACCTTAAAACCTCCAAAAGAGCCCAATATAGTCAAATATGTAATAAACATAAGTAAATAACTTTGTAGACACCCATATTACTATAATTCTATTTTGTGTCAAAAAAGTCAACTCCAAGCCCGTAAATGGTAATTTTCTTTGAAATTCATGTTACCCATAATGTAAGAAAATTCAAATATAAAAATTTCATAAAAGCAGAGCTCAAATCAACCTATAAAATCTCAAAATTCAATGTCATAACTTTAGCCTTAAAATACCTAAATTTCCTAATTTAAAATAATGATTTAAAGGTGTAATGACCCTCCAGGTCATTTTCCATTTTCCATGCTTTTTCTGCATTTTGATCTTTCCTTAAGAGGCTACAGGTCATTTATGATTTGCCAGGACTGACGGTTCGGTGCCCGGGATGTTTGTTAGGTCGTTATGACCATTTTCCTATTTTAGAACTTAAAGTTAGAAAATCTTTGACTTCGGCCAACTTTCTTGGTTAACGCACTCAAAATCAAATTTTGACAAGTCCGTTGGCTCTGGAATGGGAATTTTGGTCTAGCGAGACCATTGGTTTAGGTCTCGGTGCTTTCAATTTGGTGTTGTGTGGCTTTGTGTGTTTTAAAGTCAGTTTGGCTAGTAGGGTTGACTTTGGTCAACATTCGGGGAAGACGGCCTCGGATGGGAATTCTGTCAGTGTCGTTAGCTCTGGAATGTCGACTTTGGGCTAGGGGACCTTTGGTTCAGGTCCCGAGGCTTCCGGGCTCATTATTGGGTTTTGAGTTTCGAGTTGGTTTTAGGCATGGGGCACATTTTTCATCAAAACGATCTTCGTTGGGAGTTTCGTCAATTCCATTGAGTCCGAAATGCCATTTTTGGTAGGGGCGCATGGTTGGTTTGTGTTCACGGGGTTCCAGATGAATCTCGAGGGTCTGTCGGAAGATTTTTGGACTTGGTGTTTTTGTTGGTTGCTGCATTAAGTTGCAGACAACTTTTCTCTTCGCGATAACGAAGTCCCCATCGCATTCGTGATAGTCGAGTTTCTTGACCATCGCATTCGCAAAGGGTTTCTTCATGTTTGCGATGTAGCCGACTGGGACCCGACTTGGCTTCTTCTTCACGAATGCGGCCGGGCCATCGCTATCGCGATGGTTGGGCCAGCTCTTCTCCGCGAATGCGGGGGTCCTGTTACGATCCCGATGAAGAACCCATGGCAGTTATATCAAGTCCCAACTTCATTTTATCCTCCATATATACGAGAACCTCCATTGTTAAGCTCCAAGCTCCCAAACTCCAGCCCATTTGCATCAATATCATTCACCCGGTAAGTTCCTTCGTCACCCCTTTCCTCGTTTCATGTAAATTTTTGTATTTTGTCCGTTAATCTCCTTTGTTATTTAAATTCTCAGAGTTGAAGAATTCTTGTAGGAGTTGATCTTTGAGGACTGCTTACTCGTAAATTCATGCAACTCAGCTCCGCAGCGTGCTCTCCTTGTCAAGGTTGGTTTTCGTCTTTAGATTTCGGACTTTTCCACCTTAAATACCGTGAATTAGTAGCACTTCGGGGCTATTTTGGCCCCCAAATCGAGCTCCGTTCACGCCCAAACTTTGGGCATAGGTTCCTTAACCCACCGTGAGCATAATTGTGAATTTTGTTTTCTATTTCATCGCGCGGGCCTCGACGGTCATTTTCGGACCCGATTTTCGACCTAATTTTCTATAAAGCAATATGGCTATCATTCTTATCGTCTTGACACCTGGGTTATGTTCTTGATAGTGTGGAAGCTTTCTAAGGCCGTTCGGAAGGGGAAGGCACATGAGTGACAGTTCGTGTTTGTAGTTCGGCCCCGAGGTAGGTTATGGTTTACCTTCTAGACTGAGTTAGTTAGGTTATACATGTTGATATGTTACTGGAATGCTAGGTTGTATTTTAGATAGACTTTAGGCCTTAATCATGTTTATCATGTTAATTGGCCATTTTGGATTTTTAGTCTAGGATTGCATGTTATCCTTAGCCTAGGAGCTTGATTCTTCTGTGTGACTAGTCTAAGATACTTAGCATGCTTTTAGGAGGCTTTAGAGGTAGAATAGAGCTTGCCCATCATTTTTCGTTGTTATTTTCCTGCTTTACCACTTTATTTCATAGTTGTGTGTAACTGTGGGCCCGAGGCCATGGCTAGGATTTGGATGGATTCTAGGTCAGTTCTCTTGTTTTGGAGGGTACTTTTGCCCTGTTTGATCTGATGGCGTGATTATTCCTCTGCTTGTGAACATTCTTACTCATATCACATGGCATATCATTGGTACATTATGGAAACGTTTTTAAAAGGCTTTTTAGGTTTGAAAAGAGGTTTTCCTACTGTTGTGGAGAGTTTTGAACTAAATCGAGCTATTTTGTGTATCACTTTGGTTTTTGAGAGAGAAAGAGGAACTACTATTTTCTGTATACAAATTTATGGTCCGATGAGGTATTCTGGGCCCCCGATGCGTTATTCTGGGTATTTTACTCTCATTATATTCATATTAGTCCGATGCGGTATTTCGGACTCCCGATGCATTATTTTGGGTATATTATTATTTCATATACATATGAATAGTCCAATGAGGTATTTCGGGAGCCCGATGCGGTATTCCAGGTTTATATTATTATTGCATTCATATATGCATCATCGTGCATTGCATTGCATTTGCTTTGGCACGTGGATTGACTCAGGTTTGTCTTGTTATTGTTTCCTTTATCTTTTTATTCATTGGCATGTCTTCAGCTTTATAACTAGATTTAAGAGGATCCCTGTATAGTTAGTTACTTTCCTGTAATCTATTTTTATATATTACCTTTCTGCACTCGGTCGGCCTATAATGCCTACTGAGTACCCATTATCTTTGTACTCATACTAAACTCTGCATCCTTTTTTTTCTGATGCAGCACCTAGTATGATCCACCCTCGCTGATCCCCTGTCATTCGAGGCCCATTGCTGCTCAGATCGCGGTGAGCTCCCAGCGCTTTTGGAGACTTTACTTACTTTCCATCTTGTATTTCCTGTCTATATTTTGTATTTTGGATAGACAGAGGTTGTTGTATAGCTACTCCTTGCTTTAGTCGCTCTTGTACTAGTGATACCAGGTCTGGGTTGGTGTTCGGGTCATTTTGTCTTTTGGTCATTTTAGGGCCATCTTTTGTATATTTTGTACGCTGGTATGTATATATGTTTTTGGCCCTATCCTTTGTTTATATCTTCCGCTTCTCTTTAGTTAAATTATTTATTTACAATTTTTCGCATGTTTAGGTTAGGCTTGTCTACCAGGGGGTTATGTAGACGCAATCATGGCCCGATTTTGGGTCGTGACAGAGTGGTATCAGAGCCTTAGGTTCACCGGTCTCACCGGTACAAGAGCAAGTGTCTAATAGAGCCTCGTGGATAAGGTACAATGATGTCCATATCCTATCTGTGAGGGGCTATACGACATTCCTTAGGAAAGGCTCCCGTTTGTTTGATTCTTTATCATGCTTACTTGACTTGATCAACTCCTAAGTATATTTGTTTCACTACTTCTCAGATGGTTTAGACGAGATCTTCAGTGGTTGAGGATGAGGCCCCTGCGCCTGCAGTTAGATCCCCAGCTAGGGGACGGGGTAGAGATCGGCCCCGAGGTCAAGATAGGGCATGGGCTGTGGCACCAGCTCGGGCCTGGGCTAGAGTACTGTCACCAGAGACAGAGGTTAGAGCAGATAAAGTTCAGTATGAGCAAGAGCATGTGAGGCCAGCCCAGCATCTGGTCGGGTTTGTGGCTACTCTAGTGTTGCAGGACACCTTGGTTTGATTGTTGGGGTTCCTTGAGGGTATGACTCTACCAGCTGCTTTGCCGAGCACTCCGATTAGATCCCAAGTTTGAGGTGAGGCTCAAACTTTAGCTCAGGTGGCAACACAGGGTTCAGGAGCGTAGCCTCCTGCTGTGGCTCCCAGATTGGAGGTACTACCGGTCCTTGCAGTTGCTCCCCTTCTTCCAGTTGTGCCAGTTATGTCTTCTGAGGAGTAGAAGATGCTGGGTAGGTTCTTGAGATTGGGTCCTCTGAGGTTTTCGGGTGCTGCTAGGGAGGATGCACATGAGTTTCTGACTAGCTGCCAGGAGAGGTTATATAATTTGGGGTTATCGAGTCTCACAGAGCAGATTACACCACGTATCAGCTGGATGGTCCAGCAAAACAGTGGTGGAGGTCATACATTACTGGTAGTCCAGCCAGGTCACCTCTGCTTACTTGGGATCAGTTCTCCACAGCCTTTTTGGAGAAGTATGTACCACGTAGCATGAGGGAATGTTTGATGGATCAGTTTACTGGGTTGGAGCAGGGCCCTATGACTATGTCTGAGTATGAGGTTCGTTTCCACCAATTGTCCAGACATGCCACTATGATTCTACCTACTGAGCACGAGAGAGTACGCTGGTTTGTTCGGGTTTGACTCTACATCTTCACTTAGGTATGGAGGGTATGGTAGCATTGGGTCAGTACTTTTTGGAGGTGGTTGATCATGCCCATACTATTGAGGGTATAGTTTGCGAGGCCCAAGAGGGAAGCGATAAGAGGCCCCTCCATCAGGGCAGTTTCAGCGGTTCACAGGGGCATGGTAGGGGCTACTATGGTAGAGGTCAGCACCAGCAACGTTTCCAGCCAAGCAAGCCTATTCATGCGGCATTGCAGACTACTGAGGGTCAGAGTAGACAGAGTCTCATTCTTGCTCCCCGAGGCAGTCATTCAGGGTCCTCAGGTCGTGGTGGTCATTCTGATTCGGCTGGGCCTTCACAACGGAGTTCACAGGGTCGGGGTTGTTATGAGTGTGGTGAGATTGGCCACTTTGCTATAGAGTGCCCATCGATAGAGCATCCTAGGCGACAAGATCAGTTGGTTCAGGCCCTCAGGACTCCAGTACCTCTATCTAGAGGTGGTTTACAGGGTAGTAGGGGTGATCCCCAGAGTCCTAAGGTGGTCTTCAGTCCGGTGGGTTAGGTGGTCATGGTTGTCGGGGCCACATGTATGCCATTTCGGGCTGGACAGAGGCCGAGGCTTCAGATGCTGTGATCCCAGGTATGATCTCCATTTGTCATCAGTCTACTTTTGCTTTGTTTGATCTGGGGTCTACATTCTCATATGTATCTGCTTATTATGCTACTCTTCTGGGGTCTGCTTGTGAGTCCTTGCATGTGCCTATACATGTATCTACTCCCGTAGGTGATTCTTTAGTAGTGGATCAGGTTTACCGGGCCTGTGTAGTGACTATCTTGAGGTATGACACCTGGGTTGACTTGGTTGTCCTTGATATGGTTGATTTTGATGTGATCCTGGTCATGGATTGGTTGTCTCCTTATCATGCGGTCTTAGATTATTTTGCCAAGACTGTTACTTTTCGGATGCCTGGTATCCCTTCTATCATATGGAAGGGAGTCGATACCCACATGCCGAAGGGAATTATTTCATTTCTGAGCACCCAGCGGTTTGTTGGGAAGGGGTGCTTAGCCTATCTTGCCTACGTCCGTAATACTAGTGTCACCACATCTCCTCTTGAGTTTATTCTTGTGGTTTACGAGTATTCGAACGTGTTTCCCTCTGATCTTCCTAGTCTTCCTCCTGATCGTGACATTAATTTTGGTATCGATGTCGAGCCGGGCACCAAGCCCATTTCCATTCTGCCATATCGAATGGCACCTGCTGAGTTGAGGGAGCTTAAGGATCAGCTCCAGGATCTGTTGAGTAGAGGATTTACCCGACCTAGTGTGTCTCCGTGGGGTGCTCCAATTTTGTTTGTAAAGAGGAAGGATGGGTCTATGCAAATGTGTATCGACTACAGGCAGTTGAATAAGGTGATAGTTAAGAATATATATCTGATTCCATATATTGATGACTTATTTGACCAGCTACAGGGTGCAGCCAGGTTTTCTAAGATAGATTTGAGGTCCGGTTATCACCAGTTGAGGATTAGGGTGGAGGACATCCCAAAGACTGCATTTAGGACTCCATACGGCCATTATGAGTTCCTAGTCATATCTTATGGGTTGACTAATTCCCCAGCATCATTTATGGAGTTGATTAACCGTGTGTTCAGTGCCTACTTGGATTTATTCATGATTGTGTTCATCGACGACATTCTAATTTTTTCGAGGAGTAGAGAGAAGCATGATTAGCATCTTAGATTGGTACTTTAGTCCTTGAGAGACCATCAGTTGTATGCCAAATTCACTAAGTGTGAATTTTTGCTTGAGTCTGTAGCGTTCTTGGGGCACGTGGTGTCCAAAGATGGGATTATGGTAGATCCAGTGAAGATTGTAGCAGTTTGTGATTAGGCTAGGCCTACTTCTCCTACCGAGTTCGCAGTTTCATCGTGTTGGCAGGTTATTACAGATGGTTTGTGGAGGGATTTTCTTTGATAGAAGCTTATTTGACTAGATTGACTCAGAAGAATGTTCCCTTCCAGTGGTCAGATGAGTGCGAGGTGAGCTTTCTGAAGCTCAAGGCCTTATTGACTTCAGCTCTGATTCTTACTCTTCCGATCGAGGGTCAGGGTTTCACCGTATATTGTGATGCTTCAGGTATTGGGTTTGGTTTTGTGTTGATTCAGAAGGGCTAGGTTATTGCATATGCTTCCAGACAGTTGAAGGTTCACGAGAGGAACTACCCCACACATGACTTGGAGTTAGCAGCGGTAGTCTTCGCTTTGAAGATGTGGAGTAATTATCCTTATGGCGTGCATTGCGAGATCTTTACTGACCATCATAGTCTTCAGTACATTTTCATCCAGAAGGATCTAAATTTGAGGCAGTGTAGGTGGTTGGAGTTACTGAAGGACTATGATATTTCTATTCTCTATCATTCGGGCAAGGAAAACGTGGTATTGTATGCCTTAAGCCAAAAGGCGGTGAGTATGGGTAGCTTGGATTTCTTAGCTACGGAGGAGCGACCTTTAGCTTGGGACATCCAGTCCTTAGATAACAGGTTAGTCTGACTTGACATTTCTGAATTGGGCCGTATTCTTGCTTGTGTTGAGGCCAGGTCTTCCTTGTTGGAGTAGATTCGAGCACAGCAGTTTGACGATGCAAGATTGAGGATGTTCTGAGGGTGTTCTGAGTATCGAGGGCTGTATTTGCATTCCTAGAGTTGGTGACTTGGTCAGATTGATATTGGAGGAGGCCCACTTTTCTAGATATTCCATTCATCCTGAGGTAGCTAAGATTTATCGTGACTTGAGGTAGCACTACTGGTGGTGTGGGATGAAGAGGGATATTTTGGCTTTTGTATCCAGGTGCTTGAACTGTCAGCAGGTGATGTTCGAGCACCAGAGGCCAGGTGGTTTATCATAGAGACTACCCATTCCGTAGTGGAAATGGGAGCGTATATCCATGGACTTTGTAGTCGGATTGCCACGTACCTTGTGGAGATTTGATGCTATTTGGGTTATCATGGATAGGTTCATAAAGTCTACTCATTTCCTGCCAGTTCAGACTTCTTACAATTCCGAGAGGTTGGCCCAGATCTATATTTGAGAGATTGTCCATTTGCATGGGGTGGCAGTTTCTATCATTTTCGATCGAGGTACTCAGTTCACTTTGCACTTTAGGCAGTCGATTCAGAGAGAGTTATGTACTAGAGTTGAGCTTAGCACTGCCTTTCATCCGCAGATAGACGGCCAGTCAGAGAGTACCATTCAGGTTCTAGAGGGAAATATGGTACGAGCACGTGTTATTGATTTTGGGGGTCAGTGGGACCAGTGTTTGGCCTTGGCAGAGTTTGCAAATAATAACAGTTACTATTCTAGCATCCAGATGGCTCCGTTCGAGGCTTTATATGGTAGGCAGTGCAGATCTCCGGTGGGTTAGTTTGATGCTTTCGATTTTAGGCCATGGGGTACTGATTTTCTTCGTGATTCTATGGACAGAGTTTGGGTTATTCAGGAGAGGCTTCGTACTGCCTAGAGTAGGCAGAAGAGTTATGCTGACCGGAGAGTTTGAGATCTCGAGTTTATGGTTGGTGACAGTGTGTTCCTTCGGGTATTGCCCATGAAGGGCGTGATATGGTTTGGGAGGAAGGGTAAGCTCAGTCCGAGATTCATTGCTCCATTCGAGATCCTTCGCTGTATTCAAAAAGTTGCTTATGAGTTGGCCTTGCCTCCTGCTCTTTCTAGTGTTCATCCGGCGTTTCATGTTTTTATGCTACGGCGGTACATTCTGGATGAGTCTCATGTACTTCAGTGGGAGTCGGTTCAGTTGGGTGATTCCTTATCCTTTGAGGAGGAGCCTGTTGCTATTATTGACAGGAAGGTTAGGAAGTTGAGGTCCAAGGAGATCCTGTCATTTAAGGTTCAGTGGCGGCATCGTCTTATCGAGGAGGCTACTTGGGAGATCGAGACTGACATGGAGACCCGTTATGATCGTCTTTTCGAGTCTTCAGGTACTATCCTTATTCTAACTTTCGCGGATGAAAGTTCTTTTAGTAGTGGATGTTGTAATGACCCTCCAGGTCATTTTCCATTTTCTGTGCTTTTTCTGCGTTTCGAGCTTTCCCTCAGCGGCTACAGATCATATATGACTTGCCAAGACTAACGGTTTGGTGCTTTGGCTATTCGTTAGGTCGTTATGACTATTTCCCTACTTTTGAACTTAAAGTTGGAAAATCTTTGACTTCGGTTAACTTTCTTGGTTAACACACTCAAAATCAAATTTCGATAGTTCTGTTGGCTCTGGAACAGAGATTTTGGTCTAGTGGGACCATTGGTTTGGGTCTGGGTGCTTTCAGTTTGGTGTCGTGTGGCTTTGTGTGTTTTGAAGTCAGTTTGGCTGGTAGGGTTGACTTTGGTCAACATTCAGGGAAAACGGCCTCGGATGGGAATTTCGTCAGCGTCATTAGCTCCAGAATGTCGACTTTAGGCTAGAGGGATCTTTGGTTTGGGTCTCGAGTCTTTCAAGCTCATTTTTGGGTTTTGCGTTTCGAGTTGGTTTTGGGTGTGGGGCCTACTTTTCATTAAAACAATCTCCGTTGGGAGTTTCATCGATTCAATTGAGTCCAAAATGCTAGTTTTGGTAGGGTAGCATGGTTGGTTTGTGTTCATCGGGTTCCAGATGAATCCCGAGGGTCCGTCAGAAGATTTTTGGACTTGGTGTCTTTGCTGGTTGCTGCATTAAGTTGCAGACAACTTTGCTCTTCGCGATTGTGAAGTCCCCATCGTGTTCGTGATGGTTGAGTTTCTTGACCATCGTGTTCGCAAAGGGTTTCTTTGCGTTCGTGATGTAGCCGACTGGGACCCGACTTGGCTTTTTCTTCACGAACGCGGTCGGGATATCGCGATCGCGATGGTTGGGCCGGCTCTTCTCCGCGAACGCTGTGGTCCTATCGCGATCGCGATGAAGTACCCCTGACAGTTATATTAAGTCCCAACTTCATTTTCTCCTCTATTTATCCGAGAATCACCATTTTTAACCTCTAAGCTCCAAAACTCTAGCGCCTTTGCATCAATATCATTCACCCAGTAAGTTCCTTCGTCACCCCTCTCCTCGTTCCGTGTAACTTTCCGTATTTCTTCCGTTAAACTCCTTTGTTGTTTAAATTCTTAGAGTTGGAGAATTCTTGTGGGATCTGATCTTTGAGGACTGCTTACTTGTATATTTGTGCAACTCAGCTCCGTAGAGTGCTCTCCTTATCGAGGTTGGTTTCCGTCTTTAGATTTCAGACTTTTCCGCCTTAAATCCCGTGAATTAGTAGCACTTCGGGGCTATTTTGGGCCCCGAATCGAGCTCCGCTCGTGCCCAAACTTTAGGCATGGGTTCCTTAACCCACTGCTAGCATGATTGTGAATTTTGTTTTCTGTTTCATAACGCGAGCCCCGAGGGTCATTTTTCGACCCAATTTTCGGCCCGATTTTCTGTATAGCAATATGGGTTTCATTCTTCTCATTTTCACACCTGGGTTATGTTCTTGATAGAGTGGTAGCTTTCTGAGGCCGTTTGAAAGGGGAAGGCACATGAGTGATGGTTCGTGTTTGCAGTTTGGCCCCGAGGTAGGTTACGGTTTACTTTCTAGACTGAGTTAGTTAGGTTATATAGGTTGATATGTTACTGGAACGCTATGTTGGATTTTCGATAGACTTTAGGCCTTAATCCTGTTTATCATGTTAATTGGCCATTTTGGGTTTTTAGTCTAGGATTGCATGTTATCCTTAGCCTAGGAGCTTGATTCTTCTGTGTGACTAGTCTAAGATCCTTAGCATGCTTTTAGGAGGCTTTAGAGGTAGAATAGAGCTTGCCCATCGTTTTCCATTGTTATTTTCCCGCTTTACCGCTTTATTTCATAATTGTGTGTAATTGTGGGCCCGAGGCCATGGCTAGTATTTGTATGTATTCCAGGTCAGTTCTCTTGTTTTGGAGGGTGCTTTTACCCTGTTTGATCTGATGGTGTGATTATTCCTCTGCTTATGAACATTGATACTCATAGCGCATGGCATATCATTGGTACAGTATGGAAATGTTTTTTTAAAGGCTTTTTGGGTTTGAAAAGATGTTTCCTACTGTTGTGGAGAGTTTTGAACTAAATCGAGCTATTTTGGGTATCACTTTTGTTTTTGAGAGGGAAAGAGGAACTACTATTTTTTGTATATAAATTTATGGTCCGATGAGGTATTTCAGGCCCCCGATGCGTTATTCCAGATATTTTACTCTCATTATATTCATATTAGTCTGATGCGGTATTCCAGACCCCCGAAGCGTTATTCCGAGTTTATTATTATTTCATATACATATGCATAGTCCGATGAGGTATTCCTAGAACCCGATGAGGTATTCCGGGTTTATATTATTATTGCATCATCGTGCATCGCATTGCATTTGCTTTGGCACGTGGATTGACTCTAGTTTGGCTTGTTATTGTTTCCTTTCTTTTTTTATTCATTGGCATGTCTTCGGCTTTATAACTAGATTTAGGAGGATCCCTGTATAGTTAGTTGCTTTCCTGTAATCTTTTTTTATATATTACCTTTCTGTGCTCGGTCGGCCTATGATGCCTACTGAGTACCCATTGTCTTGGTAATCATACTACACTCTGCATCCTTCTTTTCTGATGCAGCACCTAGTACGAGCCACCCTCGCTGATCCCCTATCATTTGAGGCCCATTGCTCTTCGGATCGCGGTGAGCTCCCGGCGCTTTTGGAGACTTTACTTGCTTTCCATCTTGTATTTCCTGTCTATATTTTGTATTTTGGATAGACAGAGGTTGTTGTATCGCTACCCCTTGCTTTGGTCGCTCTTGTACTAGTGGCACCTAGTCCGGGTTGGTGTTCGGGTCGTTTTGTCTTTCGATCACTTTAGGGCCATCTTTTGTATATTTTGTACGCTGGTATGTATATATGCTTTTGGCCCTATCCTTTGTTTATATCTTCCGCTTCTCTTTAGTTATATTATTTATTTACTGCTTTCCGCATGTTTGGGTTACGCTTGTCTACCAGGGGGTTATGTAGATGCCATCATGGCCCAATTTTGGGTCGTGACAAATGGAAAACTCATCAATAAATATTAGAGAATGCATAAATAAAGGTTAAGAATTATACCCAACGAAGAAATCTTGAAAAACCTCTTCTGAATCATCCAAAAATGCTTCCCAAAGGTCCTAAAAAAGAGTTACGGGATTTAAGTTTGAAATTGAAATTTAAGTTTATCAGGCGTAAATCCTTCTTTGACATCGTAGTGGGTATCTCTCGATCACGAGGTTGACCCAGTCTAACCCATTGCAATTGCAATGCCCACTTTACCAATGCAAAGAATGTTTTCTCCCTGACCCGACCAACTGAGCTAACCCTTCGTGATCGCGATCGCGAGCCTCGTCTCATGATATCGATGACCAGACACCATTGCTCTTCGTGATTATGAGAGTCCTTTCACAAATGTGTAGAGGAAATGGACATTCACAAGAAATAGCAAAAACCAACAATAATGTAATCTTTCAAAAAACCCGAATGGACTCTCGAGATTCATTGGGAACCCTGCGAAAACACACCAAATATGCAACTACACTGGAAATAATATTTCGGACCTATTGGAACAAAAAAAACACCAATCCAAGGTCATCTTGACCAGATGTTGACCAAAGCTAACTCTAAACTTAAAATTTTTTAACTTCCATCCAATGACTAAAACTCATCGGAATACCTCGGTGCCCGAATCAAAGGTCCAACCAACCAAAAAATCACCTTTTGGAGCTGATAAAACTGTCAGAATTCTATTACGAGCTCATTTTCTCCAAATGTTAACTTTGGTCAACTATTTCAACTTTTCAACCTTCCAAAATAAAATTCTCATCCATATCTCATCCAACCACCTCGAAAACTGTGTTACCACTCTCGTAGACCATAAAAACCTTAATGAAACTACGAAAAGGGTAAAACAATTAAAATATCTAAAAATCATAAAATAGCTTTAAGGGTGTTGTAAATTCTCAACTATCAACTTTCGAATGTTTGCAATTCTTTATTTGTTATTTTATTAGAAATATTTTGGGTCTGATAATTGTTGTATGTTGTTCTTCTTTAGAAGTTTTCATATGTAAATAAGCTTATTGGCACATTGCGTACACTGTGGAAAATCCATTTTAGGTGAAAAAATACTACAACAACAATAATAATGAATTTTTTGGAGAATTATGAAATAGTGTTCCTTGAGCTTCTTTCTCTAGGCCTCCTACAAATTGTAAGAATATAATATGTTTGTTTTTAACTTTTAGCGTTCTTCAATTGCTTCTTAAAGTTAATTTTGTTAGCTAATTTTTCTTTTATTTTTGTTTAGCCTTGAAATTTGATATTATTTGAAGAAAAAAAAGGTTTGAGATTTGGTTTAATTTTGTGTGGTTAAATATATATATATATGTATATATATATATATAAACACACTTTTATGTTCTTCAAGTTTTATTGTTCTTTTAAATTATGTTTTTGTTTTGTCCTGAAATTTGCTAATATTTAGTATTTATTTTTTCTTGTTTTGCTTAATTTGGCGTGGTTATTTACTACTTTTTTTAAAAAAAAGTTTTATTAAGTTCACAATTTTGGTGTTACTTTTATGTTATTTGATTCAATTATCCTAAAATTATTTCTTGTCTAAATAGGATTCTACCTGTTGGTTAATTTTGTGTGGTTATAGTGCAAGTTGTGATCTTAAGTTATTTTTCCACAAGTCCTAATTTTTGTTGTTTTATTTTTAATTGTTCACCATTGAGTTTTGCAAACATTTTGAAACAGTCTTTCAGGGTATAAATCACACACATGTTTAAGCATTTCTTTTTTGTTTTCAAGCGTTTATACCAACTAATATAGATGCATGTGGATCGCACATGCTCAGAAACTAGTGTATATATATATATATCATTTATAAAATATTAATATCATACCAACATGTAATGACCCTCAAGGTCATTTCCTTGGTTTTCGTGCATTTCTATGTTTCAAACTTTCCCACAGTGGCTACAGGTCATTTATGACTTATCGGGGTTGACGGCTCAATTTCCATGCCACTCGTTTGTGTTTTAAGCCCATTTTCCTGTTTTGAAACTCTTAAAGTTGAAAAAGTTGACTTTGGTCAACATTTGGAGAAGACGGCCTCGGATGGGTATTTCGTCAGTGTTGTTAGCTCCGGAAAGTCAATTTTGGGCTTAAGGGACCTTTGTTTGGGTCCCGAGGCTTTCAAAATCATTTTGAGCTGTTGGGTTCCTTTTGGTAAAAGTAGTTTTTGGGCGTGCAGCCCACTTTTTATTAAATCTATCTTTATTAGGAATTTCATCGATTCCATTGAGTCCGGAATGCAGCTTCTGGTAGGGTAGCGTAGTTCATTGGCATGCACGGGACCTCGGAGGAAACCCGAGGGTCCATCCGGTAACTTTTTAAAGGTTCAAGTTGTTGGTTGTTGTTGCAGCAGTACCCAACCCTTCGCCTACGCAGAGGGTGGGTTGCGTCTACAAAGAAGAGGCGTTGGGCCTCGCCTCGTTTGCCCTTTGCGTGCGCGTGGCCTTGGCCACATACGCGAGGCCTCGTATGCGGTTTCCAGCATGCGTGCACATAGGAGGGGGTTGGGCCTCGCCTCCGCTTGCCCTTCATGTACGCGAGTGTCTGACCGCCCACGCGATCCCGCATATGTGGTGTCCTGGCCGCGTGTGCGAAGTCCAGCGCCCGGCATCTATATATTGTTTCTCCTTTTTTTTCAAACATTCCACACTGTTTTTCTCCATTTTTATATAGCTCTAAGCACCAAATTCAGTGTGCGATCACCATTTTCTGGTTGGGGAAATATTTTATGGTCCGTGGTCAATTCTCTTCTTCGAATTGTAAGTTTTCAACCCTTAAATTTCGTTAAATCTCTTAGTTAAATTCTTAAATTGTTCATGGGGTGGGGGCTGATTTGAGCTCGAGTTTAGAGCTGGTTTTAGTCAATAAATTGAGCATCCGATCCTTGTACCACGAGGGATATATTTCCTGACTTCATTTTCAAAATTTGAATGCGGGTCCAATGGGTGATTTTTCACCCGATTTTCGATCCGAATTGTTAAATTGCAATATGGGTGTCATTTTTTATGTTTTAACGAGTAGATTATCATTATGATAGTGTGGCAGCAATCGAAGACTTCCAGTAAAGGAAAATCTCTGGTCTAGTGGGTGCGAGTGCATGTGATCGACTTCGAGGTAGGCTACAACTTACTTACTTCTAGACTTAGCTCTTATAAGATGATTGCATGTGATCGACTTCGAGGTAGGCTACAACTTAGTTACTTCTAGACTTAGCTCTTATAAGATGATTGTATGGTTTGTGCTAATTGTTGGTGGGAATATTATGGATTGAATAGTGATTTTTATGGGATTTTGACTCTCGTAGTCGATCTAGGACTCTAGCTTAGAATTGGGAATTGGGATCCATAGTATTACCTTGCTTGTACCTGTAGGGCTTAGTGTAGTTGGTGTAGTACCTTTAGTGTATTTATTATATATCCTTGCTTGTCTTAGATTACCTTTAGTGTATTTTTTTGCTTAATCGTTCTATTTTTGTATTGTTTATTCATGATTATATGTTTATGGGTCCGAGGCCATATGCGTTGGAATGGTTGGACCCCAGGCAGTTTACTTATTCCTTAAATCCTTTCGGTTCATTTATTCGTTTAGCCAGTTTAGTATGAATTTTTCGAGTTGGTTAGATTTGGGGTAGTTTTTGCCTTAGAGTAAGTTTATGTAGGAGGTTATCAAGAGTTCGTTTCTTTAGGTGCTATTTTAGAATATTGACATTGCCCTTGACTTGTGGACTTATTGGCTTTAATGCGAATTAACTAGACTTAATTATTCTTCTAGGTTCCTGTCTTATGGTTGTTTTCTTCATGGAATATGAAAGACTTGGTTTCAAATATTATTTTCGATTTCAGAAATGATCTTTTAAGAACAGTTTTGGTACATTGACTTTCTCACGGAACTTGGTATATTTTATGAAGTATTATTTTGAAATAAACTTGCATGCCCAAGGGAAAGTGTTCTGGGTGATTTTACTGGTATTTTAAACATGCATGCCCGAGGGAAAGTATTTTGAGTAATTTTTTATTATTATAATGGCACGGTAATTGAGATACAGTTCAGAATTACGATTCAGAATTGGTATACGGATTTTACGAGTCCCCTACGGATCCTGCCTTTGCAAGCTATGGCTGGAGGAGGAGTATACAGTACTATTGGCACTTGGCACGAATCATATTGCATATCATGGCATGATTCCATCTGCATTACCCCCATTAGGTTGATTGTAGTCTCTATTGTCTGTTGTTTGCATCCTCTGGACGTATGGGGGGTCCGGTTGGGTCTATTGTTTGTTGGTTGTACTTTTTGGGTTTATGGGGGTCCGGTTAGGTTATTCTCTGATTTTGTGTACTTTCTAGGCTTATGGGGGCTCGGTTAGGTTGTATCTAGATTACACTACTTTGGTTTACTTTACGTCGCTCTGCTTTTCATGTTTTTATGCTTTGCTCAGCTTATTATTTTTTTCCTTATAATTTTCTAGTTATGGCTTGTATCCTTATACTGACTCCCTTGTTATTTCCTTTTAGTATATTTGCATTTTCTGTATTGTTATCTTATTTGAACTTAGTCAGCCTATGATGCCTACTAGGTACCGCGTGTTTTGGCACTCATGCTACACTTCTGCATCTCTTTCACTATTACAGATCCTAGCACGAGTTATCGTGTTAATGTTGTCCTAAGGTGGATTTTTGGATTCAAAGATCCAGAGTGAGCTTCTGACATCTGGAGCTGACTTATCTCCTTCTACTTTGGGATTAGCCCCCTTCTTTTTATTCAGGAAACTATCATGTATATTTGTACCTATCTAGTACTTCTTATGTTGTAGTAGCTTTTATACCAACTGATATCAGGTTTTGGGAGTTTTCTGTATGACTTACTCTTTCTTTGTGTTGTATGATGGTTTCTTCTTTCTTTATCTTTATCGTGTATTTGCCCTTTCTATTTTTATAGAGTGTCGTGCATTAGCCTGCTACTCGATGTTTCGGGCTAAGGGTTTTTGTCTTACCTACTGGTTGGGTGTAGTATGTCTCCAATCTCAAATTCCAGTTCACTCCTCTTGCTATCTGCATACTATTTCATACGAGATTGGGCCTTGACCAAATTCTTTTTGAGTTGTTGGCTTACAATTTGTCTTTCTCTTAGCACTTGGTCGACTGATTCAACCTTGGACTGGGCAATTAGCTCAAATGTAGGTTGAGGTGGCTCATATCCATAAAGTGCTTGAAAAGGGGTCATGCCAATAGCCGATTGAAAATTGGTGTTGTGTACCAAAACTCGGCTAATGGAAGCCATATTCACCACTCTTTTGGTTTCTGTCCAGTCATGCATCTAAGGTATGATTCAAGACATCAGTTTAGTCATTTTGTATGCCCGTTTGTCTGCGGGGGGTAAGACAAACTTAATTTGAGTTGAACCTACAAATTTTTGAACAGCTCCTGCCAAAATAGACTCACAAAAATTGGGTCTCTATCTGACATAATGGATCAAGGCACTTCATGTAGTTTGCACACTTGAACTAAGAAAACTTAGGCAATAAGGGATGCATTGTAAGGATGAGATAGGCTTATCAAATGACTGTACTTTGTAAACCTATCAATTACCACAAAAATGATAGTTTTCCCTTGTGATCTCGGCAGTCCTTCGATGAAATCTATAGAATTATGCTCCCAAGCTCTATTTGGAATTGGTAGTGGTTCCAGTAACCCGAGGTAAGCATAACTTTCAACCTTGTTTCATTGGAAGATTTAACATTCTTGAACTGTAGTCTTCACATATTGTATCATCTTTGGCAAATAGAAAATTGATTTGAGTCTTTGGTATGTGGCATGTACTCCTGAATGTCATCCCCTTGCTATTGAATGCATGTCTAGTACCAATTTAGGCATAAGATGCTTTTGGTTTCCAACCCATACCTTGCCTTAAAATCTTAGTAGCCCTGACATTAAAGTCACTTCGGCTACTGCTTTTGGATCTAAAATGAGTTTGGTGATCAGGCTATGAGCTTCTAGATCTCCTTCATAACTCTCAATTACCTCTTGAACCTATTTAGATAGTGAATGCACACAAGACAAAACAATCTACCACTGGATCAACTTCCTTGGCCTCCTCACCTCTTCTATACAACGCATCGGCTACAACATTTTCTTTACCTTGCATGTAATGTATTTCGTAGCTTAAGCCCATTAATTTAGTCACTCCCTCTTGTTGTAAGAAAGTAGTGATGTGTTGATCTCTAAGGAAATTCAAACTAAAATGACATGTTTTGATCACAAAGTGATGAGGCTGGAGGTAATGCCTCCACTTTTCCACATCCAGCAAGATAACACTCAACTCATTTTCGTATGTCGACAAACCCAAATGTTTAGGACTTAGAGCTTGGCTCATGAAAGCAATGGGTTTATAGTTTTGTGAAAATACTTCTCTAACTCCTAGGCCACTTGCATCTACCTCCACAGTGAAAAGAATCTTAAAATCTAGAAGGACCAAAATAGGGGCATGGGTCATGGCAGATTTAAGAGCTTCAAAAGCCACTCTTGCTTTCTTGGTCCATAGGAAACCTCATTTCTTTAACAATGTTGTTAAAGGCTTGCTGATCACACCATAATTTTGAATGAAACGTCTGATATCCCGTTAATCCCAAGAACCCATGCAAACCTTTGATGTTCACTGGTAACGGCCAATTAACCATCGCTTATATCTTAGCTTTATCAGTACTCACTCCATCACCCATTATTACATGTCCCAGGTATTCCACTTTGTCCTGAGCAAAACTGCATTTTAAGCATTTTGCTTATAGTTGGTGAGTCACCAAAATCTCAAACAAAATTTGTAAATGATGTAAATTCTCTTGAAGGTCTCGTCTATAGACTCGGATGTCATTGAAAAAGACTAACATAAATTTTTGGAGGTAAGGACCAAAAATATTATACATGAGGGGCTAAAAAGTTGCTGGAGCGTTTGTTAAGCCAAATGGCATAACAGTGAACTCCTACAACCCATGATGTGTTTTGAAAGCAGTCTTATGTTCATGACCTTCCTTCATCCTAATTTGGTAATAGCCCGATCTCAAATCCAATTTCGAGAAATATTGTGCCCCATTTAGCTCATCTAATAAATCCTCCACTACCAGAATTGGGTAATTGTTTTTAATTGTAATTTAATTGAGATTGTAGTAGTCGACACATAATTTCCTTGTTAAGTCTTTCTTTTGACTAAAATCACTGGGGAACAAAATGGTGAATTACTAAGCCTTACAGTGTGAGCCTCTAACATGTCAATGATAATCTTTTTGATGGCATCTTTTTGATGGCATCTGTTTGCTTATGGGAATAACTATAGGGTCTCTGATTCACTGGTTTTGAACCTGGGAAAAGTTCAATGGCATAGTCACAAGAACGAGCGGGAGACAGTGAATTAGGTTCCTGAAAAATCTCCTAAAAGGCATCCAAAGTGTTTCAATGTGGGTTGGAATAATTTCTGGATTTTGAGAACCAATTGATTCCATTTGACAAATTTGGGCCACCAAATTGCACCCGCATCTGTGTAGAAGCCCACGAATGGTTTCATAGTCTTCTAACCCCTAAAGATCTAGACTCCTGATACCCCACAATGGTCACTATCCTATTACCTCGCATGAAGGTAATACTATGTGACCTAGTATGTAACACAATGGGTGCTACCAAATTGATCGAATTCATACCCAAGATTAAATTACAGCTTCCGATATTTAACATGCAGAACTCAAATTCAAATCCTTCCCTTTACATCTGCCAATGTACTTTTGAGAAGATGAGTGTGCTCACCGTTATCTCCCCATTGGAAACTCTTACCCTCCAGGGTTTTATTAAGTCTTGCATCTCCAAATTTAAACTCGTAGCCACTTGCAGATTGATAAAGCTATGGGTAGCCCAGAAATCTACCATAATCACTATGTGTACATTCTTGATAAGCCCAGAGATTTTAATAGTGTTTGGGCTGTGATAAGGGTCCTGAATCATGCTGATGGTTCCTTTTTCTTCTTCTGTTTGCACAATCTCACTGACTTCCCCTTCTTGGTCCCATGATTTACTTGATCACACTTAAGTCTTTTCTTTATGAATAACCTCCAAATACTATCACTCTATTACAAACAAGTTCTACGTGCAAGCATAAGCACGAGTTCAATGATACCAATATTGCTAAGGTTCTAAACTGGATCCAAAAAGTTAACCCCGAGCCCGTAAGGGCAAAAGAAAAAATTTATTAGAAAATTAGTTTACCCACAATATAAGTAGTTCAAATATAAAATTTCATCAAAAACATGGTTAAATTCAAGTTTGAAATCATTAAAATATCATTCTTTAATTTTACCGAGAAAATTCTAAATTCTCAAGTTCAAACACGATTTAAAACGAGAAAATTGATAAATAAATGCTAAAATCATATTACCCATACTTCAAGGACTTTAGTTTGGTGTTTTACCCTTATCTAAAATTAAGAACTTTTCATTACATAAAATTTGGGGTTATAAGTCTCGATTTGTGAATGAAAATAATGAAAAAAGAAAAGGATAAGCTTGGAAATGAACAAAATGAAGTTAGAAGCACATACAAAATTATTATACATGACAAATGCATTGAAAAATGCCTTAATCGGAGTTTCCTAGCTCCCAAAATATCAAAAATACGAAATCCCAAAATTTGTCCCTCTTATACTCAGCGATCTCCGCATTTGCGGACAAATTGACTGCAAATGCGATCTTTTCTCTTTTTCGGTCCTTTTTTCACAAATGCGGCATCCGCAAATGCAGCAAAACTTTGCATTTGCGGTTGCACCAGCACATTAACATCACAAATGGTAAAAAGGTCATACCTTTCTCATACGGGTATAAAATGTGATGATTCTTTTTGCGTTAGCTCCAAAATTTTGATACAGATCTAATGGTACCATCTGAACACCAAATGGAGCTTGATAAGTCGGTAATCTACCAACTTATTAAACCTTTACTCATGAATTCTTGTCATGTTTTGATAACATTTAGAGGTTCTTATGGCCTTTATTGATATGAATGCAGGTATTGTTGTCCTAGAGAAGAAAAAAAGAAAATGGACCCAAAAGAGATCAAAAGGAGTTGAAGTGTGAAGTGATCAGAAGAGATGAAGATTTTATGGTGAGGTACGGACCTCGTGCGACATGCACAACAGGAGGTGCAGTCCGCACCTTCCTCCACATGAAGCTCAGAGGAGAAGAGAAGGAATTGTTAAGGGGTGCGGCCGTTGTGCGACACGCATATGCCAGATGCAAACTACACCCTGCTTTGCACAATGACTGAAGTTCAGTCTGGTCTCAGTTTCACTCATACGGAGCTGCTTGTCCATCTTTGTATGACAAATTGGAAACATTCTGAAACCCAATTTAGGCATAGTTTTTTATAGTTTTTGATAGCTATTCAGTTTTTTGGAAGCAAGTTTCTCTCCCAAGGCAAGAAGAGGGTTTCATTTTAATTCCTTCCCCTTGAACCTTGGATTCACCTTACTTGTAACTTTGAGCTTGGATATTGGATTCTTGCTACAACTAATGAAAAGGATCTTGAATTTCCCTATGGGTATACTTTCTTCTTCCTTTAGTATAAATGGCTAAGTTTCCTTGTCTAGGGGTGTGTTGATGATGGGTACTTGATAAAAGGGTATGGGTCTTGCTTATTTGTATTTATAATTGCTAATATGATATGGGTCTAGTGATTTCACAATATTTTAACTCTAAAATTGGTGGTTGCAAATATTGATTTACTTTACTTGATTGTTTTCTTGCTTGTAAAAGGAGTTTAAAATTTCGGATGTGAAATTGCTAGTGGGTACTTGGGATTCCACTTAGATTGAGACTAGAAATAGCTCAATTCTCCAAAAATACCCATTTAAGGGTCTAAGCTAGAGATAATGTGACCTCTCTAAGCATATATTGGTTGGTTTATGCCTAAACAATGGTGTTTGAATAAAAATCGTTGGATATTTGATTGTTTGATCGAGAGATTAACAAGCATGCCTAAAACCAATGCTACCTATGTTATTTAGTATGAATTTACACAATTGAGCAAGTACCCTGACCCGTATTCAAGTCCCATCAGAAGCACATCCCTAGTCGTCCTCTCTATATTGTTTACACCTCGCTTTTGTTTACCTTATTGCTTTGTTTGGAATTTGAATTGTGACAGATTCCCAATTCCCCGTTTTTTACATTATTTGTTGTTTAAGCATTTGACTCTTGTTGTGAGATATTTTCTATAATCTCTTGGGCTAAGCTTCAATTCCCTGTGGGATCGACCCCGACTCCCGCCAGGTAATATAAATTGTGTTTTTCTTAAGATTGTTGTTACCTCCATCTTGAAGAGTACATTTGAGCGTTATCAAAAATGGCACCGTTGCCGGGGAATGAACCCAGATCACCCGCGTAAACGTTCATCGAATGGATTAGACCCATAATTTGGATGATGCCCTATGGGCCTATCAAACTACTTACAAGACCCCGATTGGTATGTCTCCTTATCAAATGGTCATTGTCAAGGCTTGCCATATCCCATTAGAACTTGAGCATAAAGCTATGTGGGCTTTAAAGAGGCTGAATTTAGATTGAGAAAAGGCCGCCCATGCTAGATTTAAGAGCCTCAACGAGATAGATGAGTTCCGAATAAGGGCATATGAGAGCGTATCAATTTATAAAGCGCACATGAAGCACTATCACGATCAACAAATTCTCAAGCGAGAATTCTCTCCCAGAGATTGGGTCCTTTTGTTCAACTCTAGACTTTGACTATTTCCGGGGAAGTTAAAGTCCAAATGGTCTTGCCCTTTCAAAGTATATAAAGTATTTCCAAATGGTCCAATAGAGCTAGAAGCTGAAAATGGTTCAACTTTTAAATTGAATGGGCAGCGAGTGAAGAAGTACTTGGGCATACCGGAGAAAGTCGCACTCTTCAAAGCCATTTACCTAGATGAACCTTGAAGGGAAGATACCATCGTCGATCTGTGCCGTTAAACCAAGAACTTCTTGGGAGGCAACCCAAGCTTTCACCTTTATTTTTCGTATTTTTACTTTTTGGTATTATTTTGTGTGTTGTTTATGTTGTCTTTGTAGTTAGGAACCAAAATAAGGGTGTTAGAGCAATCATGAGGCAATGTGTCGCAGCATGCAATTGCATGTCGCATTGTGCATGTCGCACAACACTTCGCATGGTGGAGACATATCAGTGGCAAAACATTATCAGTTTGAAACTATGGCATGTAATTGGTGTGCGACCCGCATCATCGATTGTGCACGTCGCATATCGATTTCGCACCTTAAGATAGAACACTGGCAACTTCACAGGGTAAAAAATTAAGCCATGCATGCTACTGTTGGGGTGATTCACATAATGCCAAGTGCATCTCACATGTCTAATGCACAGCAGCAACCAGAACAATGGCACCAATATTCCATATGATGGTGCGATTGATGATGCAGTTTGCACGTGATCCCGTGCATTTTGCACAACTGCCGCAGGGAGTAATATATTTTCTTACACTCTAATATAATTAAGGGAAATGCTCCGTCAGTGTTTGGGGGAGCTTTAATTTGGTAATCGCCTTGTTAAAAGTAGTTTGTTAATAAACTCTGAGGGTTTTCTTAATACCACGGTTCTTTCCCAAGGAGCAAATGTTTTTTTTTATTTTCCTTTTCTTTCTTTTTCTTTTGTTTTTGAATCAAACTGGGTTGGTGTTTCCCTATGATAGATTGAAAGGTGACTTTATTAAGGGAAAATGCCAAGTTTTATTTTTAATTTGAGTCCATGCGTTTCTTGTCTCGAAATGGACCCACCGAAAAAAAATATCTTGGCAAAACATTTTGGAAAAGGAAAGGAAAGAGGGAAAATGAATTTTTGAGGAACGCATTCTCTTGTCATGACTTACACACACTCGGCTTGGCTTGATCGATTCATAAACGAGTGTGTAATAAACTCGGAATAGCTTGTCAAAATTCATTTGTCCCAATTAATTTTGAGACTAATGTGAAGGAATCTGGTGGCATGATGCCTTGTATAGTGAGGCTTTACCTTGATTCTTATACATGTGTGTCATTTAAAACTTTCCCCGAATATGATTCAAGGCGAAATTCTAGATGTGACCGAGCTTGGAAGATGATCTTAGGGCCTTTTTGAATAGCCACTTCACCCAAATGACTTTCCTTGACATCAATCCTAGTGAAACCCTTTTGAGATTATGACCATTATTTGGCACCTTGCTTGACACCTTGACCTTTTTGGAACCTCTATCTTGGCACCCGTCCTCCTTAATGGCTTGAAAGTGAAATGTAGGATAAAAGGCTAAGTTTGGGGGAAAATAAAATGACAACATATGCAAAAGCTTAAGTTTGGGGGTGTATGTGCTTAATGTGAAGAAGAAAAGGAATGCAGTTTCAAGTGCAAGGTAGCACCTTATGTTGAATTAAAAATTTCTCCAAAATTTCAAATCCAATGAGCAAAAATGAAGGTGTTACTATGAGGTTGAATGATCAAGATTGAAGGGAAAAAGCTTGGATTATGTAAGGGAGGAATAAGGTGAAGTCAAAATTCAAAAATGTGAGCGGTGTTCAAAATGATAAGCAAGAGCATTAGGGAGGTTTAGTCACTTGAGCTAAATCCAATCCTCACCTTATCCCTAGACAACATCATAACCCACAAGCCTTTTGTGATTTCGAGCTTGGCCACTCTACATTAGTGGCGATTTCCATGATGGGCAAGCCTATGGTTTGACATATGTGCACTTGAACTTCCTTGAGAGAGTGAGAGTCTTTATAGTTCTCTAATGATCCCTTGTATTGTGAAATTGCATGATTATGAGTGGGATTCTCTCTTATGGTGAGTGGCATCATGCACTCGAATTGGAATATGAAGTCTCTATTTCAATTAAGAGGAATGAATAAGACAAGTTGAATGGAGAATCTTGAGGCAAACCTTGATGGTCCATGCCAATGACTGGAGAAGCTTTATATCTTGTTTCAAATGACAAAATTCCCTTGATTTCTGAATGAGAAATGAGGTCCTTTTAAAAGGTTTTGAAATGATCAATTGTCTTGATAATGTGGTGGTTCAAATTGAGACGAGCATGGTAGTCGAGTCTTTTGTTTGAGTCTTTTTGCTTATTATCTTTTTCTTGGTTTTAGAATAGATTAGTCTTTTGTGCCTTGATTGAGTTTTCGAGCATAATTCATTTTTACCTCGTGAGTATCATGCTTGAGGACAAGCAATAGTTCAAGTTTGGGGGTTTGATAAGTCGGTAATCTACCAACTTATTAAGCCTTTACTCTTGAATTATTGCCATGTTTTGATAAGATTTAGAGGTTCTTATGGCCTTTATTTACATGAATGCAGGTACTCTTGTCCTAGAGAAGAAAATAAGGAAATGGACACAAAAGAGCTCTAAAAGAGTTGAAGTATAAAGTGGTCAGAAGAGATAAAGATTTATGGTGAGGTGCGGACCTCGAGCGATATGCACAACACGAGGTGCGGTCCGCACCTTCCTCCGCATGAAGCTCAGAAGAGAATAGAAGGATATGTTAAGGGGTGCGGCCGCCGTGTTACATGCACAAGCTCTGGTGTGAACCGCACCCTGCTTCACACAATGACTGAAGTTCAGCCTGGTCTCTGGTTCACTCATGTGGAGTTGTGCGATGCAAACTGTACATCGCGGTGCACAGCTCCCGAGGGGCATTTTTGTCCATCTTTGTATGAGAAATTTGGAACATTCTAAAACCCAATTTAGGCATAGTTTTTGATAGTTTTTGATAGTTTTTGATAGTTTTCAGTTTTTGGAAGAAAGTTTCTCTCCCAAGGCAAGAAGAGGGTTTCAATCTAATTCCTTCCTCTTGAACCTTGGATTCACCATACTTGTAAATTTGAGCTTGGATATAGGATTCTTGCTACAACTAAAGAAAAGGAACTTTAATTTCCCAATGGGTATACTTTGTTCTTCTTTTAGCATGAGTGGCTAAGTTTTCTTGTCTTGGGGTGTGTTGATGATGGGTACTTAATAAAAGGGTATCGGTCTTGCTTATTTGTATTTATAATTGCTAATATGATATGGGTTTAGTGATTTTACCATATTTTAACTCTAAAATTGGTGGTTTCAAACATTGACTTACTTTACTTGATTGTGTTCTTGCTTGTAAAAGGAGTTTATGATTTTGAATGTAAAATTTCTATTGGGTACTTAGAATTCCACTTAGATTGAGACTAGAAATAGATCAATTCACCGAAAATATCCATTTAATGGTCTAAGCTAGAGATAGTGTGACCTCCCCAAGCATATATTAATTGGTTTATGCCTAAACAATGGTGTATGAATAAAAACCGTTGGATATATGATTGTTCGATCAAGATATTAACAGGCATTCCTAAAACCAATGCTACCTATGTTATTTAGTAGAAATTTACGCAATTGAGCAAGTACCCTGACCCATATTCAATTCCCATCGGAAGAACATCCCTAGTCATCCTCTCTCTACTATTTACACCTCGCTTTTTTTAACCTTATTTCTTTGTTTGGAATTTCAATTGTGACAGATTCCAAATTCCCCACTTTTTTACATTATTTGTTGTTTGAGCATTCGACTCTCGTTGTGAGATCTTCTCTACAATCTCTTGGGCTAAGCTCCAATTCCCTGTAGGATCGACCCCGACTCTCGTCAGGTAATATAAATTATGTTTTGCTTAACAATCGATGTTCCTCCATCTTGGAGATTACATTTGAGCATTATGAGAGCTCATTTGATTCACATGACATTACTAAAACTCAACGACGATAAATTTCTAAACTCTAAACGAGTATTAAAAACTCATTCGAGACCTCCCGGATATAAACCAATAGTGCAAACAAGTTGTAAGACACATTCCGGACACCCAAACAAGGTCATCTTGACCAAATATTGACCAAAGTCAGCTCTTATTTTAGAAACCTTCAAATTTTTAAATAATGACTCAAAACTCATTCCAAAGTCTCGGGAACCGAATCAAACCTTCATCTTGACCAAGAGTAACCCTCCAGACATAGTGGAATCATCGAAACTCAAAAATAACCTTTTTAACCTCGAATGATGACCTTGGTCAACTCTCTTAAGTTTCCAACTTCCAAAACTCATAAACTCTTTCCAAACTCATCCAAATATCTCCAAACCCGAACCAATAGTCGTACTAACCCAAAAATGACATTCTAGAGCTAATGGGGCTGACAAAATCTTCATACGAGCTCAACTTCTATGGATGTTGACTAAAGTCAACCATATCTGTAACACCCTAGAACTCCCTAGCCTAGACTGAGCTCAGAAAACCAGAAAGAACTTAAAATTTCAACTGTCAGCTGATTCACGAGTTGGATCCATGACCCGTGAAAGTTTTCATGAGTCGTGGACTGTGCCCGTGGAATCATACCAGAGGACTGACATTTTTGCTGAGAAACACAATGCATTTCTATGGATCGTGGAAGGATCCACGGGTCGTGAACCCAAGTCGTGGAACCAGATCTGAGACCAGTCATTCCTCAGAGAACCACGATTGGGTTTTACGGACCGTGAAAGATTCCATGCATCATGGAACTCAGACCCGCAGCTAGGCAAAAGACCCAGGAACCACGACAGGGTTGCACGAGCTGTGGAAGTTTCCACGAGTCGTGGAACCCATCCGTAGAACCTGAGTCACAACTTTTTTAGCTCTTTTATTTTCCCAGGGGTTTTGGACTTTTTCTACTTCTTTTAAGGCCTATGCTACATCGTTTTGGTTATTCTAAGCCTAATTAATTAGCCAAAAACTACCTAAAAATCTATTCTCCTAAGATTATCAGACTTAGAAAGAAAAGAAACAAAAAGGGTGACAGTTTTCTCTCAAGAACAAGCAGAGGTCTTTTCTAAGTTCATCCCCAAAATCAAAGGATTTCTCCGTAGTTTCTTCTCCAGGTATGTGGGATTTCACTAGTGGGCTCCTGTCACCCATTAGGTCCCTAGAATTCAGTCAGTCTCTTCAGTTTCTCCATAACTACTCAGACCTAGGGTTTATAAACCTTAGAGATTTCCTTGCTATTCAGATGCTACAACTTATATGATGTTTAGTTCATGTTTCTTGGAGAATCAGCATAGTTTCATGTATAGAACTCAGAAACCCTAGCTTGTGTTAATTTTAGTATCTCGTAAATTATACTTTCTAGGCAGATTAGTCAAACAATCATGTTTCAGAATTCAAATGCCATATCTTTCAGTATATGTATGTGGCATTCTCAGATTTTATCTGTGTTTTAAGCTATATAATATGACGGTTGCATTTTTTTTCTTTATATTCAGTTGGGAGTAAACTTAGCACCAAGCAGATTAAGGTATGAAGGCTCACCCTCTAGTTTAGGCTGAGACCTTTACCAGCAATCCCTGAGCCCCAGAACTATGGCGCCACCGTAGGTTCTAAACGGGTCAACCATCAGATTAGGCTTGACACCCTTGTCCCTTGTGGACATCAGTTAGTGGATCCACGTCATTTTTGTTCATCCTATTTTCACGGTATGAACACCCTTCCATCCATGGTTACAGGTTGGCCCCACAGTTATCTCAGATTGGGGTATGTCAGTTAATAGTATCTCCCACATTTAGATTCATGTTTCATTGACCGTGTACTCAGTATCTAGTTCAGTATTCAGTCCCCAGCAGATACTGTTACCATCAATTAAGCCCACAAGATCCACCACTTTTCTTTAACATAACCATCGAGAAGGTCATACCCATATCACATTATACATTTCTACCCATCAAGTAACAACAATACATTACACAAACTATCCAGTTTCTAGTCTAAAATAATATGTACCCTTGATAAGGAACTGTTGTTACATAATCCCGTAGAATCAAATCATCAAAGAAACTTTTCCACTTTTGTCCTAAATTCGTCTACTATCTCCCTTCAAAAACTCTCAACACTTGGTCTTCTTTCATCCTTCATGTCACCCCACACATAGTCAACTTACCTTTTCATAAATCCAGTCAATAACAAAATTAGTACACCTCGTGACCTATCCAAGTAACACAAGTCCTACTATGGAAGTCATAAACTAAAACTCAAATCATTCAAATTCTCTTTGTCGTACAACCATTTCACAAGACAGAATATATGCTCTTCAAGGAACCAAAAAAACTAGTCATACCACCTTAAAACTTATTATAAGATGCTCTCCTTCACACTTTGCCATAATCGATGTTCTTTACCTAATCCGTTGGTTCCTTATAACTTTAACTGTTCCGTAAAATAATGGTAGTACCTATCCCATCACTGAACCATTGAATTCTTTCCAGTACACTCATACCATTAGACTGTAGTAGAAATTCTAATCTATGTTGAAGCACCTTCATTCTCATCATACATTGAGCAACCCATTCTTTTCATGACAAATATCCTTAACTATAGTCTCCAAAGTCACTACGCTTATTACCAAGTTTTCCTTTAGTCATTTCATTCTTAATTGTCAACACTATTATAGATACCGTCTATGCCACATATATGCTCTTTCTAGTGCTGAAAAACTAATCGTATAAGATAAGGCAATCATGGTGTTCTTCAAACCATTGCTCACACTTCCATAAAAATATCCTCAAAATGCATAATTTGAACCACAACCTTACTCAACCCATCCTCAAATCATTGATATAGTCTGAATCTGGCCAATAATCCTCCTCAGTATTCTACTACTGCCGCCTTAGTTCTAGGTCTTGTACCAAACCACATGATGCCACCCTCAACTATACACGTGTGAATCCCAAAACGTATCCTCACTACAAGTAAGAGAATGGAATAAGGAGATTTTAAAAGTTAGACCGGATAAAGAACGCACGAGAAGGAATCAAGAAAATAGAATTTCCTAAATTCCTGTAGCCTCTCAAAGATAGATAATGGACGTCTCCGCACCAATCTGCAAGACTCTACTAGACATTGGTCTTATACTCATGAGACTGGTGAATCTAGCACTCTGATACCAACTTGTCATGATCTAAAATCTCAAGGGTTGTGATGGCACCTACACCAACCCAACCATGGTAGGTAAGCCTAACTTAACAAACACAAGCAACTTAGAAATAAACAAAATAGCAGAAAAATACAGCGATTAAATAATAACAACTCAAATCAAAGATAATCAAAATGAAATCAAATAGTAGACTCTAATACATCCCAAGACTCAGTTGTCACGAATACAAGAGAGATTCTAAGTACAGAATATCCTAACTAAATACTATAACACTGTTTGAGAAAGTAAAGAAAATAGAGATAAATAATAGAGAAAGCTAAGACAGTCTCCAAACACAGGAGCTCACCACAGCTTCAAAGATACTAAGAAGCATGAACTCTAGCTGCGGAGTCTACTTGTACCTGAATCTGTATCACAAGGATGCAGGAAAGTAGGGGTGAGTATGATCCACTTGTACTCAGTAGGCATCATAGGCCGACAAAGCATAAGTAATTGCTATATTGAATAAAGAACACTAAAATAACCCTGCATGCAGAAAAGTCTCAGCAGTTCAATATCAAAGATAACACGATATATCTCAATCACAACAACAATCCAAATGATAATGCAATGCAATGATATGAATTAAATGCAAGCCAATGCCTACCATATACACCTTCCGAGCATATATCGCTCCAGGACATGACCCGTGGGGGACTCGCGAGGTCCATATATAATCAATCGAAATTATTAGATAGTATCATACCTCACATTTGGAAAACGCATCAGATCACTCATAAAAATATTATTTTCCTCACCATCCAGAAAATTCATTGGATCACTCATGAAAATACCATATCCTAACCATTCGGAAAATGCATCAGATCACTCATAAAAAAAACATCATTTCCTCACTATTCGATAAACGCATCGGATCACTCATAAAAACATCAGTTTTTCCTCTCCATGGAACTCTTCAATGTTTTATGAGATGAACGAATATGCATGCTCAAAATAATAATTCAAAACCAAATATAATAAATATGATCAAAATCTCTGAATCACAATAAGTTCATAAACACCAGCTACGAGCCTCGATCTCAGATCAGGATTCTAAGTTCCTTTTTCACCCATATAGTACAAGCTCCAATTGGGCTTAACAATGATAAATCAACTCAGTATGTACTCATAACCATAATTGTACCCAACCCATAGCATGATCTACATGATAAGTTTCTACCCAAGCAAAGTTTAAAGGAACTTAAGCCATAACCTACCTCAAAGGAGAACAGCAAGAATCTACTTGATCACACTTAAGTCTTTTCTTTATGAATAACCTCCAAATGCAATTACTCTATTACAAACAAGTTCTACGCGTAAGCACGAGTTCAACGATACCCATATTGCTAAGGTTCTAAACTAGGTCTAAAAAGTCAACCCAAAAGTTAACTCCATGCCCAAAAGGGAAAAACCAGAAATTTATTGGATAATCAGTTTACCCACAGTATAAGGAGTTCAAATATACAATTTCATTGAAAACAGGGTTAAAATAGAGACTGAAATCATCAAAATATCATTCTTTAACTTTACCGAGAAAACTCCAAATTCTCAAGTTCAAATGCGGTTTAAAATGAAAAAATCATTAAATAAATGCTAAAATCAGATTTCCCATACTTCAAGGACCTTAATTTACAAAAATCAACGAAAATTCATCACAAATTGATTCTAAAATCAAGAACATTTTATTTTATAAACTTTGGAGTTTCAAATCTCGAATTATGAATGAAAATTATGAAAAACAAAAAGAATAATCTTGGAAAATGAAAAAAATAAAGTTAGATACACACACCCAATGATTATACAAGAAAATACATCAAAAATTGACTCGATCAGAGTTTTCTCGCTTCTAAAATATCAAAAATATGAAATCTCAAAATTTGCCCCTCTTATACTCAGTAATCTCCGCATTTGCAGATAAATTGACAAATGAGGTGTTTTTTGCAAATGCAGCCAAAGTTCGCATTTGCGGTTGCACCAGCACAGCAACATCACAAGTGGTAAAAAGGCCATAACTTCCTCATATGGATTCGAAATGCTACAATTCTTTTTGTGTTTGCTCTGAAATTTTGATACGGATAATATGGTACCATAAAAACACCGAATGAAGCTCATTTGCTTCAGGTGACACTACTAAAACTCAACGACGATAAACTTCTAAACTCCAAATGAGTACCCAAAATTCGTCTAAGACCTCCCAGACACAAACAATAGTGCAAACAAGTTGTAAAATACATTTCGGACCTGATGAAATCATCAAAACACCCAAATAAGGTCATCTTGACCAAATGTTTACAAAAGTCAACTCTTATTTGAGAAACCTTCAAATTTCCAAATAACGACTAAAAACTCATTATAAAGCCTTGGGAACCAAACCAAACCTTCAACTAGACCAAAAGTAATGCTCTGGACCTAATGGAATCATCAAAACTTGAAAATAACCTTTTTAACCTCAAATGTTGACTTTGGTCAACTCTTTTAGGTTTCCAACTTTCAAAACTCAAAAACTCTTCCAAAACTAATCTAAATGTCTCCGAACCCGAACCAATAGTCCTACTAACCCACAAATTGATTCTAAAATTAAGAACTTTTTATTTTATAAACTTTGAGATTTTAAATCTCGAATTATGAATGAAAATTATGAAAAACAAAAAGAATAATCTTGGAAAATGAAAAAAATAAAGTTAGAAATGCATACCCAATGATTATACGAGAAAATACATCAAAAAATGACTCAATCAGAGTTTTCTCGCTTCCAAAATATCAAAAATATGAAATCTCAAAATTTTCCCCTCTTATACTCAGCAATCTCCGCATTTGCAGATAAATTGACCACAAATGCGGTCTTTTTGCTTTTTTGGCCCTTTTTTCACAAATGCAGCCAAAGTTCGCATTTGCGGTTGCACCAGCACAGCAACATCACAAATGATAAAAAGGCCATAACTTCCTCATATGGATACGAAATACGACAATTCTTTTTGTGTTTGCTCTGAAATTTTGATACGGATCAAATGGTACCATCCAAACACAAAATGAATCTCGTTTGCTTCAGGTGACACTACTAAAACTCAACGACAATAAACTTCTAAACTCCAAACGAGTACCCAAAACTCATCAGAGACCTCCCAGACACAAACCAATAGTGCAAACCACTTGTAAAACACATTTAGGAACTGATGAAATCATTAAACCACCCAAATAAGGTCATCTTGATCAAATGTTGACCAAAGTCAACTCTTATTTGAGAAACCTTCAAATTTCCAAATAACGACTAAAAACTCATTCTAAAGCCTTGGAAACCAAACCAAACATTCAACTAGACCAAAAGTAATGTTCTAGACCTAATGGAATCATCAAAACTCAAAAATAACCTTTTTAACCTCAAATGTTGACTTTGGTCAACTCTTTTAGGTTTCCAACTTTCAAAACTCAAAAACTCTTCCAAAACTCATCCAAATGTCTCCGAACCCGAACCAATAGTCCTACTAATCCAAAAATGACTCTCCAGAGCTGATGGAACTAACAAAATCTCAATATGAGCTCAACTTCTATGGATATTGACTAAAGTCAACCATATCATCTTTTCAACCTTCTAAAATAAAAAACTTGCATAATTCTCAACTAATCACCTCGAGAATTATATCGCCCATTCCTGCAAACTGTGAATACCATAATACAACTATGAAGAGGGTTAAAATAGTCAAAATACACAAAAATTTAGAAATCACTATTAGGGTTGTTACAGTACCATTGAGTTTATTCATTACGAGGCCCATGGGGGCAGCGATAAGAGACTCTGGCATCAGAAAGCTACAGTGGTTCCCAGTTCTGTTGAAGGGGTTCTTTTGGTAGAGGTCAGTACCAGAGGTACTTTCAGCTTTCTAGGCCCATTCAGGCCTCACTTTAGCTTTTCGGTAGTAGCAGTTAGTCAGGGTACAGTGGTCAGAACTTTGATCAATATTTGAGGGGTTCATATTCTAAATCTTCAGGCCATGGTGGTTGTTCTATTTCAGCGAGTACTTCATAGCAGGGCAGGTCCCCTCAAGGTTATTATGAGTACAGTGAGTTCAATCACTATTCTAGAGATTATCCCTGGTGTAGGATGGCCGAGTCTTCAGCAGCTGCCCAGCCACTTAGGAAAATGGCGCCACTGGCCAGAGTTAGTGCTCATAATGGTAGAAGAGGATCTCAGAGTAGTAGGGGTGCTCGTGGTGGTGCTCAACCGGGTAGGATAGAAGGTCATGAAGGTACTCAGCCCAAAGGTAGGCGCAGTTAGTTGTATGCCATTCCTGGTTAGACAAAGATAGAGGCTTCAGACTCAGTGATCAAAGGTACGATTTTAGTATGCCATCAGCTAGCATCTGTCTTATTTGATCAAGGCTCTACTCAATTATATATGTATGTATACATTGCTTCTCAACTGGATTATTTAGAGAGTTATTTCACATGTTGTTTCATGTAGCAACTCTCATAGTTGATTCTTTAGTAGTGAATTAGTTATTTAGATCATGTGTGGTGACCATTCGGGAGTGTGAAACTAGTGTGGACCTTGTTATGCTTGGTATGTTAGATTTTGATGTTATCTTAGTCATGGACTGGTTAACCCCTTATCATGTGGTCTTAGATTTCTTTGCCAAGACCATTATCTTAGACATGCCTGGTATGCCCCCGATTATGTGGCAGAGTTTTGTTAGTCGTGCACTGATGAGGATCATTTCTTATACTCAGGCTAGGAATTTGGTGTCAAAGGGGTGTCTAGTTTACCTTGATTATGTCCATGATCTTAGTTCCAAGGTTCCCTCTTTCTATTCTATTTCTATAATCTGAGAGTTCATCGATGTCTTACTATTAACTTACCTAGACTCCTGCCTGAGCGTGATATAGACTTTGCTATTGATGTCGAGCCAGGAACAGGCCCATTTCTATCCCTCCCTACCTTATGGCTCCTGCTAAGTTGAGGGAGCTTAGTGTTCAACTTCAAGACCTTCTGGGTAAAGGTTTTATTCAGTCAAATGTCTCTTTGTTGGGTGCTCCCATCCTTTTTGTAAAGAAAATGAATGGCACTATGCATATGTGTATCAATTACTGGTAGTTAAATAAGGTGACTATTAAGAATAAGTATTTGATATTGCATATTGATGACCTATTTGATCATCTTCAGAGTGTAGTCATATTTTATAATATTGACTTGAGATCTGATTACTATCACTTAAGGATTCGAGCGGCATACGTCCCTAAAATAGCTTTCAGGACTCACTACACCTATTATGAGTTCCTGGTGATACCTTTTGGGTTGACTAATGCCCTAACCACATTCATGTACTTGATGAACTACGTGTTCAGGCCTTATTTGGACTCCTTTATGATAATTTTCATCGATGACATTCTGGTATACTCCATGAGTAGGGAGGAGCACGAGCAGCATTTAAGGATTGTGTTACAGACATTGAGAGATTAATGGTTGTATGCTAAATTTTCAAAGTTTGACTTCTGTCTTGAGTCTATAGCATTCTTAAGGCACGTGGTATCCAAGGATGGGATCATGGTATACCCAATGAAGATTAAGGAAGTTTGTGATTAGGCTAGGCTCACTTTTCCTATCGAGGCTTGCAGTTTGTTAGGTTGGTTGCTTACTACAGACAGTTTGTCGAGGGCCTCTTTTCCATTGCAGAACCATTGGCTAGACTGACTAGGAAGGATATCCCATTTCAGTTGTCTGATGAGTGTGAGGCGAGCTTTCTGAAGCTCAAGTCCTTGTTGACTACAGCTCTGATATTGACTCTTCCAATTGAAGGCAAAGGTTTTACAGTTATTGTGATGCTTCAGGTATTGGTTTGGGTTCTGTTTTGATGTAGCAGGGCTAAGTGATAGCATATGCTTCTAGACAGTTGAAGGTATATGAATGCAACTACCCCACCCATGACTTGGAGTTGGTGGCGGTGGTTTTCGCGCTTAAGATTTAGAGATATTAAATGTATGGTGTTCATTGTGATATAGTCACCAACAATCATAGCCTATAGTACATTCTAAGCTAGAAGGATCTAAATTCAAGGCAACAGAGGTGGCTAGAGTTGCTAAAGGACTATGACCTCTCTATTCTTTATCATCCGGGCAAGGTAAATATGGTAGCAGATTCCTTGAGTCAGAAGGCGATGAGTATGGGTAGTTTAGCCTTTCTATCAGTTTTTGAGAGGCCTTTGGCTTCTAAGGTTCAGTCCTTAGCCAATAGGTTGGTTCGACTTGATAGTTTGGACCCTGGGAGGATTCTTGCTCAAGTTGAGGCTTAGTCTATATTGTGGGAGCATATTTGAGAGTGATAGTTTGAGGATACTTGACTTTGTGGGCTCCGAGATCAGGTGTTGAGTGGTGAGGCCAGCAAGGCTGCCTTAGATTCATAGTTGGTGGCTTGATTCAGTTGATATTGCAAGAGGCTCATTCCTCTAGATATTCGATTCATCTCGGGGAAGCTAAGATGTATAGAGACTTGAGACAACATTAATAGTGGAGTGGGATGAAGAGGGATATAATGGAGTTTATATCGTGGTGCTTACATTGTCAGCAGGTGAAGTTTGAGCACATAAGACCATGTGGTTTGCTTCAGTATTCCCAAGTAGAAGTGGGAGAAAATTACTATGGACTTCATAGTTGGCTTGTCGCGTACCTATTATGGTTTTGATAGCATTTAGGTCATCGTAGATTAGTTGACTAAGTCTACTCACTTCCTACCCGTTCAATCTTCCATCAGTGCTAAGAGGTTGGCTCAGACCTATGTGCAAGAGATATCCCATCTTCATGGTGTTTCGGTGTCCATTATTACAAATAGAGGTATGCAGGTCACTTATTACTTTTGGAGGGCATTTCAAGCAGAGTTAGGTTATTAGGTTGATCTTAGAATGACATTTCACCCGCAGACTGATGGCCAGTCTGAGGGAACTATTCAGGCTCTTGAGGACATGCTTCGTGTCTTTGTTCTGGATTTTGAGGGTGAGTGGGACCAGTTTCTAGCCCTGGTGGAGTTTTCTTATAATATTAGATGCCATTCTAGTATTCAGATGACTCTATTCAAGGCATTGTATGGTAGGTGGTGTAGGTCTCCTATTAGGTGGTTTGATGATTTCGAGGTCAGGCCGCATAGTATAGATTTGTTATGAGAGTCTTTGGATAGTGTTTGGATGATTCAGGATAGACTTCGGGTAGCTCAGAGTAGGCAGGAGAGTTATGCTGACCATAGGCATCGTGCCTTAGAGTTTGGGGTTGGTGATCATGTGTTCCTTCGTGTGTTTTCCATGAAGGGCGTGGTGAGGTTTGAGAGGAGGGGTAAGCTTAGCCCCAAGTATATCAGGTTATTTGAGATTCTTCAATGAGTGGGTGATGTTGCTTATGAGTTAGCCTTGCCTCCATCTTTTTCTGCTATTCATCCTATTTTCCATGTGTCGATGCTCCACTGTTACATTCCAGATGAGTCACACATGCTTCAGTGGAATGCAGTTCAGTTGGATAATCATTTTACTTTTGAGGAGGAGCCAATAGACATTTTATCTTGGGATGTTAAACGGTTAAGGTCTAGAGAGATTTTAGTGGTTAAGGTGCAGTGGAGATATCATCCAGTTTAGGAGGCTACTCGAGAGAGTGAGCATTGATATGAAGGCCCAGTATCTAAGTCTTTTTGAGCCTTCAGGTATCTTCCTTTCTTTAACTTTTAAGGATAAAAGTTCTTTTAGTAGTGGATGTTGTAATGACCCTCAAGGTCATTTTCTCTATTTTCGTACATTTTCTGTGTTTCGAGCCTTCGCACACCGGCTATAGGTCATTTATGACTTGTCAGGATTGACGGTTTAGTTCCCAGGAAGTTTGTTTGGGTTTTAACCCCATTTCCCTATTTTGAAACTCTTAAAGTTAAAAGTGTTGACTTTGGTCAACATTCAGAGAAGACGGCCTCTGATGAAAATTATGTCAGCGTTGTTATCTTTGAAATATTAACTTTGGGCTAGAGGGAACTTTGGTTCGGGTCCCGAGGATTTTGTACTCATTTTAGGTTATCAAGTTCCTTTTGGTTAAAGTTTGTTGTTGGGTGTGGGGCCCACTTTTCTTCAAAATAATCTCCATTGGGAATTTTATCGATTCCGTTGAGTCTGGAATGCCTTTTTTGGTAGGGTAGCATAATCAGTTTATGTTCGCAGGATCCCCTCGAGGGTGTGATCAGAGAGTTTTAGGAGTTGAGTTTGGTAGTTGTTGCTGATGGTTCTGGTATGGCGCTGATTTGATGCCTTAATCACACCTGCACTGCTGCTTCTACGGTCATCAGCTGCACTTGTGGTGCTGGGTGACATTGGTAGGAGGTGCCCCAGTGCTCTTTTTACCGCCCCTGTGGTGCTGCCGCTGTGGCTCGAGTGCTGCACTTACGGAGCTAGGGGTCTTGCTGACCTCTAATCCTATGGTGGTCTGGCTGTTGCGATTACGCTGCTCCTACGTTATTTTGATCGCAGGTGCATCAATCGCTGACAGTTTTAAAAAGGGAGCTTCTTCTTCATTTCACTCCATCTCTAACATTTTTCCTCCATTGTTGAAAAACTTCTACACCCAAACTCAATGTGGGATTATCATATATCATTGGGATGATAATTTCCTTGTCCGTGATCATTCTCCTGTCGTATAATTGTAGGTTTCCGGCCTTCAATTCCGTTAAATTCCTTAGTGATTCTTGAATTGTTCTTGGGGTTGGGGGACTGATTTGAGCTCATTTTTAAAGTTGGATTTGCTCAATAATTTTAGCATGTAATCCATGTTCTACGAGGGATATTTTTCTTGGTTTTATTTTTGAAATTTGCATGCAGGCTCCAAGGGTGATTTTTCACCCAATTTTTGACCCAAATTATGAAGTTGCAATATGGGTATCATTATTCATATTTTAATGAGAAGTTTATCGTTATGATAGCATGGCATTATTCGGAGGCCTTCTGGAAAGGAAAAGCTTTGATCTAGTGGGTGCGAGCACGCGTGATCGGCTTCCAGGTAGGCTACAACTTACTTACTTCTAGACTTAGCTCTTTTAATAATGATTGTATGGTTTATGCTAATTGGTGGTGGGATTTTGTGGATTGATTAGTGAATTTTTAGGAAATACGATTCTCGTAGTCGAATTAGGGGCTTTAGCTTAGGATCGGGGTTGGGACCTATAGTTTACCCTTGCTTGTTCCTATAGGTCTTAGTGTAGCCAGTATAGTCCCTATAGTTGTAGATAATTGCTTGCCGTAGATTAGTTAGTCAGGTCTGGGGTATTGGGGAGGTTAAGTTAGATGTTTGTCTTACAAAATTTTCAATAGTTTCGAGGTATCTTAGGAGCCTTTTATCATTTTTGCTTAATCATTTTACTTTTGTATTGTTCATTTGTATTTATGTATTTAAGGGCCCGAGCCCACATGCATTGGAATTGTTGTACCCTAGGTCAGTTTTCTTACTCCTTAAGCTCCTTTCAGTTTATTTCTCTTTTTAGCCATTCTAGTATGAATTATCCGCGATAGCCAAATTTGGGATAGTTGTTGCCTTAGAGTAAGTTCCTATGAGAGGTTGTTAAGCATTTGGTTCCTCTTGGTTCTATTTTAGAATGTGACCATTTTCCTTAGTTGGTGGGCTTAATTGCCTTAGTACGGGTAAACTACGCTCGAGTTGGATATTTGAGGTGAATTCTTAGCTTTGTCATTGAATTATGACTATTTCATCATGGCATATGAAGAATTGGATTTTCAAACTGCATTCAATTTTTTGGAGAGATGTAAGATATGAAAATTGATACTTTTCGGACTTTCTTGTGAAAACATGGTACATTTTCGAAATTCTTATTTGGTTAAACTTGCATGCCCGAGGGAAAGTGTACCAGGTTGTTTTACTTGTATTTTTTAAACTTGCATGCCCAAGGAAAAGTGTTCCAGGTGGTTTTACTTGTATTTTTATACTTGCATGCCCAAGGGGAAGTGTTCCGGGTGGTTTTTACTGATTATCATCATGGCATGGTTTTTGAGGTACAGTTCAGAATTGGTACATGGATTTTATGAGTCCCCCATAGGTCCTGCGTTTGCAAGCTACGGCCGGAGGAGGAGTATACAGTACTATTGGCACTTGCTCATATCATATGGCATTTCATGGCACGGTTCCACTTGCATTTTCCCATTAGGTTTATTTCTAGTCACTATTGTTTGTTGTTTGAGTCCACTGGGCTTATGGGGGCTCGGTTAGGTTCTAGCTTGACCGTTCTGCTTTGCCTTACTTTGCTATGTTTTACTTTACATACTTTATATCTTGCTCAGCTGATTATTTTTCTGCCTTGGTATTATTTATTTATGACCTTTATCCTTAGATTGACTCCCTCTACTATTCCCTTGTGTATATTTGCATTTTCTATGCTTTCATCTTATTTGAGCTCAGTCGACCTATGATTCTTACTGGGTACCGTGTGTTTTGGTATTCATTCTACACTTCTACATCTTTTTCCAGGATGCAGACCATAGCACGAGTTATCGCTGCTGACATTGTCCTAGTGCAGAGTTTTTGATTTGGGGATCTAGGGTGAGCTTCTGGGGTCCGGAGCTGACTTATCTCCTTCTACTTTGGGATTATCCCTCATTTTGTATATTCGGAGACAATCATGTATATTTGTATCTATCTAGTACTCCTATGTTATAGTAGCTTTTGTACCGATTGATACCAGGTTTTGGGGATTCCTGTATGACTTGCTTCTTCTTTCCGCTATATTATGTTTTCTTCTTTCATTATCTCTATTGTGTCTTCGCTTTTCCGCTTTTATGTTGTGTCTCGTATTAGCCCATTACTCATTGTTTTGGGCTATGGATTTTGGCTTATCTACTGGTTGGGTGTAATAGGTGCCATCACAACCTGAGAAATCAAGTCGTGACATCATCAAAGGAAAAATAATGCAAGAAAGTACGTACTAGACACATGTAGTGATATGAAGACAAGTGCAACAAATTGAAATGAAGGTGACGGTTGATAAGTTGGTAATCTACAAACTAATTTATCTCTTAAACATGAGTTATTTCCTTGATTTGATGTTATTTAGAAGGATTTTATGCTTCTATTCTCTTATTTGCAGGCATTCTCAAGCAATAAAGATAAAAGAGAATTTGAACCCAAATGGACTCTAAAAGAAAGCTAGGTCAAGAGATGATCGGGAGAACAAACTTCTGCCAGGAATGTGTGACGGAACTGGCTTGTCGCAAGAGGGCATGTGCATGTCACAGGTGCCAACGCATGAAGCTTAGGCACCTGCGTGCTGCAAGTCATCATGGGCGATCGTAGGTGCCCACGCAGATGGAGCCGTAGGCAAAAGCTTCATACTGCCTATAAGACTTGGCACCTGCATGACATAAGTCATCAAGGGAGACCGCAGGTTGAGTCGCAAGTGATCTGAAGGGCAAAATAAATAAAAAAACTATTGCGTAATTGTGCAAGGATTTTATATTCAGTTTTTCTCCAATTGGGATATTGTTCATAGAGTACAATTCTAGAATACAATTTTCAAAGCTTCTTCTTCCTTGAAACTGGAGAAAACACCATTATTGATTATTAACCGAAAGATGTTTGAAATTTGAATTGGGTGTTGATTATTTGAGCTTATAATTGATTATTATGTGTGAGTTTATTGAATCCTTCAAGTTTTAATTTAATAATTGATGGTTTCAAACATTAATTTATCTTAGTAATTAGGCTCTTTCTTGAGAAAGAAGTTCTACAATTGGGTGTGGATTCAGTAGTAAGGATTTGGGATTTCCACCATAAGTTGAGGCTAGAAATAGCATAACTTAGGAATTCTCATCTAAGAGTTGAGGCTTGAAATAGCTTAACTCACTTCAGCTAATTGGTTATTTTATTGTTAAACCTTGGGGTTCAAGAGAAACCATGGTATATATATATATATTTTTGGTAGGTTAAAAAATAACTAAACATACCATGAACCAAGGCTACCCGCACTTTAATCGAAAATAGTTTGAATAATAAATACTGATTCCAATGTATGACTCCATCAGAAGCACACCCCTAGTCTCTCCATCTATGTTAGTACAATCGTGTTAACAGTTGTCTTTGCTTACAATTTGAAATTACTTTCCCAAAACTATTTTCCCCATTTATTTTACTTGTTTGAAAATTGTGCTTACTTTTATGAATTGACTCACAAATTTTGGTAAATCTGCATGCCAATCCTTGTGGATTTGACCCAGACTCTCGTTGGGTTATGGTTTTGTAATAACCGTAAACACCTCCTTTATAGGAGAGTTGTTTTGGACATTATCAGTGGCATCGGCAGTTTGGACATCGCAATGATTTCCTTTTCCCAGTTTATTTGGGACTCGATTATTTTATTTGGAGCTTTTTTCTGCATCTATAAATAGCCCATAAGTATAATTTTTACATAACTTCTGACCTACGAAGAGCTAGGAGCTGTTGTGGAGGTCGAAGAATTTCGTTTTATTCTTTTCTTCTCCTTCATTATTTATTTTTGCATTTTTTGTTGGGATGAATTATTGTAACTTTTCCATGTCTATGTGGAGTTAAACTTCTCGTTCTAGAAGTGTGGTAGCTTCATGATTGTTGTAGTAGACCCTAGATTTGATTTTTAAGATTATCATATCAGTTGTTCTTTTATTCTTGAGCTTACTATTTTAATGCTTCACGACCATTAAAATAAACTTATAATCTTGTTGTTAACCCGGAAGAAGAATCAACAAGATAGAACGAGGAATATAAGGAGCAAGATTTCTCTTTTGTAACATAAAGAGTAGATTTGCGGCTAAGATAGGAATATATACCTAGAACGCCTTGCTTGGTTCAAAATGGGAGTAGCTACATCATTTACATGCTAGTCTTTCTCATAGGAATATAGACATAGATTTGCACGTGGATAGGTGATTAGAGGTTGTAAGGACCGTAATCATATAATTAACCCTGTAATCAACAACTAGACAATCAAGCACGCCAATGAAATTGATTACTCAACATGATTGTTAGCAAATCCATAATCCTAGATCAATTTTACCCTATTGACTACGTAAGATTCTGCTCTTTGACTGGTTAATTATTCATTAGTTAACTTTATTTTATTTTTAATTTAGTTTAGTCATAAATTCATCTTTGGAATCTTACGCTTGAATAAATAATTAAAACTTGTTTAATTTAATAAAATAGTTAATTATCAAGTCCCCTGTGGGTACGATATTTGGACTCTCAATCCTATATTATTTGTATGATCGCGTATACTTATGTGTGCGTTAGGATACAACACTAACCATGGTAGAATGTGGCCTCACCATCAGTGCGAGAATGAAACAAAGAATCTTCATAACCTATAGAATCAAGTACGCACGATAAGTAAGAAATAAAGGAAATTTTCTAATGTACTTTAGCCTCTCAAAGATAGATAATGGATGTCTCCACACTAATCTGTAAAATACAACTAGACACGGCTTTTACATTGGAGACCAAGTGAACATAGTTCTCTAATACCAACTAGTCACGATGGAGCATGAAGCGGTCTTGTGGATAGTTCTCCGGTTCGGCAAGGAAACGGATCAAGAAAACGTATGCGCATCCGAACTCGAGAAGAAGCTTTCGAAGGCGCCAAAATCGAGGAGTGATGGAACCTATCTCAAACCCGTGATAGGCAAGCCAACCCAAATACTTAAATCAATTTATGAAATAATTATGTGGAAATTAACAGTTTAAAATAATGCAAGTCATAATAAAACTCTTTCATAAAAACTATAACTCAAAATGCAGAAACATCAACAATCTAATCCCAAAACCTGGAAGGTCACTAGTACAAGCCTTTAAGAGTATGAATACAATGCTAGACTCACTATCCAAAAAGAAGAAGAATGATAGAAATGAAAGATGGAAGATATCCATGAAGGTTGTGGATCAGCCACGAAGCTACCTCATAATCTCGACAAGCAGTACCAAACAGCGCTATTGATCACTGGCCTACAGTGCTAGGCTCAGAACTTGCACAACAAGGTGCATAAAAAAATAAGTGTGAGTACTAAACCTTGTGTACTCAGTACCATCATCGACTGACCCAATTTGAAGAGATGGCAAGGGTCGGTCCTAAATTCCCTCTTCTGATACTTATAAGATAATACTACTCAATTCATCTATTAAAAATAACTAGCAACTAATATCCATAACAACAATTATATAGACAAGATAAGTCCATATACCTCAAAATCACAGTCAAATCAGAATAGCAGTAGTATATCCACTTTCACAAATATTAAATCACTTTCCACATAATGTCCATACATGATCAAGCAAGAATGATGTAAAGGATACATATTTCTCATACCTGGAAGGCGTGCCACTAAAATATATATTAGGTAGGCTTGTAACTCTGATCAATATTAGTCAGGCGTGCCAATACGATTCATATTTATAATACTGGCTAGGCGCTCCACTATGATCTAAATGAAATGCAGTGCATAAAATACACATTTCAAGGGAATGCATTCAGAGAGTAACTCAATCCGACTATCATATCAAGTTTAATTTTTCCAATCTTCCAATTCGTATAAATATCTCATATCAACCTAAAATGTAACTAGGCATTAACATTCAGAAGATATTATCATAACCCAACTATGAATCCATAACGGAGAGTAAATTAATCAACTAGAATTCTTAAGAATCAAGATAAGTCATAAGTCATGTAAATCATTCTATCAAGGCAAAGAATCAATTCAAGCAAGTCAAATAATCACATAAACCCATAAAATGACATCGGTACCTGCATAGATGCTCGTCATCTCATATATACACGACTTTATTATCCATTCCCCATTTACATATTCACTTAACACACTAAGACTTCAAAAAATAGTCAAGGAAAGCCTAAACTTGTCTTAAATAAAGCCCAACAAGTAAAATGATGGCTTTATCCTACCTTAAAACCTCCAAAAGAGCCCAATATAGTCAAATATGTAATAAACATACGTAAATAACTTTGTAGACACCCATATTACTATAATTCTATTTTGGGTCAAAAAAGTCAACTCCAAGCCCGTAAATGGTAATTTTCTTTGAAATTCATGATACCCCTAACTTAAGAAAATTCAAATATAAAAATTTCATAAAAGCGTAGCTCAAATCAACCTTTAAAATCTTGAAATTCAATGTCATAACTTTAGCCTTAAAATAACTAAATTTCCTAATTTAAAATAATGATTTAAAGGTGTAATGACCCTCCATGTCATTTTTCATTTTCCATGCTTTTTCTGCATTTTGAGCTTTCCCTCAGCAGCTACAGGTCATTTATGACTTGCCGGGACTGACGGTTTGGTGCCCGATCTGTTCGTTAGGTCATTATGACCATTTCCCTATTTTAGAACTTAAAGTTGGAAAATCTTTGACTTTGGTCAACTTTTTTGGTTAACACACTGAGAATCGAATTCTGACAGTTTTGTTGGCTCTGGAATAAGGATTTTGGTCTAGTGGGACCATTGGTTTGGGTCTGGGTGCTTTCAGTTTGGTGTTGTGTGGCTTTGTGTGTTTTGAAGTCAATTTGGCTGGTAGGGTTGACTTTGGTCAACATTTGGGGAAGATGGCCTCGGATGGGAATTCCATCAGTGTCGTTAGCTCTGAAATGTCGACTTTGGGCTAGGGGGACCTTTGGTTTGGGTCCCGAGGCTTCCGAGCTTATTTTTGGGTTTTGAGTTTCGAGTTGGTTTTGGGCGTAATGGCCCACTTTTCATTAAAACAATCTTCGTTGGGAATTTTGTCGATTCCATTGAGTCTAAAATGCCATTTTTGGTAGGGTAGCATGGTTGGTTACTCGACCATCGCGTTCGCAAAGGATTTCTTCGCATTTGCAATGTAGCCGGCTGGGACCCGGCTTGGCTTCTTCTTTGTGAACGCAGCCGGGCCATCGCTATCATGATAGTTGGGCCGGCTCTTCTCCATGAACGCTGGGGTCCTATCGCGATCGCAATGAAGGACCCCTGGCAGTTATATTAAATCCCAACTTCGTTTTCTTCCGCTAAACTCCTTTGTTATTTAAATTCTTAGAGTTGGAGAATTCTTGTGGGAGCTGATCTTTGAGGACTGCTTACTCGTAAATTCGTGCAACTCAGCTCTATAGCGTGCTCTCCTTGTCAAGATTGGTTTTTGTCTTTAGATTTCAGACTTTTCTGCCTTAAATCTCGTGAATTAGTAGCACTTCGGGGCTATTTTAGGCCTCGAATCGAGCTTCATTCATGCCCAAACTTTGGGCATGGGTTCCTTAACCCACCGCGAGCATAATTGTGACTTTTGTTTTTTGTTTCATCACTCGAGCCCCGAGGGTCATTTTCCGACCCGATTTCCGGCCCTATTTTTCGTATAGCAATATGGGTGTCATTCTTCTCATCTTGACACTTGGGTTATGTTATTGATAGCGTGGCAGCTTTCTGAGGCTGTTCGGAAGGGGAAGGCACATGAGTGATGGTTCGTGTTTGCAGCTCAGCCCCGAGGTAGGTTACGGTTTACTTTCTAGACTGAGTTAGTTAGGTTATATATGTTGATATGTTACTGGAATGCTAGGTTGGATTTTAGATAGACTTTAGGCCTTAATCATGTTTATCATGTTAATTGGCCATTTTGGGTTTTTAGTCTAGGATTGCATGTTATCCTTAGCTTAGGAGCTTGATTCTTCTGTGTGACTAGTCTAAGATCCTTAGCATTCTTTTAGGAGGCTTTAGAGGTAGAATAGAGCTTGCCCGTCATTTTTCGTTGTTATTTTCCTGCTTTACCGCTTTATTTCATAATTGTGTGTAACTGTGGGCCCCAGGACATGGCTAGGATTTGGATGGATTCCAGGTCAGTTCTCTTATTTTGGAGGGTACTTTTGCCTTGTTTGATCTAATGGTATGATTATTCCTCTGCTTGTGAACATTCATTCTCATATCGCATGGCATATCATTGGTACAGTATGGAAATGGTTTTTTTAAAGGCTTTTTGGATTTGAAAAGAGGTTTTCCTACTGTTGTGGAGAGTTTTGAACTAAATCGAGCTATTTTGGGTATCACTTTGGTTTTTGAGAGGGAAGGAGGAACTACTATTTTCTGTTTATAAGTTTATGGTCCGATGAGATATTCTGATCCCTCGATGCATTATTCTGGGTATTTTACTCTCTTTATATTCATATTAGTCCGATGCGGTATTCCGAACCCCCAATGCATTATTCCAGGTATATTATTATTTCATATACATATGCATATTCCGATGAGGTATTTCGAGCGCCCGATGCGGTATTCCGGGTTTATATTATTATTGCATTCATATATGCATCATCGTGCATCGCATTGCATTTGCTTTGGCACGTGGATTGACTCTGGTTTGGCTTGTTATTGTTTCCTTTCTCTTTTTATTCATTGGCATGTCTTCAGCTTTATAACTAGATTTAGGAGGATCCCTGTATAGTTAGTTGCTTTCCTGTAATCTATTTTTATATTATTACCTTTCTGCGCTCGATCGGCCTATGATGCCTACTGAGTACCTATTGTCTTGGTACTCATACTAAACTCTGCATCCTTTTTTTTCTGATGCAGCACCCAGTATGAGCCACCCTCGTTGATCCCCTGTCGTTCGAGGCCCGTTGCTGTTCAGATCGCGGTGAGCTCCCGATGCTTTTGGAGAATTTAGTTGCTTTCCATTTTGTATTTCCTGTCTATATTTTGTATTTTGGATAGACAAAGGTTGTTGTATAGCTACGCTTGCTTTAGTCACTCTTGTACTAGTGACACCAGGTCCGGGTTGGTGTTCGGGTTGTTTTGTCTTTTGGTCACTTTAGGGCCATCTTTTGTATATATTGTACACTGGTATGTATATATTTATTTACTATTTTCCGCATGCTTGGGTTAGGCTTGTCTACCGGGGGGTTATGTAGACGCCATCATGGCCCAATTTTGGATCGTGACAGAGTGGTATCAGAGCCTTAGGTTCACCGGTATCACTGGTACAAGAGAAAGTGTCTAGTAGAGCCTCGTGGATAAGGTACAATTACGTCCATATCCTATCTGCGAGGGGCTATACGACATTCCTTAGGAATGTCTCCCTTTTGTTTGATTCTTTATCGTGCTTACTTGACTTGGTCAACTCCTAAGTATATTTGCTTCACTCCTTCTCAGATGGTTCGGACGAGATCTTCAGCGGTTGAGGACGAGGCCCCTGCGCCTGCAGTTAGATCCTCAGCTAGGGGATGGGGTAGAGGTCGGCCGCGAGGTCGAGGTAGGGCACGGGCTGTGGCACCAGCTCGGGCTCGGGCTAGAGTACCGTCACCAAAGCCGAAGGTTAGGGCAGATGAGGTTCAGTATGAGCCTGAGCATGTGGGGCCAGCCTAGCATCCGGACAGTTTGTGGCTACTCCAGTGTTGCAGGATACCTTGGTTTGATTATTGGGGTTCCTTGAGGGTATGACTCCACCAGCCGCTTCGTCGAGCACTCCTATTGGTTCCCAGGTTCGAGGTAAGGCTCATACTTCAGCTCATGAGGTAGCACAAGGTTCAGGAGCACAGACTGCTGTTGTGGCTCCCATATTGGAGGTACTACTAGTCCCTGCAGTTTCTCCCCCTCTTCCAGCCATGCCAGTTATATCTTCTGAGGAGCAGAAGATGCTGGGTAGGTTTTTGAGATTAGGTCCTCCGAGATTTTCGAGTGTTGCTAGGGAGGATGCACATAAGTTTTTGACTAGCTTCCAGGAGAGGTTACATAATTTGGAGTTAGTCGAGTCTCATAGAGCAGATTGCACCGCGTTATATCTGGATGGTCCAGCGAAACAGTGGTGGAGGTCATACATTGCTGGTAAACCAGTCGGGTCGCCTCCGCTTACTTGGGATCAGTTCTCCGCAGCCTTTCTGGAGAAGTATGTACCACATAGCATGAGGGAGCGTCTGATGGATCAGCTTACTGGGTTGGAGTAGGGCTCCATGACTATGTCTGAGTATGAGGTTCGTTTCCACCAGATATCCAGACACGCCACTATAATTCTGCCCACTGAGCATGAGAGAGTATGCTGGTTTGTTTGAGGTTTAACTCTACATCTTTTCTTAGCTATGGAGGGTATGGTAGCATCGGGTCAGTCCGTTCTAGAGGTGGTTGATCATGCCAATACTATTGAGGGTATAGTTTGCAAGGCCCAAGGGGGCAGCGATAACAGGCCCCGCCATCAGGGAAGTTTCAGCGGTTCACAGGGGTGTAGTACGGGATACTATGGTAGAGGTTAGCACCAGCAGCATTTCAAGTCGAGCCAGCCTGTTCAGGCGGCATTGCAGACTACTGAGGGTCAGAGTAGCCAGAGTCTCATTCCTGCTCCCCGAGGCGGTCGTTCAGGGTCCTCAAGTCATGGTGGTAGTTCTGATTTAGCCAGGCCTTCACAGCGGAGTTCACAGGGTCGGGGTTGTTATGAGTGTGGTGACATAGGTCACTTTTCTAGAGAGTGCCCGTCGATAGAGCATCCTAGGCGACAGGATCAGTTGGTTCAGGCCCCCAGGGCTCCAGCACCTCCAGCTAGAGGTGGCTCACAAGGTAGTAGGGGTGATCCCCAGGGTCCTAAAGGTGGTCATCAGTCCGGTGGGTCAGGTGGTTGTGACGGTCGGGGCCACATGTATGCCGTTCCGGGCTGGACAGAGGCCGAGGCTTCAGATGCTGTGATCCCAGGTATGATCTCCATTTGTCATCAGTCTACTTTTGCTTTGTTTGATTTGGGGTCTACATTCTCATATGTATCTACTTATTATGCTACTCGTCTGGGGTCTGACTGTGAATCCTTGCATGTGCCTATACGTGTATCTACTCCCGTAGGTTATTCTTTAGTAGTGGATCAGGTTTACTGGGCCTGTGTAGTGACTATCTTGGGGTATGACACCTGGGTTGACTTGGTTGTCCTTGATATGGTTGATTTTGATGTGATCTTGGGCATGGATTGGTTGTCTCCTTATCATGCGGTCTTGGATTGTTTTGCCAAGACTGTTACTTTTTGGATGCCTGGTATCCCTTCTATCATATGGAAGGGAGTCGATAGCCATATGTCGATGGAAGTTATTTCATTTCTGCGTGCCCAGTGGTTGGTTGGGAAGGGGTGCTTAGCCTATCTTGCCTACGTCCGTGGTACTAGTGCCACCACACCTCCTCTTGAGTCAGATCCTGTGGTTTTACGAGTATCCGGATGTGTTTCCTTCTAATCTTCCAGTTCTTCCTCCTGAACGTGACATTGATTTTTGTATCGATATTGAGTCGGGCACCAAGCCCATTTCTATTCTTCCATATCGGATGGCACCTGCTGAGTTGAGGGAGCTTAAGGATCAGCTCCAAGATCTTTGAGTAGAGGGTTCATCAGGCGCAGTGTGTCTCCATGGGGTCCTCCGGTTCTATTTATGAAGAAGAAGGATGGCTCTATGCATATGCGTATTTACTACAAACAGTTGAATAAGGTGACAGTTAAGAATAGATATCCGATGCCGCATATTGATGACTTATGTGACCAGCTACAGGGTGCAGCGGTGTTCTCTAAGATAGATTTGAGGTCCAGTTATCACCAGTTGAGGAGTAGGGTGTAGGACATCCCAAAGACTGCATTTAGGACTCGATACGACCATTATGAGTTCCTAGTCATGTCTTTTGGGTTGACTAATGCCCCAGCAACATTTATGGAGTTGATGAACTATGTGTTTAGTGCCTACTTGGATTCGTTCGTGATTGTTTTCATCGATGATAACGCTCAAAGTACCACTCCAATTAAGAAGCGTAAGCGATCATTGTCAAATGTAGAACCCAACAAAGGTTGGGGTCGATCCCACAGAGAATATGGTGAAAGTTAAGTCTTTAGTGAATTAGTTGACTAATGGTCAATAGTTTCCGGTAAATAACAGGGGGGTTTTGTGTGAACAATGTGTAAACAAAAACAAACAATAATATATGGGAGATAATCAGTAGGAGAATGAACAAGGGAAGTGTTTACCATGGAGTTGGTAACGATGTCGATTCTAAGCTTAACCGGGTTCTTTCTATATGCGTATCACGATATGATTGAATTAATGGTATCATCTAAACGTTTCTCAACCAAATAGACGAATTTACTTTTCAATTCTCTCGAACTTGAAAAGGTGTGCATTTATATTTCAATCCTAAACATCAAGTAGATTAATCTAGTTACAGCATTAATCATAAGACGAGAGTTGGTAGTCTTGAATCCTCGTCGTTAATCAAGTTTCCCGGTTTTAATCTCTTTACTCAAGCAAATTAAACCTAGGCATGCTAATGATTGCACCACTAGAAAACGTTAAGCATAATATAACAACGTGGACCAAATCATGATATAATTGAACCGCGCTCCCGAATCTATATCGTACTATTAGCCATGCCCACAATTACTATTGTGGAGTTTATTAATCATGCTAGAAGAAGAAGAGAAGAAAGTCATATTCATAATAGAGAGAAAAGATTCTTACAATATAATGAAAACAATCTTCAAATATCCAAGAACAAGAAAAACCAAGATCCCAAGAACAAATCAAGAACGAGATTGAGGAGAAGGAAAACGTGTGTAGCGTGTTTCCTCTCTCAAAAATCGCTCAAAACTCTCCTACAATTATTGGGAGAACTATTGTAAAAAGCTTGACATGTAAAATAAACCTAACATAGGGTATTTATAGAAGTCTAGGAAACAAAGTCCCAAAAACATTCGGATTCTGCGTAGCGGACTGCCTAAGTGTGACGGCTTGGGTGACGGACCATCACTGGCTTGACGGACCGTCGCCTGGACCGTCACCACTGGGTAGTGGACTGCCTCAACTTGACGGTTGGGGTTGACGGACCGTCACAAGCTTGACGGTCCGTCACTCTGACCGTCACTCTTATCCAGAACGTCGTTTTGCTCGTATTTCCTTCCGTTTCCGTGTTTGTCTCCCTTTCCTGAAAACATAACATAAAACATCAAAAACGACGACGGTTGCTTGAAAACGTACGATTATTCTTAGTTTAAAGGAGTCGAAAGTGCCGTAAAGTGGCGGCACATCAACACCCTCAACTTAGACGTTCGCCTGTCCTCAAGCAACATAACATAAAAACAATAATACGACGACTCAACTAAGAAAACAAACTCGTGTCTCTAGCAACTCATGGTCATTCATTAGTTTAATATATCAAGCTCCCTCGTAGCACACAAATGTATGAAATGCTAACTTGCAAGGATCCAAACATGTCATTCCGATATGATAGAATATTATGCATACACACGCACAGCTATCCTAACAGTCAATAGACAATACAGAAATCTTGGTGCCCTCACCACAAAGAAGTCCTTCACATAAGATTTAGGACTAGGTAAGACGCTCACACTCACAAACGAGTTCAAACAATGCACATGCGATGCCATAGGCTTTCCCTTACTATTCTATCTCGGTTTTTCAGAAAGCCACTCAGGATCACTACAGGACTTGTTTAGGCTTGTAATGAGGCTTCGGGTGCAGGTAGGATACGTTTGGGGAATAGTGACTAAACCCTCCTTGGAATCACCGACCTACTCTTTCCACCTAACTTTACTTTGTCCATCCTTATTCACCTCTTTATTCCATTCTTATTCACCTTTTGATTTCCTTCTTTCTGGCTACAGGTGCGGCCCCTTTATTTTGACAATTCTTTTTATTTCTTTTTTGTTCTTTTTCATCTCTTTTTTTTTCTTTCTTTTCTTAGACACACACCCGGAATTTTCATTCTATTCACAACCAATCTTATTCATATCCTATTTTTCTTCTCATTTACCTCTATAGTAGCCACCCTCCACTTAGGCTGATTGCCTGAGTTGAGGTGCACGATGTCCAAGGAAGGACCAGGGCCAAAATAGTAATTCAAAGTTAAACAGGAACGGTGACAGGTTATTGAAAGAACATGGTCAATTATGGCTCAAACAGGGATCAAAGGGATTATGCGTTTGGACGGTCTTATAGGCTAAGTGGACTGCACACAAAAAGGGCCTGTGATACTTTCCTAAACAACCAACTTCAAACTTAACAAAATAGACCGGGCAAGTTCTAGATGCATGCACATAGTAAGAATTTATAACAATACGCTCACACACACTTGCACCAAGAAACTATACCATTTCCAACTATCAAGACAACAACTCGGCTTAAGCATACTTATTCCAATAATAACCACACAATGACATCCAAGGATCCAGACAGTCAGTCGTTTCAAACATCAGTACAAAACCAGAAAATTTTCAGAGGGGCTCCTTTTAGTCAAGAAAAATGCCACATGCTTGCTATAGACACTAGAAAATAACTCAAAATTTAAACGACAACCTAAACATGCCGGTTCTACTAGATAGCACACCGGAGGGAAAAGAATTCGGCAATAAAAACCCTCGGTGGTGACTTACAGGTTTCCCAACACCCTCAACTTAGACTCATGCATTGTCCCCAATGCATACATGTGAAAACTAAAACTGTGAGAATAAGGAATACCTGTGAAGTCCATAGGACTCAGATTCTGACATGATGTTGGAGCCTGCCAGGGTCTCCAAAGCAGGAGAACTCGATGGAGTGTGTGCACGCGACAACCTCATGTTGCGTTCCAGCTTCCTCTTTTATTTGCTCCATAGCTAGTCGCGACAACTTCTTTGCTCTTTCTTTGCAGATTCTCTTGCGGTGTTTTCGTTTTCTTGATCTATTTTCACCACTTTCCTTTACCTGCTTCTCCTCTTGCGATCGCGACCTTACTCTCATAACAGCTCGGGTTTCAACACAACCCTTCTCCTCAAGATACATATCCGCAGGGACTTCCTCAATAACATTGACGACCGCGACCACCCTCATGTCACTTGGTTGCTTCATCAATTTGGACACATCGAACTTGACCACTTCATTATTTAATCTGAAGGTCAGTTCATTTCTTTCCATGTCAACCAATACTTTTGCCGTAGCTAACAATGGTCGTCCCAATATTATGGGAACTTCAAAATCCACTTCGCAATCCAAGATCACAAAGTCAGCGGGGAATATAAGCTTACCAACCTTGACTAGCACATCGGACAATATTCCCACCGGTCGCTTTACCGAATGGTCAGCCATCAACACTCTCATGGACGTTGGTTTAGGTGCTCCCAAGCCCAATTGCTTGTAGACTGCTAGCGGCATCAAGTTGATGCTAGCACCAAGATCACATAAGGCTTTCCTGAAGTTGAGCTTCCCAATGGTGCAGGGAATAGTAAACGCGCCTGGGTCTTCTTTCTTTTTGACTAACGACCTTGAGGAAATAGCGCCGCAGTGGTGGAGGTTATCTTCTGGTTCAAAACTTACCGACCTCTTCTTTGTAATCAAGTCCTTCATGAACTTGGCATATCCGGGCATTTGTTCAAGCGCTTCCACCAATGGGATGTTTATTGATATCTTCTTGAGCATGGTCAGGAAATTCAGGAACTTACCATCTTCCGTTTTCTTCTTTAGGCGTTGTGGGAAGGGAGGCGGTGGCCGAGGCATCATAGTTGGAGGCTTTTTAGCTTCCTTGCTTTTCTCCGCGGGCTTTTAAGTAGCCTCTTCAACCTCCTTGTCATTGGCGTCATCACCCTCAACTTGAGTCTGAATTACCGGATGTGATTCCGGTAATATTTTGCCGCTTCTTGTAGTGATCGCCATACAGCTCGCGTCGTTCCTCGGGTTTTGAATCGTGTCACTCGGCAAGGTACCTGTCTTCCTTTGGTTTAGAGATGCCGAGATTAAGCCCACTTGCTACTCCAATTGCTTAATCGAAGTGGAATGCGCCTCCACTATTTGACTCATGGCCGATAACTCAGTCCTTATCTCTTTCACCCCAGAGTCAGTCGATTCTACCTTCAGCAGCATCTTCACCATCATGTTCTCTAGCTTGGAAGTCCCTGCCTTGTTGCTAGCTTTATCCCGATTACCAGGTGGTACATACAACCCACCTCTATCAGTGTTATTCCTCCAGTTTCCTTGCTCGCGATCTCTGTAACCAGCTTTCTCATAGTAGTTGTCCTTCTGATAGGTCCGACCTTGGTTTCCTTGGCCATTGGCCTGGAACCCCCCCAAGTAATTTGCCTCCTCATCAGTTTCCAACTCTGCTGCTCTACCTTGGGAACCCACAGCTTTTACCTTCTCTATACCTCCTGAAAACAAGTGCTTTGTCAGTAGGTCCAACTGCGTTTTCAGATGCGCCATGTCTTGGTCGCGCTCCTCCTCTTTTCTGCGCTGCTTAGCTGACATACCAACTTCATAAGTGCTAGCTGCTACCTCTGTATCCCGTGTATGCCAGGCCCTGTTGGTTTTGGTGAGCCTGTCCAAAGTAGTTGTGGCCTCAACAAAAGTGAGACCCATGAATGCACCACCTGCTGCGTTGTCTAACGTCGGCTTGGTAGCCGAATTCAGTGCCCTGTAGAACGTCTGCATCAAAAAGTTGTCGGTCAACTGATGGTTCGGGCATTGTGTCAGCTTCTTCTTGAATCGCAACCAAGTCTCATGTAACGCTTCATGGGGTTGTTGTCTGAAATTACTAATTTCATCCCTCAACTGTATCATCCTAGAGGGAGGAAAGAACCTTTCTAGGAAAGCTCCTTTCAACTCTCCCCAAGTTGTGATAGAGTCGGGGGTCAGCTCTGTCAACCACAATGCTGCCTCATCAGACAGAGACAACGGAAACAACCTGAGCCTGATTGCTGTCTGACTTACTCTAGGCAACTCGAACGACTTGCAGATGCCCACGAAATTCATCAGGTGCTGGTTTGGATCATCACCAGCGGCACCACGGAACACTCCTCTCAAGTTCAACAGTTGGATCATCGTGCTAGTGATGTTGAACTTGGCTTCGGGCGCTAGCGGTGGAAGAGCAATGGCGCCCGTAGCGCCAACTCCATCCAAGTCGATATCCTCATCATTCAGCATAACATCGTCCTGCAGACCACCAGCATTCAGATTTTGTTGGGCCTGCAGTTCTGCAGCAAGCATTGCTGCCTCTTGTTGTGCGGCCATATTCCGCCTTAATGTTCTAGCAAGCTCGGGGTCGTAAGGTAATGTTGATTCACCCGAGCGCCGGGTACTTGGCATGCACAACTCTGTACCCTATCAAAACAAAAACAACAAATAAACGTAAAAGCAGGAAAGTATGACTAAGAGTCAAATAAACACACCGGACTTAATAAACAACCGTATTCCCCGACAACGGCGCCAAAATTTGATAACGCTCAAAGTACCACTCCAATTAAGAAGCGTAAGCGATCATTGTCAAATGTAGAACCCAACAAAGGTTGGGGTCGATCCCACAGAGAATATGGTGAAAGTTAAGTCTTTAGTGAATTAGTTGACTAATGGTCAATAGTTTTCGGTAAATAACAGGGGGGTTTTGTGTGAACAATGTGTAAACAAAAACAAACAATAATATATGGGAGATAATCAGTAGGAGAATGAACTAGGGAAGTGTTTACCATGGCATTGGTAACGATGTCGATTCTAAGCTTAACCGGGTTCTTTCTATATGCGTATCACGATGTGATTGAATTAATGGTATCATCTAAACATTTCTCAACCAAATAGACGAATTTACTTTTCAATTCTCTCGAACTTGAAAAGGTGTGCGTTTATATTTCAATCCTAAACATCAAGTAGATTAATCTAGTTACAGCATTAATCATAAGACGAGAGTTGGTAGTCTCGAATCCTCGTCGTTAATCAAGTTTCCCGGTTTTAATCTCTTTACTCAAGCAAATTAAACCTAGGCATGTTCTAATGTTTGCAAACGCTAGAAAACGTTAAGCATGAATGATTAACAATGTGAAAATCATATATATTGAACTCGTCGCTACCCGGAATCTATATCGCTACTTTAGCCATGGCTCCCACAACCCTAGTTGTGGGAGTTTAGTTAATCATGCTAGAAGAAGAAGAGAAGAAAGTCATATTCATAATAGAGAGAAAAGATTCTTATAATATAATGAAAACAATCTTCAAATATCCAAGAACAAGAAAAACCAAGATCCCAAGAACAAATCAAGAACGAGATTGAGGAGAAGGAAAACGTGTGTAGCGTGTTTCCTCTCTCAAAAATCGCTCAAAACTCTCCTACAATTATTGGGAGAACTATTGTAAAAATCTTGACATGTAAAATAAACCTAACATAGGGTATTTATAGAAGTCTAGGAAACAAAGTCCCAAAAATGTTCGGATTCCACGTAGCGGACTGCCTAAGTGTGACGGCTTGGGTGACGGACTGTCACTGGCTTGACGGATCGTCGCCTGGACCGTCACCACTGGGCAGTGGACTGCCTCAACTTGACGGTTGGGGTTGACGGTCCGTCGCTCTAACCGTCACTCTTATCCAGAACGTCGTTTTGCTCGTATTTCCTTCCGTTTTCGTGTTTGTCTCCCTTTCCTGAAAACATAACATAAAACATCAAAAACGACGATAGTTGCTTGAAAACGTACGATTATTCTTAGTTTAAAGGAGTCGAAAGTGCCGTAAAGTGGTGGTACATCAATCGACGACATTCTGATTTATTCGAGGAGTAGAGAGGAGCAAGAGAAGCATCTTAGATTGGTACTTCAGGCCTTGAGAGACAATCAGTTGTATGCCAAATTCACTAAGTGTGAATTTTGGCTTGAGCCTGTAGCATTATTGGGGCACGTGGTGTCCAAGGATGGGATTATGGTAGATCCGGTGAAGATTGCAGCAGTTCATGATTGGGCTAGGCCTACTTCTCCTACCGAGGTTCACAGTTTCATCGGGTTGGAAGGTTATTACAGACAGTTTGTGGAGGGATTTTATTCGATAGCAGCTTCTTTGACTAGATTGACTAAGAAGAATGTTCCCTTCCAGTGGTCAAATGAGTGCGAGGCGAGCTTTCTGAAGCTCAAGGCCTTATTGACTTCAGCTCCGATTCTTACTCTTCCGGTCGAGGGTCAGGGTTTCACCGTATATTATGATGCGTCAAGTATTGGTTTTGGTTGTGTGTTGATGTATCAGGTCCGGGTTATTGCATATGCTTCCAGACAGTTGAAGGTTCACGAGAGGAACTACCCCACACATGACTTGGAATTAGCAGCGGTAGTCTTCGCGTTGAAGATGTGGATGCATTATCTTTATGGCGTGCATTGCGAGATCTTTACTGATTATCATAGTCTTCAGTACATTTTCAGCCAGAAGGATCTAAACTTGAGGCAGCGTAGGTGGTTGGAGTTACTGAAGGACTATGACATTTCTATTCTCTAGCATTCGGGCAAAGCAAATGTGGTAGCAGATGCCTTGAGACGTAAGGCAGTGAGTATGGGTAGCTTGGATTTCTTAGCTACGGAGGAGCGACCTTTAGCTTGGGACATCTAGTCCTTGGCTAATAGGTTAGTTCGACTTGACATTTCTAAGCCGGGTCGTATTTTTGCTTGTGTTGAGGCCAGGTCTTCCTTATTGGAGCAAATTTGAGCACAACAGTTTGACGATGCGAGATTGAGGATCATTCGTGACAATGTGTCGAGTGGTGAGGCTAGGAAGGCGACTTTAGATTCAGAGGGTGTTCTGAGGATCGAGGGTCGTATTTGCATTCCTAAAGTTGGTAAGTTGGTCAGATTGATATTGGAGGAGGCCCACTATTCTAGATATTCCATTCATCCTGGGGTAGCTAAGATGTATCATGACTTAAGGCAGCACTACTGGTGGTGTGGGATGAAGAGAAAAATATTTCATCTTTCGTATCCAGGTGCTTGAACTGTCAGCAGCTGAAGTTCGAGCACCAGAGTCCAGGTGGTTTATCACAGAGACTACCCATTTTGGAGTGGAAATGGGAGCGTATATCCATGGACTTTGTAGTCACATTACCACGTACCTTGTGGATATTTGATGCTATTTGGGTTATCATGGATAGGTTTGAGACTTCTTATAATTCTGAGAGGTTTGCTCAGATCTATATTCGAGAGATTGTCCATTTGCATGGGGTGCCAGTTTCTATCATTTCTGACCAAGGTACTCAGTTCACTTGGCACTTTTTGCAATGGATTCAAAGAGAGTTGGGTACTAGAGTTGAGCTTAGCACTTCCTTTCATCCGCAGACAGACGGTCAGTTAGAGCGTACAATTCAGGTTCTGAAGGATATGTTACAGCCTGCGTTATTGATTTTGGGGTCAGTGGGACCAGTGTTTGGCCTTGGCAGAGTTTGCATATAATAACAATTACCATTCCAGCATCCAGATGGCTCTGTTTGAGGCTTTGTATAGTAGGCGGTGCAGATCTCCGGTGGGTTGGTTTGATGCTTTTGATTTTAGGCTATGGGGTACTGATTTACTTCGTGATTCTATGAATAGAGTTCGGGTTATTCAGGAGAGGCTTCGTACTTCCTAGAGTAGGCAGAAGAGTTATGCTAACCGAAAAGTTCAAGATCTAGATTTTATGGTTGGTGATAGTGTGTTCCTTCGGGTATCGCCTATGAAGGGCGTCATGCGGGTTTGGGAAGAAGGGTAAGCTCAGTCTGAGGTTTATTGGTCCATTGGAGATCCTTCGCTGTATTTGAAAGGTTGCTTATGAGTTGGCCTTGCCTCCTGCTCTTTCTAGTGTTCATCTTGTGTTTCATGTTTCTATGCTATGGCGGTACATTCCAGATGAGTCTTATGTACTTCAATGGGAGTCGGTTCATTTGGATGAGTCCTTAGCCTTTGAGGAGGAGCCTGTTGCTATTTTGGACAGGCAGGTTAGAAAGTTGAGGTCCAAGGAGATCCCGTCAGTTAAGGTTCAGTGGTGACATCATCCTGTTGAGGAGGCTACTTGGGAGATCGAGACCGACATGCAGACCTATTATCCTCATTTTTCGAGTCTTCAGGTACTATCCTTATTCTAACTTTTGTGGATAAAAGTTCTTTTAGTAGTGGATGTTGTAATGACCCTCCAGGTTATTTTCCATTTTCCATGCTTTTTTTGCATTTCGAGCTTTCCCTCAGCGGATACAGGTCATTTATTACTTGCCGAGACTGACGGTTCGGTGCCTGGGCTGTTCGTTAGGTCGTTATGACCATTTCCCTGTTTTAGAACTTAAAGTTGGAAAATCTTTGACTTCTTTCAACTTTCTTGGTTAACGCGCTCAGAATCAAATTTTGACAGTTCCATTGGCTCCAGAACGGAGATTTTGGTCTAGTGGGACCATTGGTTTGGGTCTGGGTGCTTTCAGTTTGGTGTTGTGTGGATTTGTGTGTTTTGAAGTCAATTTGGCTAGTAGAGTTGACTTTGGTCAACATTCAGGGAAGACGGCCTCGGATTGGAATTCTGTCAGCGCCCTTAGCTCCGGAATGTTGACTTTGGGCTAGAGAGACCTTTGGTTCGGGTCTCGAGGCTTCCGAGCTCATTTTTGGGTTTTGAGTTTCGAGTTAGTTTTGGGCGTGGGGCACACTTTTCATTAAAACAATCTCCGTTGGGAGTTTCGTCAATTCCATTGAGTCCACAATGTCATTTTTGGTAGGGTAGCATGGTTGGTTTGTATTCACGGGGTTCCAGATAAATCCCGAGGGTCCGTCGGAAGATTTTTGGACTTGGTGTTTTTGCTGGTTGTTGCATTAAGTTGCAGACAACTTTGCTCTTTGTGATCGCGAAGTCCCCATCGCATTCGCGATGGTCGAGTTTCTTGACCATCGTGTTCGCGAAGGGTTTCTTTGCATTTGCGATGTAGTCGGCTGGGACCCGGCTTGGCTTCTTCTTCGCGAATACGGCCGGGCCATCGCGATCGCGATAGTTGGGCCGGCTCTTCTCCGTGAACGCGGAAGTCCTGTCGTGATCGCGATGAAGGACCCTTGACAGTTATACTAAGTCCCAACTTCATTTTCTCCTCTATTTATTCGAGAACCTCCATTGTTAAGATCCAAGCTCCCAAACCCCAGCGCCTTTGCATCAATATCATTCACCCGGTAAGTTCCTTCGTAACCCCTCTCCTTGTTCCGTGTAAATTTCTGTATTTCTTCCGTTAAACTACTTTGTTGTTTAAATTCTTAGAGTTGGAGAATTATTGTGGGAGCTGATCTTTGAGGACTTCTTACTCGTAAATTCGTGTAACTCAGCTCCGTAGCGTGCTCTCCTTGTCGAGGTTGGTTTCCGTCTTTAGATTCTGGACTTTTCCGCCTTAAATCTCGTGAATTAGTAGCACTTCGGGGCTGTTTTGGACCCCGAATCGAGCTCCGTTCGTGCCCAAACTTTGGGCATGGGTTCCTTAACCCACCGTGAGCATAATTGTGAATTTTGTTTTCTGTTTCATTGTACGGGCCCCGAATGTCATTTTCTGACCCGATTTTTGGCCCGATTTTCTGTATAGCAATATGGGTGTCATTTTTCTCGTCTTGACACCTGGTTTATGTTCTTGATAGCAAGGAAGCTTTTTGAGGCCGTTTAAAAGGGGAAGGTATACGAGTGATGGTTCGTGTTTACAGTTCGGCCCCGAGGTAGGTTACAGTTTACTTTCTAGACTAAGTTAGTTAGGTTATATATGTTGATATGTTATTGGAACGCTAGGTTGGATTTTAGATAGACTTTAGGCCTTAATCCTGTTTATCATGTTAATTGGCCATTTTAGGTTTTTAGTCTAGGATTGCATGTTATCCTTAGCCTAGGAGCTTGATTCTTCTGTGTGACTAGTCTAAGATCCTTAGCATGCTTTTAGGAGGCTTTAGAGGTAGAATAGAGCTTGCCCGCCATTTTCCATTGTTATTTTCCCGATTTACCGCTTTATTTCATAATTGTGTGTAACTGTGGGCCTGAGGCCATGGCTAGGATTTGGATGGATTCCAGGTCAGTTCTCTTATTTTGGAGGGTACTTTTGCCTTGTTTGATTTGATGGTGTGATTATTCCTCTGCTTGTGAACATTCATACTTATATCGCATGGCATATTATTGGTACAGTATGGAAATGTTTTTTCAAAGGCTTTTTGGGTTTGAAAAGAGGTTTTCCTACTGTTGTGGAGAGTTTTGAACTAAATCAAGCTATTTTGGGTATCACTTTAGTTTTTGAGAGGGAAAGAGGAACTACTATTTTCTGTATATAAATGTTTGGTCCGATGAAGTATTCCAGGCCCCCAATGCGTTATTCCAGATATTTTACTCTCATTATATTCATATTAGTCCGATGTGGTATTCTGGACCCTCGATGTGCTACTTTGGGTATATTATTATTTCAAATACATATGCATAGTCCGATGAGGTATTCCTAGCGCCCGATGCGGTATTCCGGGTTTATATTATTATTGCATTCATATATGCATCACCGTGCATCGCATTGCATTTGCTTTGGCATGTGGATTGACTCTAGTTTGGCTTGTTATTGTTTCCTTTCTCTTTTTATTCATTGGCATGTCTTTGGCTTTATTACTAGATTTAGGAGGATCCCTGTATAGTTGGCTGCTTTCCTGTAATCTATTTTTATATATTACCTTTCTGCGCTCGGTTGGCCTATGATGCCTACTGAGTACCCATTGTCAAGGTACTCATACTACACTCTGCATCCTTGTTTTCTGATGCAGCACCTAGTACGAACCACCCTTGTTGATCCCCTGTCGTTCGAGGCCCGTTGTTGTTCAGATCGCGATGAGCTCCCGATGCTTTTGGAGACTTTACTTGCTTTCCATCTTGTATTTTCTGTCTATATTTTGTATTTTGGATAGAGAGAGGTTGTTGTATAGCTACTCCTAGCTTTAGTCGCTCTTGTACTAGTGACACCAGGTCCGGGTTGGTGTTCAAGTCATTTTGTCTTTCGGTCACTTTAGGGCCATCTTTTGTATATTTTGTACGTTGGTATGTATATATGCTTTTTGCCCTATCCTTTGTTTATATCTTCCGCTTCTCTTTAGTTAAATTATTTATTTACTGCTTTCCGCATGTTTGGGTTAGGCTTGTCTACCGGGGGGTTATGTAGATGCCATCATAGCCCGATTTTGGGTCGTGACAAAAGGAAAAATAATCAATAAAGTATTAGAGAATGCATAAATAAAGGTTAAGAATTATACCCAATGAAGAAATCTTGAAAAACCTCTTCTGAATCGAACAAATATGCTTCCCAAAGCTCCCAAAAAAGAGTTACGGGATTTAAGTTTGAAATTGAAATTTAAGTTTGTCCAAGTGTAAATCCTTCTTTGCAATCGTGGTGGGTCTCTCTCGATCACGAGGTTGACCCTGTCTAACCCATCGCAATTGCAATGCCCACTTTACCAATGCATGGAATGTTTTCCCCCCGACCTGACCAATTGAGCTAACCCTTCGTGATCGCGATCGCGAGCCTCCTCTCACGATATCGATGACCAAACCCCATTGCTCTTCGTGATTATGAGAGTCCTTTTGCAAATGTGTAGAGGAAATGGACATTCACAAGAAATAGAAAAAACCAACAATAATGTAATCTTTCAAAAAACCCGAATGGACCCTCGAGATTCATTGGGAACCCTGCGAAAACACACCAAATATGCAACTACACTGGAAATAATATTTCGGACCTATTGGAACAAAAAAAACACCAATCCAATGTCATCTTGACCAGATGTTGACCAAAGCTAACTCTAAACTTAAAAAATTTTAAACTTCCATCCAACGAATAAAACTCATCGGAATACCTCGGTGCCCGAATCAAAGGTCCAACCAACCAAAAAAATCACCTTTTGGAGCTGATAAAACTGTCAGAATTCTATTACGAGCTCATTTTATCCAAATGTTAACTTTGGTCAACTATTTCAACTTTTCAACCTTCCAAAATGAAATTCTCATCTAGATCTCATCCAACCACCTCAAAAACTGTGTCACCACTCTCGTAAACCATAAAAACCTTCATGAAACTATGAAAAGGGTAAAACAATTAAAATATCTAAAAATCATAAAATAGCTTTAAGGGTGTTGTAAATTCTCAACTATCAACTTCCGGATGTTTGCAATTATTAATTTGTTATTTTGTTAGAAATATGTTGGGTCTGATAACTGTTGTATGTTGTTCTTCTTTAGAAGTTTTCATGTGTAAGAAATCTTATTGGCACATTGCGTACACTATGGAAAATCCATTTTAGGTGAAAAAATACAACAACAACAATAATAATGAATTTTATGGAGAATTATGTAGTGTTCCTTGAGCTTCTTTCTCTAGGCCTCCTACAAATTGTAAGAATACAATATGTTTATTTTTAACTTTTAGCGTTCTTCAATTGCTTCTTAAAGTTAATTTTGTTAGCTAATTTTTCTTTTATTTTATTTCTTTAGCCTTGAAATTTGATATTATTTGAAGAAAAAAAAAGGTTTATGATTTGGTTTAATTTTGTGTGGTTATATATATATATACACTTTTATGTTCTTCAAGTTTTATTTTTCTGTTAAATTATGTTTTTGTTTTGTCCTGAAATTTGCTAATATTTAGTATTTATTTTTTCTTGTTTTGCTTAATTTGGCATGGTTATTTACTACTTTTTTAAAAAAAAAAAAATTATTAAGTTCACAATTTTGGTGTTACTTTTATGTTATTTGATTCAATTATCCTAAAATTATTTCTTGTCTAAATAGGATTCTACCTGTTGGTTAATTTTGTGTGGTTATAGTGCAAGTTGTGATCTTAAGTTATTTTCCCGCAAGTCCTAATTTTTGCTGTTTTATTTTTAACTGTTCACCATTGAGTTTTGTAGTCGTTTTGAGACAGTCTTTCAGGGTATAAATCACACACATGTTTAAGCATTTGTTTTTTGTTTTCAAGTGTTTATACCAACTAATATGGATGCACGTGGATTGCACATGCTCAGAAACTAGTGCGTGTATATATATAACATTTATAAAAGATTAATATCATACCAACTTGTAATGACCCTCAAGGTCATTTCCTTGGTTTTCGTGCATTTCTATGTTTCGAGCTTTTTCACAGTGGCTACAGGTCATTTATGACTTATCGGGGTTGACGGCTCAGTTTCCATGTCGTTCGTTTGTGATTTAAGCCCATTTTTTTTGTTTTGAAACTCTTAAAGTTGAAAATTTTGACTTTGGTCAACATTTGGAGAAGACGGCCTCGGATGGGTATTTCGTCAGTGTTGTTAGCTCCGGAATGTCGATTTTGGGCTGGAGAGACCTTTGTTTGGGTCCCGAGGCTTTCGAAATTGTTCTGAGCTGTTGGGTTCCTTTTGGTAAAAGTAGTTTTTGGGAGTGCGGCCCACTTTTTATTAAATCTATCTTTATTAGGAATTTCATCAATTCCATTGAGTCCGGAATGCCATTTTTAGTAGGGTATCATAATTCATTGGCATGCGCGGGACCTCGGATGAATCCCGAGGGTCCATCCGGTAAATTTTTGAAGTTGCAACTTGTTTGTTGTTGTTGCTGCAGTACCCAACCCTTTGCCTACGTGGAGGGTGGGCTGCGTCTACAAGGAAGAGGCGCTGGGCCTCACCTCGTTTGCCCTTCGCGTGCGCGTGGCCTTGGCCGCATACGCGAGGCCGTGTACGTGGTGGCCAGCATGTGTGCGCATAGGAGAGGGTTGGGCCTCGCCTCCACTTTCCCTTCAAGTACGCGAGCGCCTGACTTCCCACGTGAGGCCGCGTATGTGGTGGCTTGGCCGTGTGTGCGAAGTCCAGCGCCCGGCATCTATATATTGTTTCTCCTTTGTTTTTCAAACATTCCACACTGTTTTTCTCCATTTCTATTGAGCTCTAAGCACCAAATTCAGTGTGCAATCACCATTTTGTGGTTGGGGCAATATTTTATGCTCCGTGGTCAATTCTCGTCTTCGAATTGTATGTTTTCGATCCTTAAATTTTGTTAAATCTCTTAGTTAAATTCTGAAATTGTTCATGGGGTGAGGGCTGATTTGAGCTCGAGTTTAGATCTGGTTTTAGTCAATAAATTGAGCATGTGATCCTTGTCCCACGAGGGATATTTTTCCTGACTTCATTTTCAAAATTGGGTCCTATGGGTAATTTTTCACCCGATTTTCGATCAGAATTGTTAAATTGCAATATGGGTGTCATTTTTTATGTTTTAATGAGTAGATTATCGTTATGATAGTGTGGCAGCAGTCGGAGACTTCCAGTAAAGGAAAAGCTCTGATCTAGTGGGTGCGAGTGCACGTGATCGACTTCGAGGTAGGCTACAACTTACTTACTTCTAGACTTAGCTCTTATAAGATGATTGTATGGTTTGTGCTAATTGTTGGTGGGAATATTATGGATTGAATAGTAATTTTTAAGGGATTTTGACTCTCGTAGTCGATCTAGGGCTCTAGCTTAGAATTGGGAATTGGGATCGTTAGTATTACCTTGCTTGTACCTGTAGGGCTTAGTGTAGTCGGTGTAGTACCTTTAGCGTATTTATTATATATCCTTGCTTGTCTTAGATTAGCTAGTCAGTCTTGGGGTGTTGAGGTGGTTACTTTAGAATCCATTGTATGGAATTTTTGGTTGTTCCCGAGGTAGGTTAGAAGCTTATTTATCATTTTTGCTTAATCGTCCTATTTTTGTATTGCTTTTTCGTGATTATATGTTTATGGGCCCGAGGCCATATGCGTTGGAATTGTTGGACCCCAGGCAGTTTACTTATTTCTTAACTCCTTTTGGTTCGTTTATTCTTTTAGCCAGTTTAGTATGAATTGTTCGAGTTGGTTAGATTTGGGGTAGTTGTTGCCTTAGAGTAAGTTTCTATAGGAGGTTATCAAGAGTTCGTTTCTTTAGGTGCTATTTATAGAATATTGACATTCCCCTTGACTTGTGGACTTATTGGCTTTAGTGCGAATTAACTAGACTTAATTATTCTTCTAGGTTCTTGTGTTATGGTTGTTTTCTGCATGGCATATGAAAGACTTGGTTTAAAATATTATTTTCGATTTCAGAAATGGGTTTTTAAGAATAGTTTTGGTACATTGACTTTCTCACGGAACTTGGTATATTTTATGAAGTATTGTTTTGAAATAAACTTGCATGCCCAAGGGGAAGTGTTCCGGGTGGTTTTACTGGTATTTTAAACTTGCATGCTCGAGGGAGAGTATTTCGAGTGATTTTTTTATTATTATCATGGCACGGTAATTGAGATATGGTTCGGAATTATAATTCATAATTGGTATACAGATTTTACGAGTTCCCTATGGGTCCTACCTTTGCAAGCTACGGTTGGAGGAGGAGTATACGGTACTATTGGCACTTGGCACGAATCATATTGCATGTCATGGAACAATTCCATCTGCATTACCCCTATTAGGTTGATTGTAGTCACTATTGTATGTTGTTTGCATTCTCCGGACATATGGGGGGTCCGGTTGGGTCTATTGTTTGTTGGTTGTACTTTCTGGGCTTATGTGGGTCCGGTTAGGTTATTCTCTGATTTTGTGTACCTTTTGGGCTTTTAGGGGATCGGTTAGGTTGTAGCTAGATTACACTACTTTGCTTTACTTTACGTCGCTCTGCTTTTCATGTTTTTACGCTTTGCTCAGCTCATTATTTTCTGCCTTATTATTTTCTAGTTATGGCTTGTATCCTTATACTGAATCCCTTGTTATTTCCTTTTAGTATATTTGCATTTTCTATATTGTTATCTTATTTGAACTTAGTCAGCCTATGATGCCTACTAGGTATCGCGTGTTTTGGTACTCATGCTACACTTCTGCATCTCTTTCACTATTGCAGATCCCAGCACGAGTTATCGCGTTAATGTTGTCCTAATGTGGAGTTGTTGATTCAAAGATCCAGGGTGAGCTTCTGACATCTGGAGCTGACTTATCTCCTTCTACTATGGGATTAGCCCCCTTCTTTTTATTCAGGAAACTATCATGTATATTTATACCTATCTAGTACTCCTTATGTTGTAGTAGCTTTTATACCGACTGATATCAGGTTTTGTGGGTTTTCTGTATGACTTACTCTTTCGTTGTGTTGTATTATGGTTTCTGCTTTCTTTATCTTTATCGTGTATTCGCCCTTTCTGTTTTTATAGAGTGTCGCGCATTAGCCCGCTACTCGATGTTCTGGGCTAAGGGTTTTTGGCTTACCTACTGGTTGGGTGTAGTAGGTGCCATCACAACCTGAGAAATTGGATCGTGACACAACAGTTCTATAATAAACATGAAACAAAGTTTAACAGAAGTGAGAAACTAAAATAATGTCGTGCTTTATTAAACAAGTCCACAAGACGAGCAAAGAGAAACGGGATACAACAACGGAAAGTAATTTAAAACCTAATAATTGAATACAATGTGTGTGTATTTTTTTTCTCCACCATGGAGATTGTGTCCGATCTCATCCTGCAAAACAAGAAATCATCCTTAGAATGTCCACAGTATTTCAAACAATTACCTATTGTTTAAGCTTAATATATATATACCTTTGGTAAAACAAATATATGGTGTATCTACTTTACTATTCATTATTGTTAGTAATAGATTGGCAAAGTTATAAAGCTATTAGCTACATTTATCAATTTCATATATATATAAATCTGAGAATAATCAGTTGTTAGGTGAATAAATTGAAACTCTATCAAAAAGAAACCAAACGTACGCCGACAACTCCTCCTCTGTTGTTCAAAAATTCCTGACCCAACATTTCATTAAACCATTCATCAGAATCCATATGTATAATAGAGCATCTAAGAGACCTTGGTACTTTTATATCATCATTGTTCCAATCAAAGACATAAGACTCTGGTTCTGTTTAAGAAGAAAATATAGGTAAAAATTCACAAATATGGATTTTGATAAAGCAAAATTTACTAATGAAAGATGATGTATACGTAGCTCACCTACTGGTTCTGGAATTAGTAATTTTCTTCGCAAGCCATCGATGCCTGAAATTATTATTGAAGCAAGACCCAGATGTGGATTTGCAGACCCATCAAATGTTTTAATTTCAAAATTTGTTAAACCATTTGCAGCTCCAGGAGGGCAACAAGCTCTTAATGTTAACTCTTTGCATTCAATCCCCCAACAAATGAATAATGAATTTTGTGACTTAGATATTAAGCGCTCATAACTGTACATCATTCATCAATCTTTAGATCAATAGAATTAAAATACAATAATACATTTTAGTAGGTAAGTCCATAACACAAAAAGGGGAGATGTATAGAATTTGATGATTAATTTATCACTGAAAGACTGGACAACAATACTTCAATAGCTTACAAGTACAATGATAAAATATTTAAAAAATTTAAAAAAACATAAATAGGTGTGCCATTTTATCTGAACTAACTTGAGATTGAAATGTAATGTGTTAATGCTCAACCAAATATGAAAAAGAAAACATATGTTGCATCCTCTACAGGAATATAGAAGTTTGTATGAAACTAAATCCATGAAAACAGAAAAGACATTAATATATATCGCTGGTATATTTAAATCGAAATGCTTGGATAAATAATACTTTGAGTAAAAACAGATCCTTCAGAATTCAAAACATAGGATTAAAAGATAAATTGCTAAATTTTCATTAGAAAATCTTTAATCACTCAAAGTTAGGCTTAAAATATAACTACTCTAGAAATTGTAGTTGCAATTAGTTAAAACTATGCCTCTGTTCAAATAGAGGAGATGGTCATGCAATCTCATCATAAAGTATGTTGGAAAAATTTCTACCAGACAAATTTGTCATTTGGAAGAATTGGCACTCCAAAGAAAGCATAAACACATAAAACAAAGGAATCAATAAATTAATAGTTATTAAAATATGATTACCTATTAGAGATAGGCATAGTAAATACACATATAGAACGAAGATGATCTAACACCCCAGCCATGAATGATTCTCCGATCATAGACATCCCATACTTATTTGGTTCACAAGATGCCTTAAAAACATTTTCTCCATTCTTAGACAAACTGATGTGTACATGCGATCCTGAGCCAACATCATGATCTTTAGAATGAGCATAAAATTGGGGATAGATATTATTATTATAATACCTACAAAAAGCCAAATAATAAAGTTGTTACGAATGTATAATTTTTGCTAAGTTTTAATTCGATTATATGTTATATTTTTTTCCAATTGATGAGGAATAACAAGTTTTATGTGTTAGAAGGTTGAAATGTGTGTTTCAATAAATTGGGAATGAAATGGAAGTATTAGGAGTCAAATAGTGTAGCAAAAAAGCTACTAAGAACAGAGAAAACAAGAAGAAATTGACAAGTTAAAATTAAAAAGGTGTTTTTGGCTCATCAGATACCTTATACAAGGAGTACTACTTCCTATATATAACGTTACATTTTTACTACAGTTGGATAATGTACTCCACTAGAAATAAAGGACACCTAAGCAAGACAATAACAAAAATGAATAAAAAGGACAAGACACGTGTTGGCCTATGAAATAGGCCAGCTCCTTAGGTTAATTTTAATGCTGATAACATAATTGGGCTAGACTTAAGCAACAACCCGATATTTATGAACTACTAATTAGGCCCACTATGAATTGGGCCTCCAGTAGCACTACACTTCACCTCTTATCTGCTATATCCTATTCCGTTTTGAGAACCTTGATCTTCAAGGTTGAAAATTTGGAAACTATGCAGTGATGAAGGAGTAATCTTCCCATGTGGTGTCTTCTGGATCTAAATTGGTCCATTGCACAAGAATTTGAGTCACCACCCCATTCTTCTTCTTCACCAAATGTCTATCGAGAATCACCATGGGTTCAACTATGAGTCGCCCATCTAGTGTGCTGCAAAGAGGTTCCTTTACTGGAAAAACATTGGATCCTAGCTTCTTCTTAAGTTAAGAAACATGGAAAACTATGTGAATTTTGGATTCACTGGGCAATTGAAGTTCATATGCCACGGGGTCGATCTTCCTAATTACAAGGTAAGGGCCAAAAAACTTTGAGAAACTCTTAAGATTTTTTCTTACTGCAACCGACCTTTGCTGATAAGGCTATAATTTAATGAAAACCTTGTCTCCAACCTCAAATTTTGATTCACTCCTCTTGCTATCTGCATACTATTTCATACGAGATTGGGACTTGACCAAATTATATTTGAGTTGTTGGCTCACAATCTGTCTTTCTCTTAGCACTTGGTCGACTGATTCAACCTTGGACTGGGAAATTAGCTCAAATGTAGGTTGAGGTGGCTCATATCCATAAAGTGCTTGAAAAGGGGTCATGCCAATAGCCGATTGAAAATTGTTGTTTTGTACCAAAACTCGGCTAATGAAAGCCATATTCACCACTCTTTTGGTTTCTGTCCAGTCATGCATCTAAGGTATGATTCAAGACATCAGTTTAGTCATTTTGTATGCCCGTTTGTCTGTGGGTGGTAAGACAAACTTAATTTGAGTTGAACCTACAAATTTTTGAACAGCTCCTGCCAAAATACACTCGTAAAAATTGGGTCTCTATCTGACATAATTGAGCAAGGCACTCCATGTAGTTTGCACACTTGATCCAAGAAAACTTAGGCAATAAGGGATGCATTGTAAGGATGAGATAGTCTTATGAAATGACTGTACTTTGTAAACCTATCAATTACCACAAAAATAACAGTTTTCCCTTGTGATCTCGGCAGACCTTCGATGAAATCTATAGAAATATGCTCCCAAGCTCTATTTGGAATTGGTAGTGGTTCTAGTAACCCGGGGTAAGCATAACTTTCAACCTTGTTTCGTTGGCAGATTTAACATTCTTAAACTGTAGTCTTCACATATTGTATCATCTTTGGCAAATAGAAAATTGATTTGAGTCTTTGGTATGTGGCATGTACTCCTGAATGTCATCCCCTTGCTGTTGAATGCATGTCTAGTACCAATTTAGGCATAAGATGCTTTTGGTTTCCAACCCATACCTTGCCTTAAAATCTTAGTAGCCCTGACATTAAAGTCACTTCGGCTACTGCTTTTGGATCTAAACTGAGTTTGGTGATCAGGCTATGAGCTTCTAGATCTCCTTCATAACTCTCAATTACCTCTTGAACCTATTTAGATAGTGAATGCACACAAGACAAAACAATCTACCACTGGATCAACTTCCTTGGCCTCCTCACCTCTTCTATACAACGCATCGGCTACAACATTTTCTTTACCTTGCATGTAATGTATTTCGTAGCTTAAGCCCATTAATTTAGTCACTCCCTCTTGTTGTAAGGAAGTAGTGATGTGTTGATCTCTAAGGAAATTCAAACTAAAATGACATGTTTTGATCACAAAGTGATGAGGCTGGAGGTAATGCCTCCACTTTTCCACATCCAGCAAGATAACACTCAACTCATTTTCGTATGTCGACAAACCCAAATGTTTAGGACTTAGAGCTTGGCTCATGAAAGAAATGGGTTTATTGTTTTGTGACAATACTTCTCTAACTCCTAGGCCACTTGCATCTACCTCCACAGTGAAAAGAATCTTAAAATTTGGAAGGACCAAAATAGGGGCATGGGTCATGGCAGATTTAAGAGCTTCAAAAGCCACTCTTGCTTCCTTGGTCCATAGGAAACCTCTTTTCTTTAACAATGTTGTTAAAGGCTTGCTGATCACACCATAATTTTAAATGAAACGTCTGTAATATCCCGTTAATCCCAAGAACCCATGCAAACCTTTGATGTCCACAGCTAACGGCCAATTAACCATCGCTTATATCTTAGCTTTATCAGTACTCACTCTATCACCTATTATTACATATCCCAGGTATTCCACTTTGTCCTGAGCAAAACTGCATTTTGAGCATTTCGCATATAGTTGGTGAGTCACCAAAATCTCAAACAAAATTTGTAAATGATGTAAATTCTCTTGAAGGTCTCGGCTATAGACTCGTATGTCATTGAAAAAGACTAACATAAATTTTTGGAGGTAAGGACCAAAAATATTATACATTAGGGGCTGAAAAGTTGTTGGAGCATTTGTTAAGACAAATGGCATAACAGTGAACTCCCACAACCCATGATGTGTTTTGAAAGTAGTCTTATGTTCATGACCTTCCTTCATTCTAATTTGGTAATAGCCCGATCTCAAATCCAATTTTGAGAAATATTGTGCCCCATTTAGCTCATCCAATAAATCCTCCACCACCAGAATTGGGTAATTGTTTTTAATTGTAATTTCATTGAGATTGTAGCAGTCGACACATAATCTCCATGTTAACTATTTCTTTTGACTAAAATCACTGGGGAACAAAATGGTGAATTACTAGGCCTCACAGTGTGAGCCTCTAACATGTCAATGATAATCTTTTCAATGGCATCTTTTTGCTTATGGGAATAACTATAGGGACTCTGATTCACTGGTTTTGAACCTGGGAAAAGTTCAATGGCATGGTCACAAGAACGAGTGAGAGACAGTGAATTAGGTTCCTGAAAAATCTCCTAAAAGGCATCCAAAGTGTTTCAATGTGGGTTGGAATAATTTCTGGATTTTGAGAACCAATAGATTCCATTTGACAAATTTGGGCCACCCAGTTGCACCCGCATCTGCGTAGAAGCCCACGAATGGTTTCAAAGTCTTCTAACCCCAAAGATCTAGACTCTTGATACCCCCACAATTGTCACTATCATATTACCTCGCATGAAGGTAATACTATGTGACCTAGTATGTAACACAATGGGTGCTACCAAATTGATCTAATTCATACCCAAGATTAAATTACAGCTTCTGATATTTAACATGCAGAACTCAAATTCAAATCCTTCCCCTCACATCTGCCAATGTACCTTTGAGAAGATGAGTGTGCTCACCGTTTCTCCCCATTGGCAACTCTTACCCTCCAGGGTTTTTTTAAGTCTTGCATCTCCAAATTTAAACTCGTAGCCACTTGCAGATTGATAAAGCTATCGGTAGCCCAGCAATCTACCATAATCACTATGTGTACATTCTTGATAAGTCCAGAGTATTTAATAGTGTTTGGGCTGTGATAAGGGTCCTGAATCATGCTGATGGTTCCTTCTTCTTCTTCTGTTTGCACAATCTCAGTGACTTCCCCTTCTTGGTCCCATGTTGATGCTAATCCTTCACTCGGTTCCACTGTTGGCTCCTCTTCTCCACCCTTCATCGTATGCAACCCTTTTTGTTTGCATTTATGACCCAAAAAATATTTTTCATCGCAGTTGAAGCACAATTTATTTTCTCTTAATGTTTAAATAGTTGGATTTTTGGGCATTAACAATTGGGGTCGTGTGATAATGGGCGGCAAGGGTCTGGAATTTTGGGGAGCGGGTCCACTTGGGATGGGAGGAAAAGTGACCCTAGGCTATGAATTAACTGCCTTAGGAGTTTGAACATTCTTGTAAATGGCTAACAAGGCTTTCTCATGCAACTTAGCAGTCTCTAATGCATCTATTATAGACTGTGGGTTAGAAGCTCTAACAATAGGTGCCAAATCTGACGTTAATCCACCCACTAAGTAGTACACAAAGTATGCTTCATTCAATGTTGGGTTAACTAGTATTAAATTGAATCGCAACTCTTCGAATTTTCTAAAATAACTCTCAACATCAGCCCACTGTTCAAGCCTGTTAAATTCAGTAACAATGTCCATAGGTCGAATGTTACCATAACTACGACATACATCCAAGGTAAATTCCTCCAAGATTCCACTCCATCATGTTTCATCATGTACACGTCAAACCATGTGTCCAATTTATTGTTAATATGCACAACCACATAACTCATCTTTTCCTCAAGTGGAACTTGATATAGTTGAAAAAAATTATCACACTTTCTTATCCAACCACGGGGGTTATTACCATAAAATTAGGGAAGGAAATTTTGGCTTTAGGGCCTCAATATGAATTATTGGTTGGCGTCTAGGTATTTTGAGGAATATTGGGTTGCAAAACACTACTATTAGAAATAGCCTGATATATTAAGGGAGGTAGATACGTTGGTCCAAACTGATTCTGAGTGATGTTTGGATTCACAGTGTGGGTATATTTTGGGCTACAAAACTTGTAGTAAAGTTTGGATTTGTAAATGAAAGAGGAACAGAATGAAAATATGTTGTTCTTTCTATATCAAGTGGTACTGGAGCTAGAGGGTACAACGATGCTTGTGGATATTGAGTTATTGGTAGAGAAAAAGGGGTCATCATATTGAAGGGAGCTAGGGGAAGAGTCATACCTCTACCGGCCATGAAAGATATAGGGTTGTCGAAGAAGAAACTAGCCTGAAACTACCACTCACTGATGAGTTTCTTTCTTGGTGAGTTTTGACCATAATGAGGCCTCTAGAAAGCCTGGCTCTGGATACCAATTGTAGCAAAATAGCTACTAAGAATAGAGAAAGCAAGAAGAAATTGACAAGTTAAAAGTAAAAAGGTGTTTTTCATTCATCAGATACCTCATACAAGGACTACTACTCCCCATATATAATGTTACATTCTTATTACAGCTGGCTAATGTACTCTAGTAGTAATAAAAGGACACCTAAGCAAGACAATAACAAAAATAGGTAAAAAGGACAGTACACATGTTGGCCTATGAAATAGGACAACTCCTTAGGTTAATTCTAATGTTGATAACATAATTGGGTTGGACTTAAGAAACAACTCAATATTAATAAACCTCTAATTAGGCCTACTATGAATTGGATCTCCAGTGGCACTGCACTTAACCTACGATTTGCTACAAATAGGAACCTTAGGAAAAATACGATACAAGGTTAGGGATTATGGCCAGTGAAACATGTCCTAAATTAAAAATATGCATGTGACTTCTAATGTAGGAGTATTTTGTAAATGATTTCTGGAAGGGTCCTTGGAAGGGTGTTTTTGTCCTTTTCTTAAATCATAACCCCAACCCACTTAACCTCCTCTAAGGGTAAAATCACTCAAAACATCGATCTGTTCTTTTCCTCCCTCTCCCTAAACTCCAAAAGAAAGAAATTCTTCAAGCAACTCTTAAGGTTTCAAGCAAGGGATCTTTCCAAGTTCGCTATTTAAGTTCTTCTTCTTATCCAAAATATGTAAGGATAATTCTCAGTGCGGGAACCCTGTTCTTTCTCCACAAAGTATGTTTCCAAATCAGTTTTTCGTTCATGAGAAAAGTTAGGGTTTTGAGAATTTGAATCCTTAAAGTATATTTTCTTTGTATCTTGATACAAATCCTTGGATCCTCCATGAGAAATAGTAGAAATTCTATGAAATTGAAATAACACTTTGAATTTTGATTCTTATTTTATATCTATGGATTTTGTTTAAAACTTTATGAACTCACCTTATAATTTTGAAGTATAAATCATATTTTATACTATTGTCAAAAGTATACATGAAAATTTAGTTTGAGATTTTTGAAAGATTATTTTATAAAAGTTTATGAACTCCTTACATGCATTTGATTAGATTTTGAAAGAAACTATTATTTCTTTGAAACTCCACAACTAGTATATGATTCAGTATTTTCATATGAATTGGAGCATAAGGTCGTAAAAGCATGATGTGTTATGATTTAGAGCATAAGGGCTCACAAATAGTACAATTCATGATATGAATTTGAGCCAATGACTCCTAGACATGGTTTTCAATTATTTTACAAATTTATTATATGAGCATATTATGTTTTGGGAGGATTATTTAGTATCGAGATAGGTATTGGGTTGAAAAAGGCCACTACCCAAAATTACATTTTCCAATGTAGGTTATGGATCATTCCGCAAGTCGAACAACTCTTTGCATGTTACCCAAAATGGATTGACTATGGATCCTTATGTTATGTTCATCCTACTACACCGGCAAGGTGTAGGACAACTCTACTAATGTGGGTGTATGATATTAGGCATCATGAGCTCATATTGTGCATGTCAGTTACAAGAAACTCCTCAAATAGAAAAGTTTGTATTTTCTTTAGTTATGCATTGGTTATGACTTTTACATATATCCTAATTATGGTGCTATTTCATACGATCAACTTTAGTTCATGATTTAGCTTTACAGTCATTAAGTATTCTTTTATGGTGTCAATTGTGCAGATATTCAATTTACTATTTTTTTTATGCTATCAGTTATTGAAGATTGTAAATGATTTTTATGCCATATTTCAGATCTTAATTACTTCAGTTGAATTACTTTGTATCTTACTAATGGTCAGTTTGTGGCCTATCTGATATTGTCTCTCTATTATGTTTAGTTATTCAACTTTATCAGTATTGTTTCAACTCAACTATAATAAATACCATTATATTCAATGTATTGATGCTCTTTGGCATTGCATCATCTCATGATACAGCTTCAGGTCTTCAGGTGCATGATCAGACTCTTCAGTAAGCTCTATTTTCTCAGCTTTGGGTGAGTTCTTATTATTTCAGTGGACTTAGTCTGTAATCTAGTATAGAAATTAAATTTTGGTCTTATAAAGGTAGACTGGATTCCTTGTCTAGTATTCAATTATGGTAGTATATGTATTATAGATAGTCAGTGACCAGTCAGTTTTTGTAATGACATGTTCCATCACTACAGTTAAATAAGGCATAAGTACCCGGCTAGAAAAGCCCCTAAAGTGAGAATTGAAAATCCCAAGCTAGGGTGAGCTTAGATGACAATATAGAGTGTTATGCCTTAGAAGTGATTCATACTTTGTTTGATATCGTGTGATAGTATGTTGTATATTTTTGGGTAGCTAACTGTTGTAGGGTCCCGTAGGATATTTTGAGACTGAATTCGAGTTCATAGAACTCCAGTTATGAGAAGTTCCGCACTGGCATTAATCCATGATGTCCTTAAAATAGAGTGCATTATGAAATAAGGGATTTTAGGTGAAAACACCGTGTTCTAGAATTTGACACTCACCGTGATGAGAAGATGCCTCATCACAATGGTCCATTGCAATAAAGAACCATCCATTGCGATGAGATATTAGGGAAGTATACCTGGGTGTTATGCAGTTTTTTGAGTTATTTCTCTCATAACTCAACTTCATTTTAGATCTCTAAAAAGTGGTTTCTCCAAGAAAACTAAGAAAATCTTGTTCGTTCGAGGTAAGTAATCCGTAAAGCCTCTTATTTATTGATTAATGATTTTCCTTAGACCTTGGGGGAAGGATTAATGGTGGAATTCTTGCATTTAAATGCTAGAAGTATGAACTTAGGGAAGAACCTTATGTGTAGGTATAAAATTACCTAGAATTAATCCTAGGATGTATCTTTTAAATTTCTAGCATGAAATTAGTTGTTTTTAACCTGATTAAAGTTAATGGGCAACCTTGGGTTCCATAAAGGTGAAATCTTTAGGCATAAGAATGGTGGAAAAGGTATGAACCTGATTAGAAACCTTTGATTACTGATTCTATGAATGTCATAGGGCTAATTAATGATTAATTAACCCTTGGGGGATGCTAAAAATCTCATTTAAAGGGTAGAATTGATGGGTTGAATTTCCAAAGCCTAAAATAAAGAGTAAATGGCTAATTATTCTTATATTATTATTATTAGACCTTGTGCATTTCGGAGAGTTAAGAAAGGGCAAGGCAGTTATAAACTAGCTTGCGAGTGGTAAATCTTCACTCGAGGTAGGTTATGGTTGAATTGGAGTTGAAAATCATCTTATTACATGTTATGTGGTAGAACTGTATATATAATTTGTTATTAGTCTTCGTACATGGTTGAATTATATGTGTTGTTCATATTATGCTTGTATAAATAGGCTAGATGAATAAGAAGTGAGAAATAAGCTGAACGGCTAAGTGTATTTGTGCCTTGGGCACTGTGTGTATTCATGAGGGATAGGTATTAGAGCCTAGTATTCTTGATATTGATATTGATACAGTTGTTATAGATTAGATACTACGTCGGTATGATACATGGACACCTAGGGTCCCCTGCAGGTCATGGCTAGTGGGTAGAAATAAGACCCATAGCATGTGTGTATATACTTTTACTCTTTTTTTCTTATATTGTATTGCCATATTATCTTCGATAGTTAATTTGTTTGTGGACTGAGATGAGACTAAAGATCCGGTGATATGAGTGGAAGTTAATGGACATAGCAATATGTGAGATAATTGTTGAAGGTGTTTATTCCTTTCCTTTCTAGAGATGATTTGGTGACTTATGGAATTTAGATTATTGTGTTTGAATTAACTTGAAAAGACTACCAGTTGACTGAATATTTTCTAAGTGTTGAAGTCCTTTTACTTGTTATATGTTTTGCTACATTCATGTCTTACGTTGGGTCGGCCTATGAGACCTACCAGTACATAGTGTTTTGTATTGATACTATCCTGTGCTCTTATTTTGTTTATTGCAGACCATGTTCTAAAGGCTGAGACACGACCTCGGTTAGAGTAGCTGCGTTGACCACAGATCCAGAGGGTGAGCGCTACTTCCCGGCTACCATGAATCCTCCATGAGTTATTGTCCCTCTTTCAGACAATGGAACTCTCTTACTTTACTATTTTTAGTACTTATTGGATATCTTAGACGATGTTGGTTTAGAGTTATGGATGATGACTTTCATATTCTGGGGATGTTTTAGTTAACTGTTTTGTATATCATTTTCATTAATATTAAGAACTGTCTACTTCATGACTTAAGCAAATTGTTATCCAATTCTTTAGAAATTGGTTAAGTCTGAGAGTTGGGTTTGGGTTAGTTGGTTCTCCTACCAGAGGGTTAGCGCGGGTGCCACTCACGGCCTAGCTGGGTCATGACAGTTTTATTTTCTTTTATGTTTCAAAACTCATTTGACGATAAATGTTCATATTGATTATGATTTTGAGCTTAAATCTCTTTAAATATCTTCAGAGCTTCCGCATTTATGTCCTAGTCATATCTCATGTATTATGCAAGTGGTTCGCTCAAGTTAAAAATGACATTGGGTGTCGGTCCCACAGTGTGTAGGCTTGGGGCATGATATTATCTCTCTTATTTAGCCTTTGGTTATGATACTAGTGTTGATTTACCTCCTTTGGAATCAGTATCGGTGGTTAGAGAGTTTTCATATGTGTTTCTAATAGACCTTTTTGATGTTCCTCCCGATTAGGATATTAATTTTATATTAACTTGGAGTTGGGAACTCAACCTATCTCTATTCCTTCTTATAGGATGGCTCCAACAAAATTAAAAGGGTTGAAGCAGCAGTTGTAGGATTTACTGAGTAAGGGGTTCATTAGACCTAATGTTCTACCTTGAGGTTATCTAATGTTCTTTGTGAAGAAAAAGGATGGGCCTATGTAGATGTGCATTGATTATCGATAATTGAATAAAGTGACCATTAAGAAGAAGAACCCTATTCTACACATTGATGACTTATTTGATCACCTTCAGGGTGCTTCGATGTTTTCGAAGATTGATTTGAAGTCAGGCTATCACATGTTTAGGATTAGGGCTTCATATATCCTTTAGACCATTTTCAGGACTTGATATAATCATTATGAGTTTCTTGTTATGTCATTTGGATTGACTAATGCCCCACCAGCATTTATGGAGTTGATGAATAGGGTGTTTCACTGATAAGTTTTTTAAGTATGGGTTATGGCTTATTTCCTAGCATTCTTGGGATAGGTGGTGTGCAAGGATGGTATTATGGTAGATCAGGAAGATTCAGGCAGTTTGGGATTGGTTTAGGCCTACTTCACCTACTCAGATTTGAAGTTTTGTTGGATTAGCATGCTACTACAAACGGTTTGTAGATGGGTTCTCTTCTATTGAATCTCCTTTGACCAAATTAACTCTAAAGATTTTTGTCTTTCAATGTTTCGATGAGTGTGAAGTGAGCTTCTAAAAGCTGAAGACATTATTGACCTCAAATATTATTTTTACTTTGCATGTGGAACGTAAAGGCTTCATGGTGTCTTGTGATGGTGTATTGTGATGCTTCATCAATTGGTCTTGGTTGTGTTTTGATGCAAGGAAGGAATGTTATTTCTTATGCTTCAAAGTAGTTGAAGATCCATGAGAAGAACTATCCTACTCATGACTTTGAGTTGGCAATAGTAGTATTTTCTTTGAAGATTTGGAGGCACTACTTGTGTGGAGTCCATTGTGAGGTTTTCACTAATAATCGCAACCTACAGTATATATTCAACTCGAAGGATCTGAATTTAAGACAATGAAGATGGTTGGAGGTCCTTAAGCATTATGACATAACTATCCTTGTTCACGCAGGCAAGGACACTATAGAGGCATATGTGTTAAGTTGAAAAGCGGTGAGTATGGGTAGTCTTGACATGTTATTAGCTAAGGAGAAACCTTTGGCTATGGATGTTCAGAGTTTGACCAACAGCTTTGTGAGACTTGATATTTCTGAGCCTGGTAGAGTTCTTGCATATGTTAAGGCACATTCACAATTAATAGAGCATATTAAGGCCATGTGGTTTTATGTAGGAAAATTATGCATGATTCGAGATAATGTATTGAAAGGTGAAGCTAAGGAAGCAATTCTAGACCAAGAAGGTATTTTGAGGATCAAGTATCAGATTTATGTTCCTAGAGTTGATGATTTGACTAGGGTGATCATGGAAGAAACTCACAGTTTAAGGTATTCTATTCACCTGGGAGCAGTGAAGATGTATCACGATTTTAAGTGACATTATTATTAGAGTAAGATTAAAAGGGACATTTTTGGACTACCTACAATTCTAAGAGGTTAGCTAAGATATATATATGGGAGATTGTTCGTTGGCATGGTATGCCTTTTTCCATCATTTCAGACTGAGGTATTCAGTTTACATTGCACTTCTATAGGTCTATGCATCAAGAATTGGGTACTCAAGTGGAGCTTAGTACAACAACCTCAGACATATGATCAGTATGAGCGGCCTATTCAGGTTCTAGAGGATATGCTTCAAGCATGTGTTATTGATTTTAGAGGTTATTGGGACAAGTTCTTTCCTGTAGTGGAGTATTCTTACAACAATAATTATCATTCCTACATTTAGTTGGCACCATTCGAGGCCTTGTATAGTAGGAAGTGTAAGTCTTCTATTAGTTTGTTCGACGCCTTTGAGGTTAGGCCATGTGGTGCAAATTTAATACGTAGGGAAAAGAGCTATGCGGATCAAAGAGTTTGTGATTTGGAGTTCATGGTTGGTGGGAAGGTTTTGTTAAAGGTATCACCCATGAAAGGTATTACGAGGTTAGAAAAAAAACACAAGCTTAGCCCAAATTTTGGTCTATTTGAGATTCTTTGCCATATTGATAAGATGGCTTATGAGTTGGCTTTACCTCCGGATCTTTCAGTTGAGCATCCTATTTTCCATATGTCTATGTTAAAGAAGTATCATTCTGATGGTTTCCATATGATTCAGTAGGACTTGGTAGAGTTGGATCAGAATCTTACTTTTGAGGAGGAGCCAATTGCTATTTTGGATAGACATATTTGGAAGTTGAGGTCAAAGGAAATTACTTTTGTAAAGGTTCAGTGGAGTCATCATGTGGTAGGGAAGGCTACTTAGGAGACCGAGCTAGACATGCAAAGCAGATTTCTCTAATTTTTTGACAGTCCAGATATCTTCTTTCTCCTTAATTCAAGGACAAACGTGTATTTTAGATGTGAATGATGTAATGTCATCATAGTTGTTTTATGATATTTGTGTATTTTACCTATTTTACCCATTCCCCCTAGATTTAGTATGGTGTTTTGGGTCTGTAGGGGTATGTGGCATAATTCACGAGGTGATCAGATTGGATTTAGATAAGCTTTTCATCTTGGAAGGTTAAAAAGTTTAAAAGGTTGACCAAAATCAAAATTTGAGGAAGATGAGTCTGGTACAGAACTCTGACAATTCTGTTGGTTTTGGAATATGATTTTTGATTTCTTTGTTCAGTCCTGAGGCATTCGGTGTTTTGATAGAAGTTTGGAAATTTAAAAGTTAAAAGTTGACCTCGAATGACCCCAGATTGGTGTTTTGATAATTTCAACAAGATCAAAATGTTGTTTCCAATCTAGTAGCATTTGGTTTATCTTCACGCGGTCCTGAACAAATCCTGAGGGTCTATTTGTGATCTTTGGAAAAATTTTGTTGCTTTCACCAGCTGAGATATGGTTGCTCTCTCACAATTGCAAGACTCTCATCGCGTTCATAAAGAAAGAATTTTTTGGCCATCGTGTTCACAAAAAGGCCTTCATGTTTGCAAAGGGCAATTGGTGATAGGGTTTGGTAAAGTTCACGATTGGTCTTCACAATCACGAGACCTAGGTCACAAGCGTGATAGGTTTGGTCCATATCAGTCGCATTTGCGATGGTCTCTTTGCATTTGCAAAGAAGGAACGCACCTGGATAGATTTAAAATATCTTTTTCGATCAATAATCCCATAAATCTATTTTGGGAGCTTGGATTAGCATTTTGAGAAAATTCAAAAGAGGATTTTCATGATTTCTTTGTTTGGTAAGATTATAACCATTATTAATGAATTTTTTGATACTTTATTAATATTTTAACCTTTAAATCACTATTTTAAATTGGGAACATTGGAAAATTTTGGGCTAAAGTTATGAGATTGAATTTCGAGGTTTTAAAGGTGGAATTGAATTCCGCGGTTGATAAAATTCTATATTTGAGTTCACGTTATAGGTAACATGATATTTCAAGGAAAATCTCAGTTTTTCCTTTGTGGGCTAGGAGTTGACTTTTTGGACCTAAAATATAACTATAGCAATATGGGTATCTAAGACGTGGTTACTTATATAGATTACGTATTTGACCAAATTGGGCTTTTTTTAGAGGATTTGAGGAAGGGTAATGTCATAATTTAACTTATTGGGCTTCAATTGAGGCAAGTTGTGACTTTTTTTACTCTATTCAAAGTATTAGTGTGTTAATTGAATATGCAAATGGGTAATGGGTAATGGAGGTCCCGCATAAATGAGATGACGAGAATTTAAGTAGGTATCAGTGCCATGTTATGGGTAATTGAGACTTTATCCATGTTTTATGAAATTATGTGATTATGTGAGTCCTGATTTTAGTTGTTATATTGGTATAAATGCTTGTGTTGCTTACTGATATGTGCCCAAGAGATTTATACTTGAAAGATAGAATATGAATTGCTTATGTGACTATGTTTTAACTATCATCATTATGTTGTTTTTTATTCTAGATTGATTATGATTGTATGTGCTGAGGATTGAATCCCGGTATAAGGTCACCCTGAATATTCACAGTATATAAGGTTTATTAGATACAAGGTGTTGCATCCGAGGCATATCATAGAGATATCTAGTACAAGGTGCCTATATGGACCTTGCGAGCCCCTTATGGGTCCCAGCTAGCTACACTATGGCATCGGGTATATACAGAATTCTTGCCAGTTAGGAGTTATATCCATCATTTTTTTTTATTGGTTTGGTATTATTATGGTGTGGAAAGTGATTGAATACTTATGAAAGTTGCTTGACAACTCTTGTCATGATTTGATTGTGATTTTGAGATATTTGGACTTGATTTATATATGTGTTGTTGACATTAGTTTTTAGTCTGTATCTGTAGTAGTTAAAATGAGTAGTTTTGGGATAAGTATTGGATTAGGGCAGTTTAGGATCGACCCTTGCCATTGGTTTGGATTTGAGTCAGTTATTGATGTTGCTGAGTATACATGGATTCATACTCACTCTTATTTTCTTTCTACACCTTGTTATGAAAGTTTTGAGATGGATACTTCATGTCGTTGATTGGTAGCCGTTTAGAGCTTATACTCAAGATTTTGAGGTAGTTGTTTGGTTGATCCCCAGTCTTCCTGAATCTCCTCTATGTTTAGATTCTTTGTTGTTTCTTTTGAATATGTTTGGGTCTTTTAGTTGTATTCATATTCTTAGAGGCTTATTCTAGTGATTTCCGGTTTTGAAAGAGTTTGTATTGATAATTTGCATTTCTGATGAGTTTGTTATGAAAGAGCTCATTTATGACTTATATTGGTTTTAAATCTTACGTATGCGTATTTCTGATTCATTTTTTGATTTAAATATTGGGGTTGTCTTACCTATCGGTGGGGTTGCGATAGGTTTCATAGCATTCCCGATAGAGTCGTGATAGTTTCCTCTGAAACTCTTTTCACTTCCATGATCTTTGAAGGACGCCTTGGTTTTAAATGATTTCTCTAGTGTCTCTTCTTATCTCCTATTGATCTATTCTTCATAAATTTGTAAAGAACAATCCAATTGATCCACCGTCATAGAGCCTAAATCTTTAGACTCGTCAATATAACACACCACATAATCAAATTTAGGTGTTAATTAAAGAGTGAATGGTCTTTCTTATCACACGTATGTCATCTACTTCCTCTCTGTACCTTTTTAATTGATCCAAAGCAGCCATCTATTTTAAATAGTAATCCAAAATGGATTCAAATTCTTTCATTTTCAAAAACTTCAGAATCAGCTCTTAGAGTTCGAAGTTTTACCTTCTTTACTCTATTAATTCCTTGAAAAGAATTTCGTAAGGTCTATCAAGCTTCCTTTGAGGTTGTTGCATTGTCCACCTTATCAAACATGACTACATCCAAACACCAATGGATGAGAGATAGAGCTTATTGATCCTTCTCCCTTGTCTTTTTCAAGACATCTTTTTCATTTTGAGGCAGCTTTTTCTCATTATCGAATTTTATGTACCGTTTGTCTATAATTTTCCACGCGTCTTTAGAGCCAGCAATGACTTTCATAAGTAGACACTATTTCTCATTATTTTTTTTGTGAGATAGGGGTACTGAAAAATAGTGAATCATTATTTGTCATGGCTCTGATGCCATGTTGTTGAAAAAATAATAATTCTACTAAGAAATAATGTTCATGTTAAAGACAAAGAATAAAAGAGTAATAATAAAATCAAATCAAATTAACGGGATAAAATATAATACCTGAACAGAGCAATATAATACCACTAATATAAGTTGGTAGTATCAAAAACTACAACACCTTAAAAAAAATTCTTTATTTCACACAATTCACTACAATATTACCACCATACTATATTCTCATAAACTACCGATAATGTCTATGGATTACTCTCTCTACACAATATTTCTTCTCACTCTTTTTTGTATGTTTTGAAGTGATATAACTCCTCCCTTTTATAGGGGTTAAAACTTGGATTCCAACTACATAAAAGAAAAGGAAAAACTTATAAATAATTTTTTTCATCACATTGATCCTTATGATCAATGTTGCATGCTTAATCTTCCTAGAAATAGGGTTATGCTTATATATGGGTATGGACCCCATACTGTTATCAGATATTTATCATTTATTTAAGTTGGTGGATGATTGTATGAGATTGTTGATATCACAATGTATAATTTATTTTTAGTTGATCAAGATACAATTAAGATTCACTCGACAGACAATAGACATGTCAAGTCTCAATTATCGTCCTCCAGTAATTAGTCATTTTTCAATTACTGAGAGAAATGAGCTAACTCAAGTAACAGAAATTGTACAAGTTAATGCTAGTCGTTATGTTTTTCAGTAGAAAGCTTTAATCAAATAAATCAAATATTAAATGATATTTGCGTTAGAGATACAAGTAAAAAGAAAAATGCACGTGATAATATTTGCTACTTACCTTGAGGTAAAACTTGCTAAAAGCCCACGTTTCCTTGCAATTCCTTTGACTACTTCATGCGTAATTATTAAGTTATTTGCTGCGTTACCACAATCAGTGTATCCCAACACAATTTCAAACTGACCTTTCCCAGCTTCTGAATGTAGTTGTATGCTAGAAGTACGACACATTAAATAAAGCAGTATAGAATACAATAGAGAATAAAATATATGAGTTATATTCATGTTATCATTAATCGTATCCATGTAAAATAGAAGAAATGTAGAGGTCCTGAGTTAAAAAAAATTTGTATGTATTGCAGTTAACAAAGAACATCCTTAATGGTTTCTTAAATGAACAATTTCATTCCAAAGTTAGATTTTTTATTTGAAACTAACGATGCAGAAAAACCTGGATGCATAGCATGTGTAACCTCATCCTGTGTTATAACAGACTTCATTGACTGGGTAGAGTCATGAGGATGAGAACAGAAAAGGGTAGAGGTAGAAGCTATTGGGGACAGTTCCTTAGGTGTACAAAAGAGGTTGTAACATTAAATTGTAATGACCCTTCCAATCATTTGCACGTTTTCACCTTCTTTGTACTGTTAGAGCTTTCCCATAGCAGTCCCAAGTTATTTATGGCTTGCTGAGACCAGTAGTTCTGAGCTCGGGACATTTATTTGGTCTTTATGACCGTTTCCCTATTTTAGAGCTTAAACTTAGGTAATCATTGACTTCGATCAATGTTCTTGGTAAACGCACTCAAAATTGAATTTTAACAGTTCTGTTGGCTCTAAAGCATGGATTATGGTCTAGTTGGATCCTTGGCTGGGGTCAGGGAGCTTTCAGTTTGGTTTTGTATTGATTTTTGTGTTTTCTAACCAGTTGAACTTGGAAGTTTGACTTTAGTCACCATTTGGAGAGGACGGACTCAGATGAGAATTCTGTTAGCGTTGTTAGCTCTGAAATATCACTATTTGGCTAGAAGGACCATTGGCTTGGGTCCCGAGGCTTCCAGACTAGATTTTGGCCTTAGGTTCCATTTTGGTTTTAGTTGGCCTAAAGGTTGGTTTTGGGTGTGGGGCCTACCTTTTTGTTAAATTGACCTCTATTGGAATTTTTTTCAATTCTATTGAGTCCAAAATGCCATTTTAGTCAAGTAGCATAGTTCGTTTGTGTTTGTGGGACCCTCGATGAGTCCCGAGCTTCCATCCGAGCATTTGAACTTCGCTGAGTTTTGTTGGTTCTGGTGTGTCCATATTTACGGTGATTTTTGCCACATTTATGGTGATTTTGCCGTATTTGTAGACCTCGCATTTGCAGTGATTTTGCCGCATTTGTGGAGGTCCCTTTGGTGCAGGGTTTCCACTTTTGCGGAGATCCATTGCATTTGTGATATCTGCATTCGTGGTGATTTGTCCGCCTTTGCATAGGTCACTATTCATCTGTGCCTCTGCATTTGCGATAAAAAGTCTCGCTTTTGCGGTAACCACTGGCATTTTATATTCTAAGCTTCTCCTTCATTTATTCAAACTCCTAAACTCGTTTCCTCCATTGAAATTGACTCCAAGCTCCATTTATTCACTTCTGATCATCCAAAAGCTTGGAGGTGAATATATCCTTTGTCCGTGCACTTTTCTCGACTCCAATTTTGAAAGTTTCCCTGTTTAATTCTGAAAATTTCCATTTGATTCTCTCTTTAATTCTAGTCATTGTGGGCTATTTTGGATACCTTACGATGGTCTAATTTTGCTCAAATTCTAGGCATGCGCTCCCAAGAATGTTGGAAACATTATGGTATTTTTCATTTTCAGCTTCGAGTTGGGAGGACCATGGGCCTACTTGTGACTCGAATTTTGACCCCGCTAAGCTTTTAGTGATATGGGTATTGTTGGCTTCATCTTTACGAGTAGTATACTGTTTTGATAGTTTGTTCATGATTTGGGGCTTCTCAGAGCAGTTCAAGCTTGGACGATGTTGTTCCAGCAGTTAGTCATTGGATGACAGGTAGGTTACGGTCTTCCCTACCTTAGACTCTGCGTATATAATTATACTAATTAGCATCCTTGGGTTGGGTATTCTAGGTTGTCACCCCAGACCTTATCCGTATCTTCTATCCGTATTATTTCTTATGCTGGTTATAGTATTCCATGTAGTGTTGTAATATTACACTTGTGGCCCCGTGTGGCCTTTGTATTTGCCTCTGGACCATAGATGGTGGGTTATTTGGGAATGTCCATGAGTCCTGAACATCAAGTTATGATATTAGGCTAGATAACTTTGTTGTAGAGCTGATTGTGCCTGTGCAGGGCCAATAGGTTAATTGTGAGTCATTGGGCTATTATTTGTTTGCGATCATATCCTTCATGCAAAGGATTTTCTGCATTATTTTACTAGTACTTTGGCTGCGGGCCTACTATAATCAGTTTACTAAACTCAGCATGGCTCGAGGGCCCATTTTCGATATAAAAGATTATAAAAGGGATTTGGAACTAATTTTATGGATCTTCTTGGAGTAAAAGAGTTAAAATAACAATTTTTTCACCGGTTTTCACACTTATACTAGACTCGGCCAAGTAGTAGTGCTAGACATTTTTTACTACTGATTCGAGATAATACTAGACTCGATCGACCCAAGCGCTAGACTTGTTTCACTTTGGATATAGACTCGGTTATGCCTGGGCACCCTTATTGGAGTTTTTAAGACTTGATTCACTTATTTAGACCTAGATACACTCCGGGCAATTATTTTGAGATTCTGATCACTGGTTTAGACCCGAATATACCTGGGTTGTTATACTTTGAGATTTTGCATTTTAGTATGTGGTCACGGACCTCCAGAGACCCTATTGATCCTGACTAGGGGCTACGTGCTGCGTGTGCCAAAGGAGGGGTATATGGTGGAGTTGAGGTATTATGGCTGCATCCTTTCATGGATCCTACTTACTAGGCCTATAGGCGCTGGAAGAGGTACATACATGGTTACTATAATATTGGTTCCATCATATCACATCACATCATGCATATTATATTCATATCCACCCTTATTTGTTGTTTTCTCAGTGTACGCTCTGGTAGTATGGAATGCCAGAGGGTTTGTTTTCACTTACATGTGTTCCTCAGGTGTGTAGGCTCCCGTTGGGACTGTAGATAGATTTTATTACTGCTATCTTAGTGTAGTACTTGTTAGAGGCTTCGGATTATTGGTGGATTATTGGATTCTATCTTGTTGTGGTTCTGATTCTATGGACTTTATCATTGATGGGTTAGCGGGTTCTATCTCTTTGTGGCAGTGATTAGTGGCCTCCCTGTTATTTGTGGTGTAGCTTATTCTATCCTAGGGTTGTACTTGCGAGATTGCGTTCCGATTGTTCTTGTCTTTAGAGTTGTGTTATTAGCATGAATTGGTTAGTATTATTCTTTCGAGCATGATTATATTGTTTGCTTTTCTTTTCTTCCTTCTCTTTTATTGAGGTTACCGGTATACCGCCCTTCTTCTTTAACCCTCTTTTTATATATATTATTATCGCTAGGACCCCAGGTGCATTCTACTTCCCTTCATCTGTGTTCTATGTTATATATATCTTTTGTAGCTAGCATAGTATGCTTGTATTCTATTTTTCTTCTATCCTGGCTAGTTTTCATGTACTTTCTTCTATTGATTTTGTGACTATTTTTTATATGCGCTCAGTCGGCTGATGATGCCTACTGGGTACCTGTTGCTTCACAATTGGTGCTCATACTACACTTCTGCATATATTTGGTGCAAATCCTAGTGTGAACTTCTGCCATTGATCGCGTGGATACTTGTGCAACTTTTGGATATTCTAGACTAGGGTTTGCTCTTGACGACCGGGGCTTGACCATATCTCATCTTTTGGCACTTCTACTCTTTCTTTATTCCGAGATAGTTGTATATTCTATTTTGTTATCTCTAGTACTTTGTATTCTACTAGAGGCTCTTGTACTATCAATATCAGGTCCTGGGTTAGTTTAATTTCTTTATGTATATATTCAGGTTGTGTTCCCTTCCGCGTTGTGGTTTTATATCTACTTCTTCTTATTTCTGCTTATTATGTGTATTGGTTTAGGTAGTATCCCATTACTTACTATTTCGGGATACGGGGATTGGTTCTCCTACTAGGGGGTTGTAGTTGCTATCATGACCTGAGAAATTGGATCGTGACATCTTGGTATCAGAGCTCTAGGTTCACCGGTGTCATTGGTACAAGAGAAAGTGTCTAAGTAGAGTGTCGTTAATCAGTACAATGATGTCCATATCCTATTTTCGGGAGGCTACAGGGCATTATTAGGAAAGGTTCCCTATTCTTGGCTCCTTATCGTGCGTTCTTGACTCTATCAACTTCTAAACTTCATTGTTCCATTCCTTCTCAGATGCCTAGGACAAGTACGAAAGTCGGTGACGACGAGGCTTCTGTGCCTGTTGCTTCAGTGTTTCCACCAGCGCTAGTATTTCAGAGTGAGAGCAGATTGCATCAGCTAGGGGGTTTAGGGCCATCCCAGCCTCCAGTAGGATTTATGGCTACCCTAGTTCTTCAGGACACCATGGCTAGGACTCGGAGTCTTCTAGAGGATGTATCAGTACCCCAGTTAGAGGCAGTACCAGGTTCTTCGAGTGGTGCTTTGGCTAGATTTGAGGTTCCCGAGCTTTAGCAGGGTTATATGTTGGTATTGGAGTATGAGGCAAGGTTTCACGAGGTGATTAGGCGCACTGCTAGGACTGTGCCTACAGAGTTTGAGAGAGTTCAGGGTTTGGTTGGAGGATTAATTTCACCACTCCGTTTGGCGATAGAGCACTTGGTGACAGTTGGGACTACCTTTCTTCAGGTGGTCGATCATACTTGGGCTATAGAGGGGTTACGCCTTGAGTCTTATGGAAGTAGTGGTAAGAGGCATCGTTGTTAGAGAATTTTATGTGGTTCTCAATCTCGAGGTAGGGGATTCTCTGGTAGAGATAGGTTTTATTGCTTTCTATCTAGCAGGCCACTTTCAGTAGCTCCACAGGTTTCAGAGGGTCGTTGTACAGAGCATGTTGATCAGAGTATACATGGTGCAGGTTAGAGTTCCCGGGATTTGCATTCAGGGTATGTAGGCCATGGTGGATGATCAGGCTTCACGAGAGCTCCCCATCTAACTTTATCTGTTAGAGGTTATTTTCAGTGCGGTGAGTATGGGCACTTTGCTAGGGATTGCCCCACGATCACACCTTCCAATCAGCAAGGTCAGCAGGTTTTATCTCCCAGGGCTCCAGTGCCACCAGCTAGAGGTATTGTGCAGGGTAGTAGGGGTGGTCTCTAGGCAGTGAAAGGTGGCGTGCAGGTTAGTAGGACTGATCCCCAGATGGTTAGATATGGCTTTCAGCCAGGCAATTCAGGTATCCGTCCAGAGTCGATAGGCATCGTGGGTCAGAGCAGGGCTTCCTTCGGTTGCTATAGTTGTAGAGTGATTGGTCACTTTTCTAGAGATTGTCTCTGGCAAGGGAAGACCAAGCCTTCAGCATCGACTACTAAGTCTAGAGTTAGACACCGATAGTCCAATGCCCCTCTTGGCAGGCCAGAGGTGGAGGTTCTAGATATCGTTGTGACAGGTATGACTTTTGTTACCATCACCTAGTGTTGGCATTGTTTGCCTTACGGATCTACCTTTTTCTTTCGTGTATATGTATATCTGACTACCTATTTCTTTATTTGGTTGCATTACTATTTGAGTTTATAGTGGTTATGTGTATGTTTTCTTGGTAGCTTGATTCTTTTAGTAGTAGATTGACGGTGTGTTGTCTTTGAGGGGTGACTACCCGGGGTTATGACCCGTGGGTAGGTCTTGTTAGCTTTATTTCTGGTTTTGTTGTGGTTTTAGAGTTGGTGTGAGAATCGTTTTTTCTAGCGGTCTTGGGTGGTTGTTGCCTAGGTTGTTATCTAGTATTTACTAGAAGTCTTTCTGTTTGTGTGGTGTGGTACCAGTGGTTACATATCAGGGAAAGTTGCTTTGTCTTAAGGAGAATGGGGTTGGATATGCAAGTGGGTACTAGATGGTTTTGCTTTTCTTGGAAGGTTAGAGTCGACCTTCTTTATTTGATTGGTTTAATAGGTTAGCAGGGAATTAGGTTGTTTCCTTTTTTTTCTTCAGTTTCTGTTTGGTTAAGTTTGGACTATAGCTTTGTGGTTGAGTTGGGCATTTGGCCTATTCCTTTCCTTCCTTATTAAGTGTCGCTAATAAAAGATGTGAGAGCTAAGGAAACCTTTCCTAGATCTTTTGAGGAAGAGTTTGTCAGGTTCAGGGTATCTTTGGAAAGGGTTTCATTTGGTTTAAAAAAAGTGGGGGATGAATCCTTGTATGTATGTATGGGTTACTGGTAGCTGACTAAGGTGATGACTGAGGGTATGCTTAGGTTTGTGTGTTGATGACTTGATTCGACCGACTACAGAAGTGCAGTGGCATTTTCCTTAAATGAATTCGAGATCAGGATTCCTTCTAGTAGAGATCGAGGTGGTAGGCTTTTCCACTACTACCTTTGGGGGCTTATTGTATCAGCTGTGATTTCCTTGTTATATTCTTTGGATGACCCTGGTCTTAGTAGGATCTTCGGATGGGGAAAATTATATTCAGAGCCTAGTTAGCTCCAGTTTCTATAGTGTTCATCAGCAGTGTATGAGTCTACTCAGTGTTTCGACAGAGGCATTGATTGGTAATTGGAGTTGGGTTTCAGAATCGTGGGCTAGCAGGTTACTTCAGATAGTTCTTGGAAGGTTCTCTTTGGTTACAACATCTTTGGGTTGGAAAGCAGTAAGTGCAGACAACTTAGCTTCTCTATTTCAGTTTTGGAGTGGTCATTGGCCTTAGACATCCATTCCTTGGCTAACCATTAGGTTAGGTTTGACTTGCCAGATCCCAGCAGTGTTCTTGCCAGTGTTGAGGTCCATTCTACCTTGGTTGAACAGATTTAGCATCGTCAATTTGAGGATCAACGGTTGTATGTTATATGTGATCAGGCTATGCAGATTGAGGTCAGCAGGACTACTTTGGGATTCTAATAGTACTTTGAGATCGATGGTCGCCTTGGTATTCCAAAAGTTGGAGGCTTTATTTGGTTGATTCTCCAAGAAGTTGTCCATTGTATGGGATTCTAGCATTGATTAGGCTCTGCTAGTGTGGGCTAGGAGTTATGGTGTGCTGAATGCTTTTGGAGTTAGTGGTTCGTGTACCGATACAGTAGAACGGGTGTTTTGAGACAAAGGGTGAGTTGAAAGATTATGAAGTTTTCAATATCTAGGTGGTGAGCTTGGACTGCAGACATCCTTTCCTTTTCCTACAGGGTGGTTTGACTTGATATTTGCGGCATGGTGGACTTCTTTTTGAGGTGAGGCTAGTAAGGTGATCTTAAATCTAAGTGGTGTTCGAGTATTTAGGGCAGCAGTGGTATTTCTAGAGTTTAGAGCTTAGTTGATAGCTACAGACTTCGTGGTAGGCTTACCACACTTCTTGCAGAGATTGGGTTTTGTTTGGGTCTTCCTGGACAGGTTGCCCTAGTTCTTTCACTTTTAGCCAATTCAGACTTGGCACGGTTCAGCGAGGTTGGTGTTTTAGGTGTCAAAGACTAGTAGACTATGGCTTGGCTTGGCTAGAGTTAGAGTTTGAAGGTGAAATCGTTCGAGGTTGAGTATAGCGAGAACTATGGATCTTCGGTGAGTTAGTTGATGTTTCTAGGGTGGCTCGAGTATTCGGCTTGTGTGAAGCTTCATGGTTATGGTGCAAAGGATTCAGGTTAGATAGAAGGGTTTTTGCGAATCAATGGATTCATGAATTAGAGGTTTGGTTGGTGGTTTTTTTGGGTGAGCCTGGTTGTGATATCAAGTGTTCGAGTTTCGTGTCTTGATCGCCTTAGTTTCTCTTGGTTTCAGTGTAGTGTCAGTGCATTTCAATTGAGTTCTTGAGGTTCGGTTTGGTTGATAGACCTTTGAAGTTTTGGAGTTAAAGGTTGGAGTCTAGCTTGGCTAGTTTGGAGTTAAGGTTTGGTAGTTTTTCTGGGGGTTAGCTCCATTGGGTGTCGTCCGATCAGGGAGGCTACCCACGAGACAAAGAGAGTGGTGCGGGCTTAGTTTCCGTCATTGTTTGAGTCTTTGGTGTCTCCTTTTCTTGACTTTCACGGACAAAAGTCCTTTTTAGTAGTGGATGATTTAATGACCCTTCTGGTAATTTACACGTTTTTACCTTCTTTGCACTGTTAGAGCTTTCCCATAGTGACCCTAAGTCATTTATGGCTTGCTGGGACCAGTAGTTTGGTATCTGAGCCATTCGTTTGGTCTTTATGACCGTTTCTCTATTTTAGAGCTTAAACATAAGTAATCATTGATTTCAGTAAACATTCTTGGTAAACGAGCTCGGAATCGAATTCTGATAGTTCTGTTAGCTCCGGAGCATGGATTTTGGTCTAGTTGGACCCTTGGCCGGGGTCTGAGAGCTTTCGGTTTGGTTTTGTATTGCTTTTTGTGTTTTCTAGCCAATTGAACTTGAAAGTTTGACGTGGTCACCATTCGAAGAGAACAGCCTCGGATGGGAATTCCATCAGTGTTGTTAGCTCCGTAATGTTGTTTTTAGGCTAGAAGGACCATAGGTTTGGGTTCCGAGGCTTCCGGACTCAATTTTGGCCTTAGGTTCCATTTTTGTTTTAGTTGGCCTAAAAGTTGGTTTTGGGCGTGAGGCTCACCTTTTCATTAAATTGATCTCCATTGAGATTTTTGTTGATTCTGTTGAGTCCAAAATACCATTTTTAGTAGAGTAACATAGTTCATTGTGTCCGTGGGACCTCGGATGAGTCCCAAGGGTCCATCCGAGCATTTGAACTTAGCTGAGTTTTGGCTGAGTTTTGTTGGTTCTGGTGTGTCGGCATTTGCGGTGATTTTTGCCGCATTTGTGGCCACCACATTTGTGGTGATTTTGCCATATTTGCGGACCCCACATTTATGGTAATTTTGCCATATTTGCGGAGGTCCCTTTGGTGGAGGGTTTTTGCTTTTACGGAGTTCCATTGCATTTGCGATGTCCGCATTTGCGATGTCCGCATTTGCGGTGATTTGTCCGCATTTGCAGAGGTCACTATTTATCCATGCCTCCGCATTTGCAATAAAAAGTCCCAGTTTTGCAGTTGTCGCTGGGACTTTATATTCTAAGCTTCTCCTTCATTTGTTCAAATTTCCAAACTCGTTTGATCCATTGAAATTGACTCCAAGCTCCATTTCTTCACTTCTGATCATCCAAAAGCTTGGAGGTGAATATATCCTTGGGCCGTGATCTTTTCACGACTCCAATTTGGTAAGTTTCCTTGTTTAATTCTGAAAATTTCCATTTGATTCCCTCTTTAATTTTAGTCATTGTGGGTTGTTTTGGAGCCCTTCCGATGGTCCAATTCTGCTCAAATTTTGGTAATGTGCTCCCGAAAATATTGAAAATATTGTGGTATTTTTCATTTCTGGCTTTGAGTTGCGGGGCTAACGGACCTTCTTGTAACCCGAATTCCAATCCGACTAAACATTTAGCAAAATGGGTATCGTTGGCTTCATATTTACGAGTAGTATACTGTTTTGATAGTTTGTTCACAATTTGGGGCTTCTCGGAGAAGTTCGAGCTTGAACAATGTTATTCCAGCAGCTAGTCATTGGAAGACAGGTAGGTTATGGTCTTTCCTACCTTAGACTCTGTTTATATAGGCTATAACTGTATTAATTAGCATCATTGGGTTGGGTATTCTAGGTTGGCACCCCAAACCTTGTACGTCTCTTCTGTCCATATTATTTCTTACGCTGGTTGTAGTATTCGATGTAGTGTTGTAATATTACCCTTGTGGCCCCGTGTGGCCTTTGTATTTACCTCTGGACCGTAGATGATGGGTTATTTAGGAATGTTCGCGAGTCCCGGACGTCGAGTTGTGATTTTAAGCTGGATATCTATATTGTAGAGCTGATTGTGCCTGTGCAGGGCCGATAGGTTGATTGTGAGTCATTGGGCTATTATTTATTTGTGATCATATCCTTCATGCAAAGGATTTTCTATATTATTTTAGTACTGCTTTGGCTGCGGGCCTACTATAACTGGTTTTCTAAACTCTGAATGGCTCGAGGGCCCGTTTTCACTATAAAAGATTATAAAAGGGATTTGGAACTGATTTTATGAATCTTCTTGGAGTAAAAGAGTTAAATGATGATTTTGTCACTGATTTCACACTTATACTAGACTTCGCCAAGCCATAGTGCTAGACATGTTTTACTACTAAGTCGAGATGATACTAGACTCAGTCGACCGAGCGCTAGACTTGTTTTACTTCAGATTTAAACCCGATTACGCCCGGGCACCCTTATTGGGGTTTTTGAGACTTGATTCACTGATTTAGACCCGGATATACTCTGGACAATTATTTTAATATTTCAATCACTGGTTTAGACTCGAATACACTTTGTGCAGTTATTCTTTGAGATTTCGCATTTTAGTATGTGGTCACGGACCTCCATGGACCCTGCCGATCTGAACCAGGGGCTACATGTTGCGTGTGTCAGACGAGAGGTATACAGTGGAGTTGAGGTATTATGGGTGCATCTTTCCATGATCCTACCTACTAGGCCTATAGGCGCCGGAGGAGGTACATACAAGGTTACTATCACACCGATTCTATCATATCATATCACATCATGCATATTGTATTCGGATCCACCCTTGTTTGTTGTTTGCTCAGTGTACGCGCTGGTAGTATGGGATGCCGGAGGGTTTCTTTTCACTTGTATGTGTTCTTCGAGTGTATGGGCGCCCATTAGGACTGTAGGTAGATTTTATTACTGCTATCTTAGTGTAGTACTTGTTAGAGGCTTCGGATTATTGGTGGATTATTGGATTCTATCTTGTTGTGGTTTTGATTCTATGGACTTGATCATTGATGGGTTAGCGGGTTCTATCTCTTTGTGGCACTGATTAGTGGCCTCCCGGTTATTTGTGGTGTAGCTTGTTCTATCCGAGGGTTGTACTTGCGAGATTGCGTTCCAATTGTTCTTGTCTTTAGAGTGGTGTTATTAGCATGAATTGGTTAGTATTATTGTTTCGAGCATGATTATGTTGTTTGCTTTCCTTTTTTCCTTCTCTTTTATTGAGGTTACTGGTATATCGTTCTTCTTCTTAAACCCTCTCTTTATATATATTGTTGTTGTAAGGATCTCAGGTGCATTCTCCTTTTCTTCACCTGTGTTCTGTGTTATATGTATCTTATTTGGCTAGCATGGTATGCTTGTATTCTCTTTGTCTTCTATCCATGCTAGTTTCCATGTACTTTCTTCTGTTTATTCTATGATTATTTTCTTCATTGTCTATTATTTACTGCTTTTATATCTTATATGTGCTCAGTCAGCCGATGATGCCTACAGGATACCCGTTGCTTTGCAATTGGTGCTCATACTATACTTTTGCATCTTTCTGGTACAGATCCTAGTGTGAGCTTCCGCCATTGATCGCGTGGATACTCGTGCAGCTTTTGGATATTCGAGACTAGGGTGAGCTCCTGACAATCGGGGCTTGACCATATCTCATCTTTTGGCACTGCTACTCTTTGTTTATTCGGAGACAGTTGTATATTCTATTTTGTTATCTCTAGTACTTTGTATTCTATTAGAGGCTCGTGTACTATCGATACCAGGTCGTGGGTTGGTTTAGTTTCTTTATGTATATATTCAGGTTATTTTTCCTTCCGCGTTGTGGTTTTATATTTGCTTCCACTTATTTCTACTTATTGTGCATGTTGGTTTAGGTAGTAGCCCATTACTAATCATTTTGGACTACAGGGATTAGTTCGCCTATTGGGGAGTTGTAGGTGCCATCATGACCTGAGAAATCAGATCGTGACATTTGATCGAGTATAGTGAAGAATTTGAAAAAATTCTACAGGATATAGACAATGGTTTTTGCCTTCTTTGAGCAAGGAGTTTTTCACGCAAAAATAGTTGTGTTGATTTACTTATTTCGTAATTTACCTTCTTCCATAGCGTTTCGAAAAACCTTTTTTTAGTACTTAGATCATAGCAAATTAACACTTTACTTGTATATCATTATTATATATGCATCACGTTATTTATGTCTTTATGCATAACCAATAATTTTAGAAGTCTTTCCCCTGGGATAGTTGAGAAAGAGAGTCGATGATCTTATTAGATCTTTGGATTCGTACTTGTTGTTGTTCTGTCTGTGCATGAACATGTGGTGACTAGGTAGCCAATTAGTGACTCCAATGTGCAGCATCATTTCAGTTTAGGTAAGCCTCCATTAGATCATGGTGGCTACTTCCTCTCAGCAGACTAAATATTTTCTTATTATCAAGCTTTGTCTCATATCTTGTATCTCTGAAATTAGAAGCTCTATGACTTATATATTTTAGGGTTGTTGAGCTAACTTTTAAACTTTCACACTTTTATATATATTAAGCCAGTTTGAGACTTTATTACTCATTCTTTATTACATGTTTATAACACACTTTGTCTTAGAGGGTTCTCTTTATTGGTAGTAGCTCGTCAGGTGTCTTATCGTGGTCCACGTCCCAAATTTGGATCATGACAAAAACATAGTATAAATAGCCCAACAACGAAACAACCTTGTTAATTCACCATATTTGGACTTGGGAGCTGGGTTTTGAAAAAAAATTAATTTGGAATTATCCATTCTATTAGGCTAAGTATTATAAACACCCTTTGAGTTTATAATACTTAAATTCATCATTGAACACGGAATTTGATGATAGAAATCGGAGTTTTTTGGACTAAGCTCCAGAATCACTAAATTAAGGGTTTGATGTATCAAATGGACTCCATATGAAAATCTAACCATAGACATAGACTCGTGGCATTGTTGATAACTAAAATTTGAGTTTTGTTTAGGATTTGACCATGTGAGTCTGGGGTTGGCTTTTATTTTGGCCCAGTATTAAATTATGAAATCGCATTCAATGGCCTAATTTGACACTATGAAGTATTCTATTGAATAGATTATGAATGTATGTTGGATTCCATACTTGAGAAGGACGTGTTGGAAGATTAAATCATGTTGGGTTGATGTAATATAAGCTTTGATTAAATGAGAAACTTTTCATAGATGAAAAATGTTTTACATATTCTATGTATATGGAGGTATCGTATATGTGAAGTGATGAGAATATATGCCAGTAACGAGGTAATATAAGAGTTATATGTGGCTTCTTGAACTATACACATGCTATACATATGATTACTCTATCTGTGCATAATGAACATGTTAGTATAATGTTATATAAATATTTTACATGCTAGAATACTTTACAGGTTTCATATAATTAAGTTTGTTTATTGGTTTAGACTATATTATCATGCTAAATATATGTAAGTGTATGTATGTGTGTGTTTGCGCACTATGATTCAACATATAATTCAAATTATATACGTGAGATATCTGTGTTAGGGCATTTGGAATCATGTTCTTGTTGATTAAGTTGGGAAATATGATTAAGGGGGTGTTCCGGCTATTCGTGTGGAATAGACCCTCATGTTATACGTGAGATATCTGTGCATAATGAACATGTTAGTATAATGTTCTTGTTGATTAAGTTGGGAAATATGATTAAGGGGGTGTTCCGGCTATTCGTGTGGAATAGACCTTTAAAGCCACCAACGTGTAACAAGAAATCATGTTGGTATACACACATTATGGGGCAAAAGTGACGGTTTGGACATGCCAATTTTTAAGTAAAATTTTTGAAATTTGATTTAGTTACTAGTATCTTTTAGCCTAATAAGTTGTTTAGATTAGGATGAACTTTGAATTTTGAATTTTAATTAGGTTGTTTGAATTGTTAATCTTAGATTTTTTTTAATTTTAAATTATGTAGATTTTTATTTTAAGTTGGCTATTTAAAGCCCCTCAATGCTTAATAAAATTATTGAAAATCATTTCAATCCATTGAGAGATATTTTCAACCTCATTTTGCTACTCCATCTTTTAAAAAAAATAACAGTGGTATCAAGAGCCTCATTGATCTTAAGGGATCTTGTGAGTTCTTCAAAAGAACTACCAAACCATTTTAACCCATAAGGGCTACCATTTTAACCTGTCAGAGATACCATTTTTAACCTGTCAGGGCTATTTTCATCATATCATTTTTAACTCACTTTTCAACCATGCCAAGCAACAGTCTCTCCTTGAATGCCCCAAAAATTTTCATTAGCAAAAACTATCATATTTGGTCAGTAAAATTAACATTATATTTTAAAACCTATGATCTATGAAATTTTGTAATAGAAAATCAATCCTTGCAATCATTCGTTGTCAATCATATCATTGTTCAAATAGAAGCTCTTTCACACAAGACAATGCCATGGAAGGTATTTTTTAAGCACAAAATCAAAAGAAGAAAATGATCAATATCAAAAAATATGCAAGTTCAAAAATAATCACGAAAAAGATCTGCATCAAGTGAGCAAAAATTAAGGAGGAACGGGTTTTTAAATTGCAGTAACTAAAATCAAGAAGGAGTGTTGAAATTTGATTTGATTACTGCAGTAACTTTTAGCCTAATAAGTTATTTAGATTAGGATGAACTTTGAATTTTGAATTTTAATTAGGTTGTTTGAGTTGTTGAGATATCTTAGATTTTTTTTTAATTTTAAATTATACAAATTTTTATTTTAAGTTGGCTATTTAAAACCCCTCAATGTTTAATAAAATTATTGAAAACCATTTCAATTCATTGAGAGACATTTCCAACCCCTTTTTGTTGCCCCATCTTTTAAAAAAAATCGTATTATAAGGCACACGGTGCTGAATATAGATATTCTGCATATTTATATGCCTGTTAGATGTCATATTATTAACGTTGGGATCTTTATTGTACATATTATACTATATTTCACTGTGATCATGCATTTTCATTAATGTGGTACCCATTACAGACTTACGATAATTAGAAATTCATGAAAGAATAAATTAAAAAAGTATAATAAAGAGAAAACACACAAAAAAAATACAACATTCACATTATACTTAGACTTAAATTATAATAATATAGATGAAAAATGAACTATAAAATCAGTACATAATTTTTTGAGTTATTATCGACACATTCTTCATTAACCAATCAAAATTCAAAAGCGTTTTTCATCAGTCAAACTAAAGTATGAATCTAATAGTATAATAATGATATAAGGGGTTCATTACTTTAATTATAAAATGAAAAAGATAATCTTGGATAAGGTTCTCACGAAATTAAAAAGGTGAATTTATATAGATAAAAATGGAGGAATACCAAAAGATATCTTAAAGTTTTAAATCAAATACTTGAAGGTTATATATCTATATCTATCTATATTTATACTATATTAAAAGTGTGAAGGACCTTGTAATGTGATTTGAACTTTTTGCCCTTCATTAAAAGACTTTATAATAGACAAAATTATCTTTTCACTATTTTTCTCAAATAATAATACTTTAAATTCATTAGAAAGTACAAATCGTAATGAGTCTATTTATTTTTCCTTCCAAAAATTTCTACATATAAATTATTATTTTTTTCCTTTCAAAAGTTTTCATGTGATTTTAAATTTCTTAATATTTAACCTACCTTTTAGGGTTGGACTTCTATATATATTTAGCCTGAAGTTATTTATTCTTCAATTTCATGACTTTGTCATCTGGTTTGTGTATTTTTTAAGTCTTTTTTAGGTTGTTTTTTTATATTGTAGGTGCTAATGTCTGCCGTATTCCTTTGATACTACAACCAAAATCTTCCTCTCAAAATTTCTGGTATAAAAATTAAGCTTAATTGTATTGTTTTGATATTTTGATTATCATATTATTTTATTGTAATTTTTGTTATGTTACTATCTGCTATTTTTTTTTTTTGTACAAGTGGTAGATCAATGTTTGATCGGGCTTTGAAAAAATTTTGTGTAAAGGTTAGATTTGTATTGTTCTAATACCTTGATTGTCGTATTATTTTATTGTAGTTTATGTTGTCTTACTATCTGTTATTTTTTAACACAGGCGGTAGATGAATGTTCGGTTGTCCTTTTAGGAATTTTTGTAAAGGTTAAGTTTAATCATATTTTTTTGATATCTCGATTATCATATTATTTTGTTGTAGTTTTTGTTCTGTTATATGTTAATTAGAGAAAACCTTATATTAAAAGTGTGAAAGACCTTATAATATCGCTGCCCTTATAAATACAGTCACCAAGTCTTCGGATCTTGCATCTCCGTTCTCCTCCTTGAACTCTATTACATTTTTTCAGTTATGATTTATGTTATCATGCCAAATTGACCTTTTGTTTATTTTCTTCTTTGACTATTATTATTATTTATTTATGGAGATGTGAAGAGTTAAATCTATTTATTAATCTTTGAACATGTTTGTCTTTTTTATGCTTTTAATTCATATTTTATTTTAACTACACCAACTTAAAAGTTCAATTTCAGATGTTGATGAGATATGTTGGACCGGTAATGAAAGTTAAACGTAAGAGTTTATATTAAGATGAAACATCAGAAGTCTTACACTTTATCAAAGATCTCATTAAAATCTTCTTAATCAATTAATGTGTACATATTTTACGTGATTAAGCTCAAAAAAAATTATATTATGTTTAAAATCAATTGCTATTTTTTAATTATTATTATTATCCTTTTACACATTTTACATTAATTAACGACTTGACATGAAAATTGAAATGAAATTTGCACCCCAAAAAATCTTTCTATAAATACTCTGACAAACCCTAATATACACTGAAACATGGAATCCAACATGAAAAAATTGATTATGCAGAAATTATACTTTCTTCATGGATAGACTTATATCGAAAGTAAGTATTCTCTATAAAATTTCAATAATTTTTATATATTTATTATCTGACGTGTTACACACGCGCAAAATGCGTACACTAAACTAGTCTATATTATATTAAAAGTGTGAAGGACCTTATAATGTGATTTGAACTTTTTACCCTTCATTAAGAGACTTCATAATAAACAAAATTGTCTTTTCACTATTTTCCTCCAATTATTATATTATTGTATTTATAATATTAAATATTGACTATAACAAATAAATAAAAATTAAATGGAAGACTCCTAAATATATATAACTAAATATTGTGTACTAACTTTTTCCTTATTTGTATTACGTATTATAACATATTTATGGAGAAATAATAGTAATAATTAATGCTACTAGGATTACGTTATCGGAACTAATATGCTTTCCTTCGATTTTCTTGATTGTTAATGTTTTTGACATAATAATTTATGATTGTGCTGATGAAACTTAATTCTCAATTCACTTACTTTTACATTAATCTTCAGAAAAATTCGTATATGTAGGTTAATTGCAGGAAGAAGAAACACTAGATGTAGAAGAAGGGCGGTGGATTTGGACCAGTGGATAACGAAGATTAAATAGGACAACATCTGACAGAGGACGAGCTTCAACTCCTCTGTGAGTACGTAAGTTTCACAATACTACATCTTTTTTTTTCATAAAAATCACATCTACGCGTATTTTTTCAGTATTGCAACGAAATTTATCGGAGTAGAATAGAAAAAGATGTAGAAGATTCCCATAACTGAGCCTAAATAGGTAAGGCATGAGAGTTTGCTAGATTGATTTGTTGACACATGTTGTTTACTGATTAGTTTTTTGAAAATAAAATAAAATAGTGAGATAGCAAATTTATCTCATAAATTTGATGAAAGTGTTTTAGATGCCATGAAGTTCAAGAAATCAAAACACATCATAAAAGATATTGTACTATATATTGAGAGATTATCAAGTAGCACTTCGTTATTCTATATTATCGTTCCATAAAAAAAGATTTTTCTTCATATCGAACACACAAAATTGATTAGTGATACTAAATTATACATTATGCCGAATCAAACATAATTTATGCCCTTAGTTTAGGCTTTTTTTACTTCTACTTTTTCTTCTTATAATTTGCTTTTGGAGATTCAGGTCGTTTTCTTGCGTCATTCATTATCATTATCTTTATTGTCTTTCTTTATTTCTTTTAGTTATTAACTTTAAATATTATATATTAATTATATATAACTAATGATTGACAACGAATTCTTCTCTTTTGATAATTTCTCCTGTTTCTCTTTCAGTTAAAAATTTCTGATTAAAAAGTTGGACAAATAAGCATATTGCCGCCGAATGAAGTAACCAAAAAATCAAAGGTTATCTCTTTCTTTTTTCTTTCTTTCTTTCTTTAATCGTGACTTAATTTTAATTATGTTATTTAACTATATTTTCTTATATTATCCGTTAGTATTGTAGTTAAATCTTTAATTAAACTTATTTGTTGAATTCAAAATATAAGGTTTTAGTTAAGTGTAGAATCTTGATATGCAGAGCTTTTATTTGAATGATGAACCTATAAATTTATGGTTATAGTAGACTCTTTCAATTAAGTTTGAAAGCGAATCAAGCACGTCAATATATTTTTGTTATATTTATTATAACAAATAAAAAAACTCAAAACTATTTTATATATTAAGTTATTTTTTACTACAAATAAGCATGACTTATCGATGAAAAGATAAATAGTAAAATTGATTATTGCTAATTCAATTTAGTAATGAATTAACAATGAATTATTAAAAAAAATCGTAGCTAAGTTCTATTTTTTCATAGTGTTTGCTGTTAAATAAGGTATGTGTTTTGATCACCCGCAAAGCGCGTACACTAAACTAGTTATATTAAAAGTGTGAAGCACCTTATAATGTGATTTAAACTTTTTGTCCTTCATTAAAACACTCCGCAATACACAAATTGTCTTTTTACTATTTTTCTTAATTTATTATTTATTTAAATTAAGAACTCCAAAAATATATGTAAAGAAATTAAGCACTCCTATAAAAAGGGAAGAAATTAGTTGTATACTAGAAAAAGAATTCTAAAATATATATGGGAAGGAGAACTAATGTTAGGAGTATAATAGAAATTAGTTGTATACTAGAAAAAGAATTCTAAAATATATATGGGAAGGAGAATTAATGTTAGGAGTATAATAAATTAATTGGTTTATATTTAATAAAAACAAAAAAAATCCTTTAAAACTAGCCTTATACTGCCGTAGGAGATTTAAAAACTGCCGCAGTAATTTTTATTTTGGCAAAATAATTTTTTTTTAATATTTGTCATGGAGTCCTATTTTCAAATTTTAGGATTTCAATTAATTTAGAATTGTACTTTATACAAATTCTTTCCTTGCTGGAATTAAATATAAAATTAAAATACCTCATATTAAAAAAAAATCTCACTTTCATTTTCTTCTTTTCTCAATTTTTTTTCCTTTGCTTCTTTTCTTAGAATGAAAAAACCTTGATAGGATTTTTGTTTCCCTCTTAACGTTGTTGTCCATCTACCTATAAAAGTACTTCATAAATAAACTTCTCCGGACAATGCTTGATAACTTTCTTTTCTCAAATTTTATTCTTTTCAAAGTACACTCTATCTTTTTTAGTAATTTATGTAGGTTAGGATTGCATACAGCTGATAGATCTTTAATTAATGATTTGATTTGAACATGTAATTTTTTTCTTATGTATGGTCAATATTTTTTCTCCTCTCTCAGGCAATGTCTAAAAAGATAGAACGGATAAAACTTGACTCAGAATCAAAAGACAAGGTATGCTTCTGATTAATATGATACTAATTAATTACTCAGCTAGCTGATGTTTGGCCTTCTATTTTGATTTTGACGGATTTTTATTGTCTCTTTCACTGTTGCAGGTTAGGAATCTGTCATAATTTTATTCCGTTGTATGATTTGATATACTCAAATTGAGAAGTCAATTTTTTTTGGACAATGATTGTGTAAAGTGAATGGATATATTTTTCTTTTATATTATTTTTATATTTTAGTGTTAGTATAAAAATATTTATGAAAAGAATTACTGAATCTGCACATTCAAACTATTGGATCATGATTGGCTATATGAGATTATAATATTTGATCATTTTAAAAAATTTAAACTTTTTTTTTGGTACTTATTATAATTCAAATATATTGCTTGATAATATTTAAGTAATTTTTCAATGTTGTGTATTCAATAATATGAATTACAGACTTGAATTTTTTCTCTAAAGCAAATTTGTTTTGGATATCAAAAAACTCTTGAAAGAGAGGAAATCTCATCTTATATGGACTGCAATTGATCGTCTTGACGTGTCTTCTTTGAGTGATCTTGGCAAAAAGGTATGACTTTTGTTTTATACATACTTATTTTCTTGAAGAATGATTTTTGCTTGTGTTATATTTCTTGATCTTTTTACTAATAAACTTAATTTTGTATTTAGATAATATAGTGTTAGCAAAACTATACCAAACTTCCCTCAAATAAAGTAAATAAATAAGTTCATCTTTTTTGTCATGCGAACCTTCAAATTTTGATTTTTGAGTTGATAAGGTCTAATGGATGACAAATCAAGTTCACTTTTTTTGTTTAGAGTAATATTGTGTTTATCAGGATAACTATTCTATGAAGAGCAACATTACTGTTTATTTACAATGCAAATGATTTCACTATTATAAAAGTTATTGCATGTAGTTTCTTGATTTTGATAGGTGTTATTATTTATTTTCTATTTTGTTTTAATTACCACATTAATTTGTTATTTCATTGTTGTTATTATCTATTTTTTTTACTAACTATTTTGATTTGTTATATTTGAACCAAGGGTCTTTCGAAAATAGCCTCTTTATTTGTACAAGGTAAGAGATAATATTTGGTTATACTCTATTTTTTTCATATCCCACTTTTTAAATTACATTGAATATGTTTTGTTGTATTACCTATAGCTATGTGAAATTGTTTTAGCTTATGACCGTTGTGTCGTGTAGTTGGAGTTCAAATTTTGGGACTCATCTCTCACATGGAAAAAGGTATTATGAAATTTCTTTTGTAATTTACTCCTTTTACTTTTCACTTAGAGTAACTTTTATTTTTGTATCCAAGTGTACGATCTCTATGTGTAAGAGCTTATTAGATTTCGTAAAATTTTGATATAAAGATAAATTTCACACTGGATAAATTAGTTATTTAATTATTTTTTTAATATTTAAAACTATTTTAAAAAAAAAATAGGACTATTAAATCATCTAAAATATGAATTAGTTATTTTTTTGTATTTGAAATTATTTAATTATTTTTTCATATAGAAGCTCAACTTTGGAAGTGAGATAACAGACCTCCTGACGCTTTCTCCACTAAGTCAGATTCCACAAGTTCTCGTCAGATCCATCAATACTATATTAAAAATGTGAAGGACCTTATAATGTGATTTGAACTTTCTACCCTTCATTAAAACACTCTGATTTAGACAAAATCATCTTTTTACTATTTTTTCTAATAATTATTGAATTAAATATTGACTATAATAGGTAAATGAAAAAATTTGATCTTCTTAAATATATGGGAAGTAAACTCCTAAAATATATGAAAAGACTCCTAAATATGTAAAAGGTTTTCTAATATCGGTTATTTGTTATTAAATTTGTACTTATTTATAATAGGTAAAAACTTCTAATATTTAATAATTTAAAATTGAATAAAATTTAGAATCAACTAAATTTTACTCTATATTAATAACCTCCTTATTTAAATTGTTCGTAATACTGTACTTAATATTATAAAAAAGATTGCTAATCTCTACCACTTTCAATATGAATTGCTTCTCAACATAGATGAGTTCTTCCAGCTTTATTTATGTTGTTCTATAGCTTTGATAACTTTTCACTTTTGTTACATTTGTTTTAAACTATTCTTTTATATGATTTTTGAAAAATTATTTTTCAAATGAAGTCTTTTCTTTCTTATTGACCATATAATTATTTTTTTTTTTGAAATAAAAGTTTATGATGGTTACGTTTGGAAAAAGTGTTTCAATATTATATCCATCGATTCTTCCAGGTATGCTTCTCTATATTTCCTCCTCCTCCTCTTTTGTGATTTATTGCAATAAATAAAAGATAGATTTCATATTAGATAATATTATTTAATTATTTATTAAATATTTAGAATTTTGAAACAAAAAACATGCTTACTAAATTTTAATCATGTAGGACATGTTTGACGTGTGATGGTGTGAGTTCTTTTATCTTTCCTTTATATGTTTAACGTGTGAAAGTTATTCAAAATTATTTAAATTAAGTTAATGTTATATTAATTAACTTATATCGAGTTTTTATTTTGTACTTGATTTTTCTTTCTTACTTAAGCAAGGTACTTATTCCAAAATTTTGATTGTCAATTAAATTCATAATTGTGGTTGTCAACTTATTCGGGTTAAGAATTGAAAAGAGTTATAGTGCACTGATTTTTGAAATCAAATTGCTATTTTTCAATCATTTATTCTTCTTTTTTATATTTCATATTGATTGACGGCTTGACATGATGCACACGTGCAACGCACTTACACTAAACTAGTAAATATGAAAAGTATGAGAATTAAAGATATTAAGAGTCTCAATTAAATAGGTAATTAGATATGAGTTATGAAGCTGAATATTTAAAGTAAATAGGAGAAAAATAATAAATAACTTTTTTTTAAAAAAGAATAGTGCAAATGATATTTACTTGTTGTAGCTATGTGGAGTTTACGAAAACGAATCTGACTTTTTTTTTCCTTTATTACTTTATTGTATTAAGTAAATTGAAGGATAGAAATGAAAATAAATGTCCAAAAAAAAAAGAAATACATAAAAAAAATAACTAATTTAAGTTTTAAAAGGGTACAAATGTCTAACAACTTTTTATGGATAATTCCGTGTTTCATCTTTTGACTTAATATCTTTCCACTTTTAGTAATCAATAGTATAATACAATATGATTACTATTTAATATTTAATTAATTAAATATTTTATAACACTTTAATTTAATGTAAGGGTAAAATGATGGGTGAAAATCGTTTACACTCCCGAACTTTGCTTTTAAAAATCAAACACCCCCTCAACTTTGAACAATAATCATTCTCCCCCCTTTATCCTAATTGAATTTTTTAAATGCCTATTTTGCCCTTGTATTATCAAGCTTTATATCTTCTTTTTAAAAAAAAAAATTGTAATCACATTTTTTATTTTTTAAAATCTATTTAACATATGTTGTATAAAATATATATATATATATATATATATATAAAAAATCTTAGATGAAAAAGAAAAGTGAAAAATACTAATTGAATATGTAAGTTAATGACATTTCATAATGAAATAAATGAGTAAAATAAAAAAATAAAAAATAATCAAAACTCTAATATCTAATTATACAAGTAAAAATAACAGGTAATTATAACTTTATAAATATATTTCAATGCATATATATAAAATTAAATGATTGTTGTTTATAAATTTAAATTATAATTTAGAAAATATTTTATTATTGATAACCAAAACTCATTTATCTATGTAGACATTAGAGAATAACAGAGAGAGAGAGAACAAAAAAAACATACATAATAAATATAGACATACATGCCCGTTTGGCCATAAGAATTTTTCACTATTTTTCAAAAAATTATTTCACTTTAAATTATTCAAAAAAAATATTGTTTGGCCATAAAATTTTCAAATACAATTTGAAATTGTATTTGAAAAAGTGAAAATACCTAAATACTTGTTTTCACTTTTTAGTTGTATTTAACACTTTGAATTCTAAAAAGTCTTTTAAAAAAGGTATGGCCAAACATAACTTCAACTCCAAATTTTTTAAATAAAGTGATTTATTTTTCATGACCAAACGCCCACTTAATGCATATAATATAAAAATATCAATCATAAAAAATAGCATTCGATTTTGTGATTAGTTTGTAAAAGGATTATTTTATTAATAATGTTAATGAATTTAACTAAAAATGGTAAATACCTAGGTTAAGAAAAAATAAATATATAATATAAAAAGACATTACATAAATAAAAAATTAAAAATATTAAGGGTAAAATAGACATTGCATAGGATAAAGGGGGGAGAACGATTATTGTTCAACGTTGAGGAGGGTGTTTGATTTTTACAGCAAAGTTAGGGGGTATAAACAATTTTCACCCGTAAAATGATAATTAAACTTTGTACTTTAAAACTTTTCACTTTTAATATAGTATGATATTTTATATGGGTATTTATTATATTTTGTTATGCTTGAATTCTATTATGGGAATTTTATTATAGCCGACAATGATATTTGCACATGTTATCTTTGGAAGATTATTTTTGTATGATTGTATCATGACTCTCAACACTTCGACCAAAAAAGAAAAAAAAAAAACTCTCAAACACTACTCTCTCCGTTTCATATTAGTTGATCATTTTTTTTACACGTATATTAAGAAATAATAAATAAGAAGGTAGTTTTAATTACAAATTCACCTCTTAAGAACTTCTTTGGAACTTTACAAACAAGTGTGAATACTTTCAAAAAGAATTAATTGCAAGGATAATATGAAAAAGTATTAATTAATGTTTTCTTGATTTAGTAAGGTGATCAACTAATATGGGATAACTATTTTTAGTATAGTGATCAACTAATATGGGACAAAGGAAATATTTCATTGGGGAAGGTTATTGATACTTAATTGAGTGCAAATTTGGTACTCACCCCCTCTCCCCCTACATTTGTTTAATGCAAATTTGGATCGAGTGCCGGTGAGGCCGTGAGTGAGTTCTAGAGTTGGTGCGGTATCAATGGTGAGTTTCCTTCCTTGTTCCCGATGGCTCAAAGTTATTAATCTTTTTAGACTTTTTTTTTTCAAACCGTTGTCTTGTATTGTCATTCTTAAAAGCTCATACGTAGTATGTAACCTGTCATGCATTGTTTTGGGCTTAAGCTTTCACGTTGAATTTAAATAACTATTTTCAAACTATATTAAATGGTCCAGTGTGTTCATTTGAGTTGCATTTAATTGTGGTTTGCTTGACACGGGTTTTTGAGTGTCGATCACGAGGCTTTTGAATTTTGGATCGTAACACAAGGCATGAAATACTTTATTTTGTGTTTTACTTTTTATGTTCACAAAATTGATATTCTTTGCTAATCAATAAAGTCGATTTTTATATATATATATATATATATATATATATATTTATCTTTTTTTGTATTTGTTTCTTGTAAGCATACCAAGTTGAAAGGAAGTCTGCCTTGTCACATAGGCAACCGCCTCCTTATCTTATTCAATGGATAATGTGAGAGTTATCATCTTAAATTATGAATGTCCCCATAAACAATGACATATGGTCATTAACGTAAAAAAACATTCACCTAGCCTACTTTGTGAACTAGATGTGAGTTTAAAATGACTTTACAGATCGAAGAAATTTAAATTTAGATACTTATGGTGTATGAAAGTGGCATATGCAACAGGAAAAAAGTAGAAAATGATATAACACATGGTTCATACCATGTGTGCTTATATTGACCAATAGAGTGTACATAACTTTATTCTTAACTTATTATTGTGCGAGACTCAAAGTTGTGATATTATACTTTTTGTGAAGAAAGAATAATCTCGTAAAGTCCCCAAAAATATAGTTAAGCTTTACTTGAATAAAAGGGTAAAATATGTACTTCCTTCGTGTCAACTTATATGAGCCGAATTTGACAAGGGATGACATGATTTCAAGAAATAATGAATTTTTTTTTAAATTGTAATCATAAGCATATTATAATATTTGTGTGACTATAAAATCTCGTCAGGAAAAGGACAAAATATGAAGTATAAATTCAATTATTTCCAAACTTAGAAATTATCTTTTTTTTATCACATTGAAAAAAAATATATAATGTTGCCTATTAGAAAGAAGGGTGTATTAGTTAATGTTGTTTCATCAAATCCTTAATTGAGTTTATAGGGGTCGTTTCATTAACGGACAAGGTATACTAGAACTATAATATATTAATTTTAATTCATAGATTAAATAACATGATTATCTAGTGGATAAACTTTTTTGTTTGATATTTTAATTCATTGGACTACAATTAAGATATACATGGTTGAAATATAAAATTAATGTTTGATTTTACGCAAGGTAGAAAACCAGGGTAAATTTTATTTTCGATATTAACCTTCGACTCCCTAAAGGAATTTGGGAATTAAAGTGCTTTAGAAGAGCATCTTTTATCATTTAATTTAGTAGTTTTAACCTATGATCATTAGCTAAAATCTCGAGAATATCATCCCACTTGAATGTGGTATAAGAATAATATCAAAATTGTGGTAGAAATAATCCAGGTTAATAATATCAGAATCTAAAGCTTAAATGAAACATATGATAAAATAGTCTCATATTTTATTTCAAGATTATTATCCTTAATGTAATACCAAATGACTCCTAATTAAAAGACAACCCATTTTTATGCAACTACAAAGGGAATGCACTATAAATTTCCTAATAGTTGTAGAACTCTATGCGAAATCAATGCAACAAACTAAAAGTCAAGAAAATCGAAACTAACCTGTTCGACTACAACATTCAAGGACCGTAAAAAAGTGACAATCTCTTCAAGCACTGAAGATGCAACATCTATTGCTGTTGTAGAGCAGTAAGAGGTCCTGTCAATTGTAACCCATGTTTCTTTTCCATCCCTGTGCAATTTCATTATTTCCTTTTTAGTGTTAAAAAATACAAAAAAAATAAATATCAAATCCACATGTATGTAATATGTACTTCCTCTGTTTCAAATTGATTGACCTGTTTTGATTTGACACGGAGTTTAAGAAAATGAAGAAGATTTTTGAATCTTAGTTGAAATTGAAAAGATTGTTGAAAAAGGAAATTATCATTCTTTTTTAAACGGACTAAAAAAAAAGGTAGGTCAAACAAATTGAAATGGAGGGAGTATATATATATATATATATATATATTAGAATAAAAGTACCAAGTATCATGGAAACTTTGCTGACATACTTTAACACACCCTTAAAAAGGTAAAATTCAACTTCAATGCCTACATTCATAACCTGAATATATATATATATAAATAGGCATCAGTTGAATAGTGTCTTCAAGCTCAAGTTATATGCAACAGATGTTAATTACATACCAAGCCAAATTCATCTTCTAAAATTTTAGAGAATCTACGAAGTACATCTCTTGGACAATACTGCCATGCTTTACCTGGTTCAATTAACATATCAACCAAGACCATTTCTTGGTTTCGTGTCCTGGAATAAAGGATACACATAAATATGATTACAATTGTATGAAATCAGGAAATAAAAAAATTATTTCAAGTTACCCAGAAACTTTAACTAAAACGAACAGTTATCACATCAAGGTCCATATCTTTATCATATACAAAATCGATTGATGGAATAAGTTATCCCATATACATGGTGGGATAACTAATCCCCGAATAGTTAATCCCAAGATTAATTATCTTGGGATAACTTGTTCCCAACCAAACGATCCCTTAGAGATTATATTTTTATAGCACCCCGTACCTTTCAACACTTATATGACTAAGTTAATATAGACGAAGGTATTTAAGCTCGAGATGGTGAGGTGGTACCTTGGTCTAGAATTTGAAATGGCCAAATGTATAAGTGTTAAGTTAAAGTATAAGGATAAAGATTTGGAAAATGAAAAAAAACAAGTGAGGTGTTTGCTCGACTTATTTAAGCTCATAGGTGACAAGTAGAAGCATCACCTACTTACGCTAATGAACCAAATTATGAGGGCCGATTGTGGGAAGCATTTACATGGATTATTTAACCTAACGATAGCCCAAATGAATTTTAAAGTTGGCCCATGAAAGTGAAATCAGATCTGGCCCAAACAAGTACAAAAAGTATCCACCAATGTTGACCACATTTTGACCCAAGAGAAGCCCAAAATCAATCATAAAACTTAACCCATTTGAGGCCCAAGCAAAGATAATTTTTAGCCCAAGTTTCTTGATCCATTTTGGCCAAAACTAGTTAAAAAATTCAGCCAAAGAGTCCCCCATATACAAACCATATGTTGATCAATATTGATCACAAAAAGCTGGAAACAATTACTAGAACTCTCTCTTCTCTTCTTGCTCTTGATGGTAGCCCCTTAGCTTCTTTAGAGTTCTTGGAACTCCAAGTTTTCTCCAAGATTAAGGTAAGATAAATCACTTATAATTTTGATACTAATCTTCTACATATAGCTAGAGAGTCATGTGGCGAATAGCTTATGAAAGATCGCAGTCCTTTCAATGAGATTGGACACTCAAAAACTGTGTAACAATTAAGAAGTTTCTTCTCTCTTGTTGGTGTATGTGTAGGGAGTAATTAAGCTCTTCAAGACATCAAGAAAAAGAGGATAAAAATATCCCTTCAAGTGTGGTAAGTACTCTGCCCATAATTATCTTTTTGTATAAAAGTTCGGATGGAAAACTGTTATTTAATTATTGTTAAGAACTCACGGGACGGTGATCGAAAATCGTGAGTCTAATGTGTTGCTATTGTATTTTGGTATGGTCAGTTGTGTAGAGGCTGTTCGATGTGTTTTGTATGGTTGGAGGCAGTATATTTGTATGTGTGTCTGTTGTATTAAAATGAGGGAGAAAGGTGTGGCGATACACCATTTAATTAACACTAATACGTAAATCTGTCCGAGAAATATTTTGCTACTATTTTGGAAAAGTTGCATCAGGATTAAGAGCTAATATTAGCTACATTATACACTTGCATTGTAGATTAACTTAACAAAGGAAATGCCAAGTCATGGTAAGCATAATCTTTTAAAGAAATGAGGTATGTTAAGGCTTCTTTATCCGTTATCGGCATGAATCTAGAAATGAAACTCTAAATCTCTGAAAGAAGAAATTTGAATATGGTATTGTAAGAGAGCTTCTTTGGTAACTAAACAAGTCTTAAGGAACTAAGTGATACTTTATGGCGAGTCAAGTCGCCTTCTTATAAATTTGCAACGAAATGGAAGTTATTCTTTTGTCGAGTTTTTTTAGCTTTAGAATGTATAAAAGGAAGTCTAGCAAGTCAAATTCCAATACATATGTGGTTGGTAAGTTAAGTCCAACATTTATTAAGACAAACCCAAACAAGTTAGCTAAAAGAATCTTCATAACTAACAAGAGTAGCTTTAAAGGTCAATCTAGTAATACGCTTATTACGCGTGAATTGCATGTGTTAGTGTGCACCGAGGCGCTACTGTCATATTGAGGCTATTATATACATCGTGTACACCGAGGTGCTACTGCCTTAATGAGGCTATTATATACATAGTGTGCGCTGAGGTGTTACTGGCATATTGAGGCTATAATATACATAGTGTGCACTGAGGTACTACTGCCATATTGAGGTCATTATATACATAGTGTGCGTCGAGGCGCTACTGCTATATTGAGGCTGTTATATATAGGGTGCACCGATGCACTGTTGTGATTTAACGGTGTTATAAAGAGTGAGTTGTATCGTGAGTTAAGACATGTGTTGTGTTCTAAAAAGAATAAAGGAGAAAAGAGCTTAACGAGTCTTACCGATTACAACTTACAAGTTTCATATTATATCTTGTTCATATTTACTACTTGCAGCTTACTAATATATTTCTATCTTACATACCAGTATATTATTTTTGTACTGACGTCCCTATTTTCGAGGGGCGTTGCATTCATGCATGTAGGTCCAAAAAAACCTCTTCAGTAGGAGTTGCAGAGTTTAGTCACTTTGGTAAGCTCCATTTTTTCTGGAGTTGATGAGTCAGAGGTTTAGCTTATATTTTGAGCAGGTTATGTATATGTAAAGTTAACGAGTAGACCAGGGCCATGTCCTGGCTATGAGATATTTTATTTAATCTTAGAGACTTGTAGATGTGTAATATATATCAGTGTTCAATATGGCCTTGCCGGTTTTATTATTAGCTGTCTATTATTTGTTAGCCTTGTCGGCCTTGAGTTGTTTACCTATTGTTGAGTTATTAGTATTTTCTAATTGCTATATTTAGAGACCTTGTTGCTCTCAGACCTCCAGCAGGTTCAATAGAGATACACTCGAATTTCATGCCCTCGACCTTTTGGGGCTCCGAGTGCCTGTCGCGCCTCCCCTGATTCGGGGCATGAGGATTTTGTTCTTTGGACTTTCAATAAATCAGATATTTTCATATTTCACCAAATAAAAAATAGTTTCTAATCTTTTTGTATCATGGAATACAGTCGAATTAGCATTATAATAGGCAGTAAGCTCTGTTTACCCTGTTGCTGACATTAAAATCCCTAAATCAGGAGCATATTTTATATATCTAGCAACTCCATGTGCAGCTTTCATATAATTGACTCAAAGTTTGTACAATATATACAATATTAGGCCTAGCCATGAATTTACATTAGCCTCCCTACAAGTCATTGGTAACTTTAGACATCTTCAAGTTTGTCATCAACCTTAGCACTTGTGCATTATTCCTCAAGGCTCAATAGTGGTTTCAGGTTGGATACAATTAGGTACTTGCACATCTTGAGCATGTTAATCTCATATAAGTGATTAACTCAAATGCATATTTATATAAAAATGATAATTTTTCGTAAATAGCTAATATACTTTTTCATGTTTATCCTAGAAAGATTTGATTTGATTTTTATCATTGATTTTTAGAGATTTATTAGTTGACTCTATTGGAAACTCATGTATATAATTATCTGGGATAAAATACACATTTCCTCTACTTCAAACATGGCAACAATGATGGCAAAGATCTTAGTTCAAATTTCAAAACCATCAAATTATCAAAAAAAATCTTCATGCCTAACCCAAGAAAAATAATCTAGTATGCATATGACGAGGCATGTTGAATACAAAATTATTAAGTAAATAAATTTATGCTCTCTCTATAGATAAGATGGTTATGTAAATTTGGTAGCAGATGTTTTGGCCCTTTCCGGAGTATATCCCTACTCGTTTCTCTTCTTCTAGTCCAAATTAAACATGTTCTCCCTTCTTGGACCAGCTGAAACCCAAAAGTCAAAGGTAAGAAGTCAGAAACCTCTGAGACTAATACTACGCTTATCCTTTTACCAGAAATCCTATCACCAAAACTAGTGATTTGCAACATATCAGGCAACCAACCAGTTGAATGGACAAAAAATTTCTGAGGGGGTCACATTTTTTTCAATCGTTCATGAAAAAAAATCAAAAAATGAATCATCTGCTCGACACGGGTCTATCTATGGAAGATCCTAGGTTTGGACATTAGATGAGAAAGACTCATTGGTCATTCGAGGATTCTATGATTTTAGTGATAACTGAAAAAGTGATATTTTTGACTACCACTAAGGAGATATTGAAAGCAATCCAACAAACCTACTCAAAAATTAAAGATGCTGAGAAGATGCAGTTACCTTGGAGCACTTCATTGAAAGGGAATATATATATACAACTTCCTTGCAAGATATAATGTTGATGTCACATCCCAATTTCTGGGATGAGATGTGACCATCAACCAACTAAACATATCTATCCATATCCATGAAAGTGGATGTTAGAATTTATAAAATATTTAAGTTGAAACAACTGTAACAAGTGGACTATTGTCCAATCAAAATATGTACGCTTAAAGTATGGTTCTTATAACATCTGTGCATTGTAATTGATTGATATCTAGAAATACATATTTTTTGTTATGACAAAAAGAGAAACTCAAAATGATTTTTGAATTTTTATGTGTTTTAGTCGTTTTACCCCTTTACATAGTTGTATTATCGTATTTGTGGTTTGGGGGAGTAGGTGACATAGTTTCCTAGGTGTTTGAATGGGTTCTATGTGAGTTTTTCATTTTAGAAGATTTTTAAGTTGATATGATTGACTTTGGTCAACATTCAGAGATTTAGGCATTGTATGATAATTTCGTCAGGTTTGTTAGTTCCGGAATGCTATTTTTAGGCTGCTAGCACTGTTGATCTAGGTTCTGAGGCGTTTGAATGCGTTTTAGATAGTTGGTTGAAAAGTTGAAAGTTTGGCCTAGAGTTGACTTTGGTGAACATTTATTAAAAATGATCTCCGTTGATAAATCCAACGATTCTATTGAGTCTAAAATATTGATTTTGGCCTAGTAAGATATTTAGTTTGTGTTTGTGGGATTTCGAGTGTATTCTGAGGATAGAATCCAAATTTTAAGAAGTATTTGATATTACTATATCTAGTGCAATCGCACCTGCAACCCTTGGCCCACACTGGCGAAGCCGCTCATGCGGCCAAGGGGTCGCTCTTGTGGAGGTCTGCCAGCCTGGGGTGGGCCGCTTTGGCGGAGCCTCTTCGGCATCGAGGAAGCCTCTTCCATATTGGTGACTTTATGGCTGCGGTGTATTCTCGCGCCTGCGAGCTCGCCCCGGCAGGAAAAGGCCATTCCTGCAGAGGCCTGCCTGGATGAAAGTCCTCGCCATTGCGGACTTCTTTTCTACACTTGCTGGCTCGCACCTACCGGCTTCAGTCTGCGCCAGTAGGAGTCTACTTTGCAAGTGACTTTCATCATGGTGGAAGGTTCCTCAAGCATGAAACTTCGCACCAGCGATCAAATTTTTGCCGGTGCAGAGATCAATGTTACCTTAATAGTGAATTTTTTCTTTTCACTCCATTTCTTTCCCACCTTATTTTTGAAGCTTAAGAACTTGATTTTGGATAATTTCAAGAAGAATTTTTGAGATTTCTTCGTTGGGTAAGCTTCTTATACTACTTTTACACACATTTTAATGATTATTTCATGATTTCACCTTTAAATCTTGGTTTTCCAACTTGAGAATGTGAGATTTCTCCGGTAAAGTTAAAGTTTGATACATTGATGATTTCAAGCTTGATTTTAACTCTGTTTTTATGAAATTTCATATTTGAACACCTTAAGCTTTGAGTAAATTGATTTTTCAATAAGATTCCAGTTTTGCCCTTGTGATCTTGGGGTTGGCTTTTGGGTTGAACTTTTGAACTCGAAGTAGAACCTTAGCAATAGGGATATCATTGGATTTGTCTTTACGTGTAGAACATGATTTTATGATATATTGGTTGCATTTGGAAGCTATTCGAAAAGGGTGGGCTCAAGTGTGATCGAATAGAGACTTGTGGGTCAGCTTCGAGGTAGGTTATGGCTTAACTTCTTTCAGACTTTGCTTGGATGAGGGCTTATCGTGTAAAGCATGCTATAGGAGGGGTGACTTAGTGATTACAATAGCAATTGAGTTGATTTGTGTTATTGTGATACCTATGTGAGGGCTTGTGTTAGTTCAGTTATGTTATTGTGATGCCCGCGTGGGAGCTTGTGTTGATTATGGAAATAAATAAAATAGTTTATCATTGTGATGTCCGGTTGGAGGGCTTATATTGTGTTTGTAATATGGGACTTGGACACCTAGTCTGATATTGAGGCTCATAGCCAATATTCATGGAATGATCATGATCCTGAGATTTTAGATATAACGGTTGTATCTAGTTTTATTTGTTTTCATGTTCATGCATATTCATATATCTCATGGTTCATGAAAACAATGAATAATTTAGTTTTTAAAAGAAATGTCTTGAAAGACTTGATTTGAAAGAAATGAATGATTTTAGTTCTAGATCGAGTCTGGATCATTATTATATTGATGAGAGTTAGTTTGTATATGGACCTCGTGAGTCCCCCATTGGTCCTGTTCTTGAGCAAAAAATGCTCGAAAGGTGTATACAGTAGGGGCATTGGCCATTGCATTTTATTCCATATTATTGCATTGTATTATTATTTGGATTGCTATTGTGATTGAGATATATCATGCTATCATTGATATTGAATTCCTGGGACTTTTCTACTTGCAGAGTTATTTTAGTATTTTTTATTCAATATAGTAACTACTTAAGCTCAGTCAGCCTATGATACCTACTGAGTACAAGTGGATCGTAATCATTCATACTTTTTTTGCATTCTTCTGATGCAGATCCTAGTACGAGCAGACCTCGTGGCTGAGATCATGCCTGTGATTCATATCCGTAGCTATGGTGAGCTCTTTTCTTCAATGACTGACCCAGTTCCATCTATCTTTTATTTCTGTCCTATCTACTTCATAGACAACTCCGTATTTTAGTTTTGACACTCGATTTTAGAGGCTGCTTTTGTACTTGTGACAGTTGAGTCTTGAGATTCTTATTGTACTGTTTTCTCTTCGGTTTGAGTATGTTTTATAGTTGTTATTAGTAAATCATATTGATATTTTGCTAATTTCCTTTACTTAGAATTGTTTGCTTCTGTTAAGTTTGGCTTACCTACTATAGATGGATTGGGGTAAGTGTCATCACAACCCTTGTGGTTTCGGATAGTGACATAGAGAAAAATACACCAAATTAAATGTGAAAAAATCCTTCAAATCAAATGTAACAACCACGAGATCATAGAGATCTAAATAACTCCACTATAACACTAAGAAAATTATGAAAATTCTCCAAAATTGACTATGCAACAAGTGCTAAATATGGAGAAATAATTGCAACACGAACAAAAATAAATCGAGAGAAATCATCAAAAATGGAGTTGTTGTTCAAAACTTAAAATAGGATTATTCTGATCTCCAAATATGATCTTCACCGTTTAAATCAAAGTCAAAGATGTTAGAAACACTAATCAAAATTTCTTTTCGATCCAATGGTGAAAAAAATATAGAACATGATTTGAAGGTGGCTAGATAGTTGGAGAGAAAAACAGCAGGAAAAGAATAAAACCCACTCTTATATGCTAAAGTCTTTCAAAGATAAATACCAAAGAGAATAAAACATAATTCTCCAAAGTTGTTATATGTGTAGATAATGGATGGTGCTTTCTTTAGAGTCAAAACCAACTCCAAAATAAGAATAAAAATCAAAATTCAAATCAATTTAGGATTGAATACCAAAAGAGAATAGAATTAGGTCCTGGACTTTCGAATAGAACAAGGGCCACGGCCCAAAAAAATCTCACTCCAGCTAAGGGGCCAAATGAAAGTTGCATAGTAAAGTGCACCACCTCTTGATTTTACTTTAAAAGGACCACACAACTCAGAGTGTACAAGCTCCAATAATTCAGACTTTTTTGAAGGAGAATGATTATGAAAAAAAAATATTTTCTATTTCTCAGCTAAGTAATGGACACATCTTTTTATTTTTGCTTATTTCATACTAGCGAGCAAATTCTTCTTAGCCAAACATGTAATCCCTCTCTCGCTCATATAACTGAGCATCTGGTGCCACAATTCTAATAAAGTATCACTTTTCACAAAATTTACAGTCACTAAGGATAGATCTTTGTGTCGCATATAAAGTAGAATACTTTCTTCCTCGAACCACAACTAATTAGCCCTTTGTGATCTTTCATTGGTCATTAGCCAAATCATTATGATAGTCTTCGTCATCTAGTTGTCCTATAGATATCAAGTTTAAAGTAATGTCTGGAACATGCTTGATATTTTGAAGGACTAACATTGTATCAATGTTAGTCTTAAAACAAACTGTGCCAACACCAAATATATTAACCTCACCAGCATTGCACATCTTTAATACTCTAGAGTTAACAAGAGTACAAGATAAAAATAAGTCTTTTCTTGGTGTGACATGAGATGCAAATCCAGAATCTACTATTCAACTAGCATCATGAAATACAATATTGATGATGTTTTTATATAAGCAAAGAGAAGGTCATCTCGGACAATAACAACAACACTATTTCCGTTATTTTCTTCTTTCTTTTCTTCTCTAATATCTTTCTTCAACTTGTTGAAAACCCTTTTAAAATGTCCTTTCTTGCCAAAATGGTTGTATGAATAATTTTGATACCTGGACCTTGACTTGCTTCTACTTTTACCTCTATTCCTCGGACTTCTTATTTTATCTCTCCCTTGGTCTTCTGTAAACATAACGTCTGAATGAGAGGTAAGCCCCGATATTTATCCTTACTTCTTAATTCAACACACCACTCTTGACATTTTCCATGGTCACCTTACCATCAAGAGCTGAATTTGTTAAAAAAATACGAAGAATTTTTCAAAAATCTCGTAGAGTATTAAGAAGCCAAAGTTCTTGTATTTAATCATTGAGATTGACATTCATTCCAGATAGTTGATCAATTACACCTTGAAAATTAAAGGTTATCAATTTTTAGCAGGAACAACTTGTAATGTCCAATTTTTGAAGCTTAAAGTATCTACAACTTTTTTCATAATGCTCTAGAATGTGTCTCATTTGCAATATGATTGTAAATATTGTCTTCAACCCATTGTCTTATATATCCACATACTTGTTGGTACTTGAAATCCTAATCTTCATCAGTTATAGACTCGGGTTTATTAGCAACAAAAATGGGAAGATGCGTTTTCTTTATAAATAGTAGATCTTTCATCTTGCTTTTTCATATATTGTAAATACTCACGTTTAAACATACCATCTTGCTCATATTCGCCTCCATCAAAACATCCTTGATAGATAACCAAAGATCTGATACTACTTATTATGACAAAAAGATGTAAACTCAAAAGTAGAGAAAATAAAGAACACCACATTTAATGTGGAAAATCCATTTAATCAAAGGTAACAACCACATGATTGCAGAGATCAAAATTACAAAAATTATCCAAAAATAATTTCACAATAAGTGCTAAACACGAAGAAGCAATAATAACACTAACAAAATAAATCGAGAGAAATCACCCAAAATGGATCTACTATTCGGGACTTAAAATCAGATTTTGCTGACCTCTAAATCTAATCTTCACTGTTCAAATCAAATTCCTAGATGTTAGGAACACTCAGTCAAACATTCGGTCCGATCCAATGGTGAGCAAACCAGAAACGTGATTTGAAGGTTGCAGGTCGGAGAGAAAACTACAACAAAAAGAACTATTTTCTTCTCTCTTCTCTCTTGGTGAAAGCTCTCTCAAAAACCACTTGTTCGTGCTAAAGCCTTTCAAAGACAAATATGAAAGAGCATAGAACATTTCTTCAAATTAGTTCAATTTATAGATAATGTATGGTGCTTTATTTAAAGTCAAAACCAACTCTAAATAGAATTAAAAATTCAAATCCAATTTCAAATAGGATTAGAAACGAAAATAGAATAAGATTAGATGATGCGCCTTTGGATGGAACAAGGGCCACAACCCAACCATGTTTTTCCTTGTATTTTGATCATTTTCTTGTGTTTAAGTTGATTTTGTTCAATCTATACTTAATATTTGTGTTTTATTGTGTAGGATATAATTTTGTTTAAAAAGATGATTTACGCTAAAATGGATGAAAAAGTTTTAGGCCCTTTCAGACTTGACAAAGCTTAAATTCCAAGCATTAGACACAAGGTCATGATAATCAATTTATCTGGCCATAATTTTTCTAATTCTGTACATTTGGTGGTTCATCCTCCCTTATAATTTTCTGTATATTACTCCCTCTGTCCCACTTTATATGACTCACTTTTCTTTTTAGTCAGTTCCAAAAAGAATGACACATTTCTATATTTAGTAACAATTTAACTTTAAAATGCCCATTTTACCCTTAATAAAATGATTTATAACCACACAAACATCCAAGACTCATTTTAGACCACAAGTTTAAAAGTCTTCCTTTCTTTCTTAAAGTCCGTGCCAAGTCAAAGTAACTCATATAAAATGGGACGGAGGGAGTATCTGTATATTAGTGGGGAGGCTACTAATAGAACTGTATTTGTAGTGGGTCTTTTTTTAGATTTAGAGTGAATGTGGTCACTCTGCACATTGAGAAAGAAGTAGTACTAGTTCTGACCTTTTCATGTTGTAATTACTTGGTTCCGGTATAAAAGGGTCCAGCCAGCACACGATAGAAAAATATTTTTTACAAAAATGAAGTCAACGACAACTAAAATTGATGTTGATGAGAAGTGTGTTTATGTGACACCTTTCGAATTTCGAAATTCAAACAAGTTTTTCTTTAATCGTATCTTTTTTATATATTTTTTTAAATATCTTGAGTTATCAATTATTGTTACTTATAGTAATTTTTACGTAGTTTTCAAATATATAAACTTTATCTAAAAGAAATTAAAAAATTTCATAATCAAATTCAGAGTCAAAATTAAACTGTTTGACTTTCGAAATCCCAACAATGCCACATAAAATGGGAGAAAGGAAATATGATTTATAATGAGAAATCCAGATAGCAGACAGGAAAATCTAGAGTGAGAAGAGTAGAAAGATACTGAAAGTGAGGGATTGGATAACAAATAAATTCAACAACATTGCATGCAACTGTCTCTCACCGTATGTTTCCATTGCATCTTAGAAATATGGATGGTTAATTTTTTTGAGTGTCAGAGAAGTAATGAGCGTTGATAGAGAAGGTGCATAGCGAGAGAAAAAGAAAGTTGATAAGTGTTGGACTATTAACTTGGTAAATAGAAACTGGGATTAAAAACTTGCAAGAAAGAAACATCCTTAACTAGAGATAGTGTACTTGAAACTGGAAGTAGCAGTTTTTTTCGATACCCATTACCACATATCATCTCCCTATGATTCTGCAAGCGCACATATTCGAGTTCTTCCTTCACTAGATCAAACTAAATTTAACGAAATTAAAAACGTTCTATACTTTTTCTAGAAAGGCACAAGACAGAGTTGACAATATCCCATTGTTAAGCACAGAGTTGACAACATTTCAATCATGAATGAACATGTGACTTCCCTAATCTTATCATTATGATTTCCTGATTGAAAATTAAAGACAACATATACAATTGATCAAAAGCTAAAATATTAAGCTTAAATTCAAGAAGATAGACAAAAAGAGATTGAATATATCAAGAAAGAATACATATGTTTGCAAGTAGTACCAGGGGATTTTGCATTTGGTTGATAAGTCCGGAACAACCCTGACCTCACCCGAGGAAGAGAGAGAATGTTCTTTGCAGAGATTATCAGATATTGAACTCAATCTCATACATTCAACAGTTAAGCCAAGACCATGTTTCTTCACAAAATTGTAATATCGATGTTGGGGAACAACCTGTAAGTGATGCACAAGAAATGAACAAATTCAATATTGAGAACTGCAAGAACAAATGAAATATATTATATTTGACCTTGATTAAACATCATATATTTGTTATTGGAAATAATTTGCAAAAGGATTACTTCGTGTCAACTTTTAAGTTATCATAGCAACAAAATGTTTAAAACAATATCAGTAAGGTAGTAAAATGATAGCCAATGAGAAACATCCAAATAATGTAATGTTAAACTCTACAAAGTGAGACAGAAAACAGAATCTACCAACAACAACAACAACAACAATAACAACAACAACAACAACAACAACAACAACAACAACAACAACAACACCGACACCAACATACCCAGAATCTACCAACCAAAAATTGAAAATAACCCATTAGATTATTCTTTGTATGAAATTTTTAAACTAAGAATTTCTATTGACACGAGAAGTAGACAACACTTCGCACTGGACACTGTAATTTCAGAACCATACCGTTACTTTTGAAGAAGAGAAAATAGACTCAAAGTATGTTGAATCATAAAACATAATATATGACCATTTATGTTTCATAAAATCAATTTTCAAATTTCTCCAAAGATGAATCATAATTATTTTTGGCAGAAGTAAATTTCCTACTTGATGTAAGATGAAATAGCAATACTGTATAGTCATTTGTTTTAAGATTTTTATAGTAAAGCAACCTTTCACATATTTCCTGATACTCTTATTGAAATTCTCTAATTAGTATGAGAGATTTAATCCAAAAAAAGTAGGAACTTTTTTACCGGAAAATTTGTCATTTTGGTTAACAACAAAATTTGTAAAACGGGATTAATGACAGGCAGGTTACGGTCGATCAAGTACATTTCATTTGTGACAAACCACCAAGGCAGTTGGCTAATACAGAAATGTGAATTGCTGAGAGTAAGAGAAAAGTATAAGCGAGAAGGTTGAGGGTCGTCTCCTATTGAGATTCTAAGAAAAAAAGAGGGCTAGACTTGGGTGATTTTATGGTCCCATCTATTCTTCTAAAAGTATTTTTTATAGGCCAAAAAGTCTATCTGATGCTTCAAGTGAAATGACGACACACTTAGCACCAAAAAGGCTATTTAGTTGCACGTGCCTATGATCTGACGTTGATCTCAAAACTGATTGGGTACAGGTTAGCGTAAGGTATGAGATTGATTATTGATCTTCTCAGAAGTCATTATGAGGGTGCCCAAGATGAGGGATAAATTTCCCCCGAGGAAAGGCCTCTGAAGCTTCCCATACATGAAACGACTTTGCTTGGACTAGTGCTAAATCACTTCATGTTACGCTGGGGACGATCTTTCCCAATCTCCCTGAACTGTAACAAACATTTCTCCAGCTATAACTAACCACGTGTCACATCCGATTCATCCTTTTACTAGGATATTTTTCCTCGTACAGATAGTATCCTACTTTTTGGATACTCAGTGAAATGTATCCGGGAAGTGGAATATTTGCCACGTTCTTTTCAGGAAAAAAGATGATCGATCACCATTGCGTATAAAGCGCGCTTATTTTGTTGTATTTCTATTATTCTGTCATGTATCGCTTGTTTACCCAAGCCATTATATACTTTGAACACTGACGTTACCCTGAATGCTTTCTCTGAAAATTTCCTATGCTCGTTGCTTCATTAAAAACTTGCCAGGAAAAACCCATTCAGGACAAAAACTTTGGTCAAGAAAAAGAGTACAACATGCACCTTTGGTCTCCCTAGGAAATTTTACTTTCTCAGGACCTCCAATCTAACGTTCTTCAGGAAGTACAACATTCCTTGGTGTCCTTGCACATTCATGCGCCAGCGGTTTTTTAGAAATGGTTATCCAAACATAAAAGTGATTTTACCTGATCAGGAGAGTAATACGTCATGCCCATTGAATTGAGGAGAACCTAATCATTGATCGTGAAAGGGTGCATGTTTCCTAAGATCCATAAAAGATATCCCAATAGATACTTGTTCTACATTTTGTTGTATCTGTTGTTTATTTGATAACCTCATTCCTTAAGTGAAGCTCTTAGCTTGACTTGGATGCACTTGGATCTATGTCTATCTTAGCGATCAGGATGAAGTTCCTCGATTTGTTAGAAAAGGGCCGAGGATTAGCGTTCGACCTCATATAAGGGGAATACATTACCATAAGGATCAGCTGCCTCGACCCTTGTTTGAAACTATATTCATTTTTTGAGCAACTGGGAGGTACCCATACAGTTCGTGCAAGAGAACATTTTAGCCATAAGGATCAGCTGCCATAGTCCTTTTAAGGAACTATGTTCTGTTTTGAGTGGTTGGGACTCCTAGATTAGAAAAAACTATCCAGCAAACCACTTTTCGAGGGTCCAAGTTCTTGACTAAATTTGGGTATGCAGCATCAACCATGTGTTATGTTCGAGAAATAATCATTTGGTACATAAGGAAGAAATTCATGTAGAAGAATCCCTTTCTTTGTAAATTTCAAGGAGGACATCTCAACCCTATCTTTAGGCACAAGGTATATAGAACCTTTAGCGACATGAGTTAAGAAATACATTATTTGACGATAGCTTTTTTATGATTTGAGTCCAGAGACTGGATCGTTTGATGGAGGATTGGATGATTTGGGCCCCAAGACTGTACCATGTAAGTTAATTCAAACCAATGCATTTAAGTCTGGGGACTTGTTAGCAACTAAAACAGATCAGAGAATCCATAAAAAATGTATGGCATTTGTTTTATTTACAAAGGGGGCAGAATGACCCTTAGTAATACAAAGAGGGAAAAGAGGCCCTAGAGGTACATGAGGCGGGAAGATGGCCCTTAAATGAATAAATCATTTGATTAATCTGGGGTTGTGGGGTCAGTAAACACACTTGAGCGCGCAGAACGGTCACTAAGGCTGATAGAAAGGAAAGAAGGAAGGTTTTGAAAGCTACAGAGGAACAACAAAGAAAATACAGCTGTACATTGCTACAGAAACTTGAAGATGAAGAAGGAAAAGACTAAAGTTTTTTGAGTTCTATTTCTGTCTAGTTGTTACATTACTCTACCTTTTTAGTATATATAAAGTGTAAGGATTACAAACTAGATAACAAGAAAAATATCTCACACTAAACTATGTACATGTGTGGCTTACTAACAACCACTCGTTTTAACCCAAAAGACTTGTCTACTACAAAAATATCTACTATCTAGGAGTTTCTAGAGGAATCTTAATTTCCTAACACTCATCCTTAAGATTTTTCGTTGAAACTCCTTGCAACATCTTTTGAAACTCAAACTTGTTTGTAGGAAGAGCCTTGGTTAGAATATCAGTTTGTTGTGCTTCACTGCTGCAATGCACCAGCTTAACTTCACCATTTTTCTCGGCATCCCTTAAAGCATGAAATCTGATGTTGATATGCTTCGTTCTTCCATGTTGCACCAGATTTTCAGCCATCGCAATGGCTGATTTATTGTCCACATAAATCACTGTTGGTTCTTTTGGCAAAAGATCCAATTCAAACATGATCTTTCTCAGCCAAATTCCTTAATTTGTAGCAGATGCAACAACCACATACTCGGCTTCTGCTGAAGATTGAGCTACAATATCTTGCTTCTTCGTGCTCTAAGAAAAAATGCCTGAACCAAACGAAAGAGAGTAACCAGATATGCTTTTGTAATCATCCAAACAACCACCCCAATCACTATCTGAATAGCCAATAGGAGACCCATTCTTTACACTTCTACACCAAATTCCATAATCAATTGTCCCTCTAATGTACCTCAACACCCTTTTAGCATCTCCAAAATGCTTAGTGCTGGGACATTTCATATATCGGGATAACAAACTAGCAGCAAACATTACGTCTGGCCTGTAAGAAGTTAGATACAATAGGCTTCCAATAAGACTTCTATAACATTTTGGATCTGCCCTCTCTTCACCATCATTCTTCATCAATTTTTCATTCATAACAAGTGTTTTTACAACAGGTTTGCACTTGTCAAGCTTGAACTTTTTTAACAAATCCAATGCATACTTCTTTTGGGATAAGAAAATTCCTTCACGAGATTGAGAAATGTCCATTCCCAGGAAAAACTTTATCTCTCCTAGATCAGACATCTCGAATGCTTTTAACATTTCATTTTTAACTTCTTGAACCGCAAGAGAATTTTCACCTGTAATCATCAAATCATCAACATAAACTAATAGCACAATCAACTTCCCATCATCTTGCCTTTTGAAGTACAACGTAGGCTCATTTAGGCTTCTGTTAAAGCCTTGAGACAACAAATGAGTATCCAGCCTACTATACCAAGCTCTCGGAGCTTGCTTAAGATCATAGAGAGCTTTTTTAAGCTTATACACCTTGTCTTCTTCATCTGCAACTGTAAAATCTTCAGGTTGTTCTACATAAATGTCTTTTTCAAGCAATCCATTAAGAAATGCAGATTTGACATCCAAATGGTAGATTTTTCATTTGTATTGTGCAGCAAGGGCGACTAGAAATCTTACTATCTCATGCCTCGCAACAGGAGCAAACGTATCTCCATAGTCCACTCCAGGCTGCTGAGAATAGCCTTTAACAATGAGTATAGCTTTATGCTTGAAGATGGAACCATCTGGATTGAACTTTGTTCTGAAGACCCATTTGACACCGATAACGTTCTTGTGTTGTGGTCTATCCACCAACTCCCAAGTATTATTTTTATTAATCATGGAAAGCTCCTCCTCCATTGCTGAAATACAAACTTCCTGACTTGCTGCTTCTTCAAAGGAAGATGGTTCAACAAGAGCAAAATTGCATTACTCATAAACTTCAGCTAGTGATCTGGTCTTCAAAACAAGAGAATTTGTAGTTAATTCAACATCTGAATTGTGTTTTGTTCCAGCAATAAAATTGGAGGTAGTATCACCTGTCTGCGAATTTGGAGGTGCAAGTGAAGTACTCCCGTCTAAGTGAAGTACTCCCGTCTTGGTTCTTTACAATAATATCTCGATCCCAATCATAGTGGCTGGACTCGTCCACTACAAGATCTCTACTGATGAACACCTTCTTGGTAATAACATTATACACTCTCTACCCTTTTGCGGTTGTGCTATAACCCAACAAAATACAAAGTTCTGCCTTGCAATCTAATTTGCCTCTTTTAGCATCAGGAACATGTGCATAGCACACCGAACCAAATACCTTCAAGTGTTTTGTAGACAACCTTATACCCTTCCATGCTTCAAATGACAGCATGCCTTGGACTGCTTTAGTTGGTAATCTGTTAAGCAGATAGACGACAGTATTGTCTGCCTCGGCCCAAAAGTATTTAGGTATCTTTTTCTCAGCAAGCATGCATCTCGCCATCTCCATCAGTATTCTGTTCTTCCTCTCAGAAACCCCGTTCTGTTCTGGAGTGTACCTAACAATGAATTGTTGTTGAATACCCAAATCCTTATAATACTTGCTGAACTGATGTGAAGTATATTCAGTTCCGTTATTTGACCTGATATACTTTAATCGGCAACCACTCCCCCTTTCTACCATAGCCTTGAATTCTTTAAAAACAGAGAACACCTGAGATTTACTACTAAGAAAGTAGACCCATGTCATTCAAGTTAGATCATCCACAAAGAGAATAAAATATTTATTTCCACTCAAAGAAGCCGTCCTCATTAGTCCATATAAATCTGTATGAACCAACTCTAGCTTTTCCTTTGCTCTCCAAAGACTTCCTTTAGGAAATGATCGTCTATGGATTTTACCAAATTGACATGACTCACAAACATTTCGGCACATATCAATTTTGGGTACATCAAGCACGATACCCTTTGATTGCATATACACCAATGAACTAAGGTTGTAATGACCGAACCTTTTGTGCCAAATCCAAGTATCACTCAATTCAACATTAAAGAAGCAATTTACAACACAATAGCATAAAATTGGAAAGGAATTGTCAATCATGCTAATTTTAGCTACTTCACATCCTTTCGGATCATAAACAACACATTTTTTATCCTTAAAATTAAGAGAATAACTTTTGTGAAGAACCTGAGCAACACTCAACAAGTTTTGAGTCAAATTTGGCACATAAAGAACATCAGTAATGATTTTCATACCTTCATCGGTAGGAAATGTTACTAACCCTCTACCTTGAGCTTGCACCAATGCACCATTTCCAAGCTTCACTTTAGTTCTATCAGTTCTGTCCTAGCTAACAAATAGATTTTCACCAATCGCCATGTGCTTTGTGCACCCGCTATCGACATACCAATTACATCGATCAACATGTGATGTGTACGAGGCCATGAATACCTCCTTCTCTGATTTTTCAACTCTGTGATCATCAGCAAAACTTGCTCGTTGGGAAGACTGGCCACTTTGATTTTGCTTTTGCCTGCAATACCTCTTAATGTGTCTATACTTCTTACAATATCTACATTGAATAGGAGACCTCTTTCCCTTCTGCCAACAATTTTTCTCCAGGTGGTTTGTCTTCTTACAAATACCACAAGGTGGAAATTTCATTTTCTCGATGAATCACCTTGGTTTCCACTCGATTTTACCTCTCCAGAGTTATCTAAGGAGAATTTTTTGCCTTCCCTTTGTTTCTTGAATTTATGCTTTACTTGAAAGGCATCTTCTACTATCCCTTCACTTCTTATAGTTACCCGTTGCTCTTGGACTTGCAATTTGGAGATCAATTCAGCTATTGTAAGAGTAGTCAAGTCACAAGACTCTTCAATAACTGAGATTTTTGATTCGAACTTCTCTGGAAGGCTGACCAAAATCTTCTCAACAACTTTCTAATATGAAAAGTTTTCACCAGTATTCTTATCTGATTCACAATCTCCATCAGCTTGGAAGAGTATTCTTTCACACTATCTGAGTCCTTCATCTTCAAAAGCTCAAACTCCCTCTTCAAAGTTAAGACTCTAACAGACTTGACTCTGTTGCTGCCTTCAAGCTCTTCTTTTAACTTATCCCAGGCCTCTTTGGCTGTTTCACAAGCCATAATTCTCATAAACATCACTTCTATAAGACTTGAATGTATGCAAGTGAGAGCTCTTGGAGATCTAGTAACCAACTCATCATACTTCTTAATTTCATTGAGAGTTGCATTGTTTCTCAATGGGTGGAAAGCAGGTTCTTTGCTCTTAACAACTTCCCATAAGTTGAGAGCCCTCAAATAAGCCTTCATATTGATAGCCCAAAGATGATAATTCTCCTCAATAAAAGTTGAAGGACCCATCGTTGGCTGATTTTCTGGTGCCATATCTTCCCAGCAACTAGATTCAAGAAAACCCAGATATTTGATGAGTCAATCAATAAGATCAGATTTAGATCCCTCAGGAAATAAGCTCGGATACCATGATAGAAAGGAAAGAAGGAAGGTTTTGAAAGATACAAAGAGGAACAATAAAGAAAATACAGCTATAAATTGCTATAGAAGCTTGAAGATGAATGAGGAAAAGGCTGAAGTTTTTTGAGTTCTATTTCTGTCTAGTTTTTACATTAAACTAGATTTTTAGTATATATAAAGTGTGAGGATTACAAACCAGATAACAAGCAAAATATCTCACACTAAAACTATGTACATATGTGGCTCACTAATAACCACTCGTTTTAACCCAAAAGACTTATCTACTACAAAAATATCTACTATCTAGGAGTTTCTAGAGAAATCTTAATTTCCTAACAAGGGTGCCTGAGTCCTTCCGTTATTCTCCTTTCTCTCAGCCTCAGTGGGTGATTGTGACTATACTGTTTCTTCTTTGTCAATTATGATAACGGGTGTGCCATTTATCAAGGCAGTCCCATTCTAGCGGGGTAGTCCCAGTATCATGCGCTTTATTCCTGTTGTTTCCGACTTAGCATAGTTTAATTAAAAATCCCAAGGGAGAAGGTTTACTTGTTCCCTGATCATCGTACTCTTCTAATAAACTTTTGAATTCATCAACCAGTAGTAGTAGCCCAAGTGATGTTATTGAGGCTACAACTAGTAAGAAACTATCGTGTAAGATTATGATTTTTGTTTTCTCTGTAATGTCGGCTAGTTTAAACGCTTTAGCATCTAGACTCAGAGTTTTCTGAGTATGAAAAATTGCTTTCCCACCATTTTAGGTAGCTCGACATTTACTCTGTATCAGCTCTAATCCTCCCCTTAATATTTTGGTGACCCATCAAGGATCTTCATTACTTGGCATCATTCCCTGGGCACGTCGCCTTTCAACCTCAGTCTCCGTATTAAGTACCTAGGTGACAAGGTTTGGAGGACTGACTCACCATCCATGGATAATAGAGTTGGTACTAGTTAACCTTCATTGTGATAGGTCATATTTGCAAGAGCCATCGCTGTTGCCTGTGATTAGCTCATGGGCAGTGTGATCAAATACTTGGCGCATTTGTACACTGTCAAAGTGATATCTGGCTACCTCAATTATAAAGGCTCGAGAGGCTTTTGACATTCATTGTATGGTACCTAGGTTACTCCCACCTTCAACTTCTGCCAAAGCATTACCTCTGGTCCCTAAACGGAGGGTCCCTACTGGATTCTCGTGGCTTCTTTCAAGATGTCTCTAGTATTTCTAATAGTCTGCCTAATTAGTACATATAAAGGACAATATAGATGGGACTCTCTCTCAATACAAACCACATATACTTTCTTAGATTCCTTTGTGTTTGGAGTCGTCGAGGATGGTCTCCTCATCTGGTTAGTTTTTAGGGCGAGGTTCGAGTTGATCTCATATTCTCATTATCTTTATCTTCCTCATCCTTGTCCTCTCCCTTGGCCTTGCCGTCATCTTTGAGGGTGTTCTGGCCCTTAAATATCCTTAAATTCCATCAGTTGTGAGATATTTTTGGGTAAAGGTATATTGCGTTGAGAATCAGTTGATGTACGCTGTGTTAAGCCCCAAACATGCTAGCATATTTACTATGGACAAAACTTTATTATTCAGCAAATAATTAGTACAACAAGGAAATAACATCACAACTTCCTATCCCCACATATGGCGCCAAATTGTTTACCAAAAAAATTTCATTCTTGTTAATGATAAAATTTGTAAAAAGGGGTTAAAGGCAAGTAGATTAAGATCGATCAAGTTCATTTTCATTGGGCCAAGCCACCAAGGCGAGTGGCTAGTACAAAATGTAAATTGCTAAGAAGAGGATAAAAATACAAGGAGAAGGTCAAGGGCCTTATACAAGTGAGGAGAAGGCCGCCTTGTATGGAGATTCTAAGAAAAGAAGATAAAAGAGGCTACAGGGGTGACTTGGGTGTTTTCTGATCCCTTCTATTCTTTTGAGAGGATTCTTTTATATGCCAAAAAGTTGATATGTTGCTTCTGTGTGAAATTACCACACGCATAGCACTGAAAGTATCCCTTGTAGCATGTACCTAAGCTCTGACGTTGGGCTCAAAACTGTTTGGGGTTTAGGTTAGTGCAAGGCTCAAGATTGATTGTAACATCTTCCCAAAAGTTATTATGAGGGTGCTCCGATCAAATGACGGAATTAAACCAGGGAAAGGCCTCTTAGAGGACCAATCATGAACAACTTTTCTTGGACTGGTGCTAAATCACTTCAGGTTACACCGAGGATGATCATTCCCAATTTTCCCAAGCCATAACAAACATTTCTCTATTTTTGACTAACGACATGTCATTGTCCAATTCATCCTTTTACTAAGAGCGATTTCCCCCCATACAGATCTCTTCTATATTTAGTTCCTTTTTAGTTATAATTAACCATCCAATGTATGAATTTGGTAATTTAAAACCTAGCCTTTAACATCTTTGAATTTGCTAGTCAATTGGCTTGCGAGTGGGAAAAAAAGGAAAAATGAAACAACACAAATTTATGAAAAATATAGAAAGTAAACTATAAAACAAATGGAACAACTCCCATAATATTTCCTAGAGTAATTATGTGGTTAATGAAAGCAAATAAAAGAAGGAAAGAAACAAATATAACAATATATATAATCAACTTAAAGTGACTAAGTAAGTGGGATAAATTTGCTGTATAATACTTGTCATATGTGACCTGGTGGAAAGGCCCTACCCTCCAAATATGCTCTTGTTAAACAAGATCAAACATGAGTAATGATGTTGACGCCTTCTCAAAGAACTATATTTTTTAGAGAACAATTCAAAAAAAAATATGTACCATCATCTTTTTCTCTTTGTATCAAGGGTGTCCGAGGAAATATATTTTGCATTATGTTTATTCAGTTCATATACTTAACGCTTGCTTTCTAAATTAGTAAATATATAACATGTTTATTGTAACACTCTGGAAATTCGATCTTGTTAAAAGCTCAGAATCCAGGACTTTAGGCAGCTGTGTGGCCACCACAGATAGTATATCACATGTATATCAAATATCTGTGGGGCGAGTCATGGAAACCAGCCAGCGGCCGCCGAGAAAATCCCCTTTACCCGACGGGTGGTCATGATGGGTGTCATCAGGGTGACGGCCCATGGGAAGCCGCCGCCGAAACCCTTCAGTAGCCTTGTCCCTACTCCCTGGTGCCTCGACAAGCTATGCCACGGGCATCATCGCTGCTATGGCCTATGGGGCCACATCATCAGAACCCTCCAGAAGACCCCTCCTAATCCTGACAAGCTATCCAACACCTTGGCCGATGGGCCATCGTGGGTTCGACGCCTGTCGGGTGGCCTGTGAAGCGGCCCAGTTTTCCTAAAATTTCTTATTTTAGTCCTAGGGGTATTTTAGTCATTATCCACCCTTTTAACTCCTAAGTGAGGTCATTTTGGCTATTTCAAGTAGGGTTTTCACCCTCATTAGCCTAAGTTCCTTCTCATTACTTCACTCTTCTCCCAAAAAGGAAATTCTTCTCCAAGCTTCAAGTCTCAAACTCCAAGTTCAAGCCTCCTAAGTCTTTCCAATTCAAGTGGGTTATCTTCAATCAAGATATGTGGGTAATCAACAATGGGTTCCTTTCACCCTTGTGCCCAAAACCCCTAATTCAAATTTTGGTTTCATGATCTTAAAATTAGGGTTCTTATCATATTCTTATTGGTTTTTCTAAATCTGATCTTCTTATGAAATTACTATTAAATTGCATGATTTCACATGGGTTTTTACATGCTAACTCTTATTTCATGAATTGAAGTTTAACCATGGAAATTTCTACATGCATGAAGATTGATTTAAGTAAATTGGATTTTGATAGCATGTCCCTTATGGGTTTTCAAGCATGTGCATGCCTAGTTCCTATATTCTATGAAAATCTATGTATTATGAAATTGAACTAGAGTCATGCAAAGTTTTACAAGTCATGAAGTATGCAAGTTTTCCATGTTATGAAGTATTATGCAAGACAAGAAACCCGATGTTCCATCAATGCTCATGAGTCATTTTCTAAACTAAAACTCAAGAGTAGTATGACGATCCGGGTTATGAACAAGTTATGCACAAGTTATAATCAAGTTTGGCATCAGATATGTCACATGTATGTGAGCACATGTTATATGTTTTGGGAGTAGTATTTAGCACCGAGTTGGACCAGGTGAGAGTACCCAAGGTCCCAAAACTACATTCCCCCGTAGGTTCTAAGTCCCCTCTGTTGGGCATCAAATTTAGTGATCAAGCCACATGTCATGCCTATATACCCTGAAAAGGTATATTGGGTCCTTTCGATGGGGCGGATACATCGGACTCCATGTAGCTCATCATTGTTTATGTCGGTTAAAAGAAACTCCCACATGTTATTTTTAAGTTATGAAGTTATATGATTCTATACTATGAAACCTAAGCTTTATTTTATGTTTTATGTCTTATACCTTGACATTTATTCATGGCCCTTCTTTAAGTAACAAGTTCATCCTTAAGCATATTTTAAAATATTTTTATCATAACTTATGCATCGCTCACATACTTGGTACATCCTATAATACTGACGCATATCTTGCGCTGTATCCTTTGATGATGCGGATTCAAGTTTTCCTTTCCAGACACGTGGCTAGAGCTTCCAAGCCACTGTACCTGTCAGCTGTTGGTGACCTCTTAGGTCGAGGAGTAGTTATATTTTTAGCTGTGTTAGCCTTTCATTCCGTACTTCAAGTTGGCTAGGGTCTTGTACTAGCAACTCATTATGTTTTGATTAGAGGCTTTTAGACATAGACCGTATGTAACCCTTCGTGGGTGTCGTATCTCTTTTGACTTGACCATCTATCTTATGCTATTCTGTATTTATCTTTGGTGCTTCCGCTATGTTTCCTTTATGTTTGCTTGAGAATGCTATGACCAAGGGTTATCTTGGGATCCTTGTGGTCCTAAGTCCCATGTTACGTCTAGGGGGTAACCTCGGAGCGTGACAAACTTGGTATCAGAGCCTCAGGTTCAAGAGACCTAGGATGTCTGAAAGCCGCATCGAGTAGAGTCTTTTTCATGTGTGTGAAGTGCGCCACACATATTAGAGGGAAGCTATGAGATGTCTTAGGAAACTTTACTTCTTTCATGATCATGTCGTGTGATAGAGCTTAACTCTTATGTTCCTCTAATCCTCATCCGGTACGTTTCAGATTATGCCTCTTTGACGTGCTATGCCTCCTCGAGACACTCGGAATGCTATTCCTCCCATTCTAATTCCCGATGTCACAAATAAGGAGTTCATGAACGCCATCCATTTGCTAGCCTAGAATTTGGCCACTCAGGCCAATCAGCAGGCTCCTTCCCCCTTCATCCTCAAGGTGGGGTAGCGGCTCGAGTTCATGATTTTGTCCGGATGAACCCACTTGAATTTTGGGGTTTAAAAGTGAGTGAGGACCCGCTCAACTTTATTGATAAAGTGAAGAAGATCTTTGAAGTTATGCAAGTGGTTGGGGTTGATTGTGTTGAGCTTGCATCCTATCAACTCAAGGATGTGGCTCATATTTGGTTCACTCAATGGAAGGAGGCTAGGGTGAGGGACGTGGTCCTCACAACTTGGGAGTATTTTGAGAGGGCCTTCCTTAATAGGTTCTTTCCCTGAGAGTTGAGGCAAGCAAAGGTGGAGGAATTTGTAAACTTGAGACAAGGTTCGATGTCGGTGCAAGAGTATAGTCTGAAGTTCACTCAATTGTCTAGATATGCTCCCTCCATGGTGGCGGACCCGCATGATCAAATGAGCAAGTTTATATATGGGGTTTATGATGTGGTGAATAAAGAGTGTAGGTCTGCTTTGTTATTGAGTGATATGAAAATTTCCCTACTCATGACTCATGCCCATCAGATTGAGGGTGACAAGCTTAGGGAGATTGCAAGGGAGAACAAGAGGGTTAGATCCGAGGGATCAGGTTTTGGTCATCACAGGTTCGGAGGTGGACATCGCTCTTCTTTCTAGAAGAAGTCATTAGGATCTGTTCATTCTTCTGCTAGTGCTCCTACCCAGGCTCAGAGGCCTCGTCATGATCAGGGTGGTAGAGGATCTAGTTCTTATTCCCAGTCTCAGGGAAGTGTTGCTAAGGGGCCTTCTTTCCCCGTTTGTAGCAGGTGTGGAAAGAAACACCCCGGTGAGTGCTTGGCCGGTATAGAGGGTTGCTTCGGTTGTGGTCAACCTGGATATCGTATCAAGGATTTTCCTTCAGCTAGAAAGGGGAAGGGAGGTAAAACTCAATCTACCCCAGCAGCTTCAGGAGGTAGACAGACCCAGTAGGGCACATCTTCTAGTTCTGGTGGTCTGCGCCAGAACTGCCTTTATGCTATGTCCTCTCGTCAGGATCAATAGGGCTCCCAGATTTTGTTACTAGTATGTTGAAAGTCTTCTCTTTCGATGTGTATGCTTTATTGGACCCCGGTGCTTCCTTATCGTTTGTGACCCCTTATGTGGCATGTAAGTTCGAAGTTTGTTCTGAATTGATTTTAGAACCCTTTTGTATTTCTACTCCTGTTGGTGAGTCAGTCTTAGCCAAAAGAATCTACCAAAATTGCCCTATCTCAATCCTTCATAGAGTCACTTTAGTGGATCTAGTAGAGTTGAAGATGACTGATTTTGATGTCATTCTTGGTATGGATTGGTTGTATGCATGTTATGCTTCTGTTGCTTGTCGTACTCGGGTTGTCAGTTTCAAGTTTCCAAATGAACCCGTTCTAAAATGGCAAGGTAGTCCCCCTTTCTCGAAAGGTCATTTCATATCTTATCTTAAGGCTAGAAAGATAATTTCAAAGGGGTATGTTTATGACATAGTGCGGGTTATGGACACGGAGTACGAAAGCCCATCCCTTCAGTCTGTTCCTTTTGTGAATGAATTCCCAGAAGTGTTTCCCGATAATTTTCCTGGAGTCCCTCCAGAGTGGAAGATAGACTTTGGGATAGATCTTCTCCCTGATATGAATCCTATCTCCATTCCTCCCTATAGAATGGCTCCCGCAGAACTTAAAAGAGTTGAAAGATCAGTTGAAGGATCTTCTTGATAAATGTTTCATCAGGCCTAACATTTCTCCATGGGGTGACCCAGTTTTGTTTGTTCGGAAGAAAGATGGTTTTCTTAGAATGTGTATTGATTACCGTCAGTTGAACAAGGTCACAATCAAGAATAAATATCCCATTCCTAGGATTGATGACTTGTTCAATCAGCTTGAGGGTGCTAGTTTATTCTCCAAAATCGACCTTAGATACGGTTATCATCAGCTTCGTGTTAGAGAGTGTGATATTCCAAAGACAGCCTTCAGGACTCGGTATGGTCATTACAAATTTGTTGTGATGTCTTTTGGTCTAACGAATGCTCCTGCAGCTTTTATGGATTTGATGAACCGTGTGTTCAAATAGTATTTGGATATGTTTGTGATTGTTTTCATTGATGATATCCTCATCTACTCTTGGAGTGAGGAGGAACATGCGGATCCCTTGAGGGTTGTGTTGCAAACTCTCAAGGATAGACAGTTGTTTGCTAAGTTTAGCAAGTGTGAGTTTTGGATGCAGTCTGTTGCTTTTCTGGGTCATATTGTGACTAAAGATGGTATTCGGGTTGATTCTCAAAAGATAGAGGCAGTAAAGAACTGGCCTAGACCTACTTCTTCGTCTGATATTAGGAGCTTTTTGGGTTTGGATGGTTACTACAGGAGGTTTGTGGAAGGATTTTCTTCCATTGCTGCCCTTTTGACCTGATTGACTCAGAAGAAGGTAAAATTTCAGTGGTCCGACTTGTGTGAGAAGAACTTTCAGGAACTGAAGACTAGATTGACCACCACTCCAGTGTTAGCTCTACCCGAGGGCCTAGATGATTTTATGGTGTATTGTGATGCTTCTAGAATTGGTCTGGGTTGTGTTTTGATACACTGTGGTAAGGTGATTGCTTATGCTTCGAGACAACTTAAGACTCATGAGAAGAACTATTCTACTCATGATCTTGAGTTGGCGGCCGTGGTCTTCTCTTTGAAGATTTGGAGACATTACTTGTATGGTGTGCATGTGGATGTATTTACTGATCATAAGAGTCTCCAGTATGTGTTCACTCAGAAGGAGTTGAATTTGCGGCAACGGATATGTCTTGAGCTTCTCAAGGATTATGATATGAGTGTGCTTTAACATCCGGGTAAGGCCAATGTTGTGGAGGATGCCTTGAGTAGATTGCCCATGGGGAGTGTGTCTTCCATTGATGATGGGACAAAGGAATTGGTTAAGGAGGTTCATAGGCTAGCTCGATTGGGAGTTCACCTGATGGACTCGACAGAAGGTGGTGTGATTGTACAAAATGGTGCTGAATCATCTTTGGTAGCTGAGGTGAAGGCAAAGAAAAACTAGGATCCCATTCTACTTTAGCTTAAGGGTGCAGTTCATCAGCAACAGGTTGAGGTTTTCTCCCAAGGGAAAGATGGTGTGCTTCGCTATCAGGGTCGTTTATGTGTGCCAGATATTGATGGGTTGAGACAGCAAATTCTGACTGAGGCTCACAGTTCTAGATATTCCATCCATCCAGGTGCCACTAAGATGTACTGTGATCTTCGGGAAATCTTTTGGTGGAACAATATAAAGAAAGACATAGCCGAGTTTGTGTCTAAGTGTCCCAACTGTCAACAAGTCAAAGTGGAACATCAAAGGCCGAGTGGCATGATTCAAGATATTGACCTTCCCACTTGGAAATGGGAAGCAATCAATATGGACTTTATTACGAGTTTGCCTCGTACTCGAAGGCAACATGATTCCATTTGGGTGATTGTCAACCGGATGACCAAGTCAGCCCATTTCTTGGCTGTTAAGACTACTGATTCAGCAGACGACTATGCCAGACTCTACATCCGGGAGATAGTTCGATTGCATGGTGTTCCTTTGTCTATCAATTCTGATAGTTGTCCTCAGTTTACATCTTAATTTTGGAGATCATTTCAGAAAGGTCTTGGCACTCAGGTGAAGCTTAGCATAACTTTTCACCCTCAGACAGACGGTCAGACAGATCACACTATTCAGACTTTGGAGGATATTGTGAGAGCATGTGTGATTGACTCCAAGGGTAATTGGGATGATCACTTACCTCTTATCGAGTTTGCCTACAACAATAGCTTTCACTCTAGCATCCAGATGGCTCCATATGAGGCACTTTATGGCCGGAGATGTAGATCTCCTATTGGTTGGTTCGAGGTTGGTGAGGCCGCCTTAGTTGGTCCAGATTATGTGCATGAGACCATGGAGAAAGTTTAGCTTATTCGGGAAAGGTTGAAGACCGCTCAGAGTCAACATAAATCTTATACAGATGTGAGGAGAAGGGAGTTGGAATTTGAAGTTGATGATTGGGTTTTCCTTAAGGTGTCACCCATGAAGGGTGTGATGAGGTTTGGCAAGAAAGAAAAGCTTAGTCCTCGTTTTGTAGGTCCTTATAGGATTTTGAGGAGAGTTGGTAGCGTTGCTTATGAGTTGGAGTTACCAACAGAGTTGGCAACTGTTCATCCAGTTTTCCATGTTTCCTTGTTGAAGAAGTGTGTTGGTGTTCCGAGCTTGATTGTCCCTTTGGAGGATTTAGGTGTGAAGGATAGTCTCACCTATGAGGAGGTTCCATGGAGATCCTTGATCATCAGATTTGGAGGTTGAGGAATAAAGAAGTTGCTTCGGTAAAGGTTCTTTGGAGAAATCAGCTTGTTGAAGGAGCTACTTGGGAAGCGGAAAAGGCCATGAAGGCCAAATACCCTCATCCCTTTCCTTCAAATTTAGTTTCAGCTTGAGGTACTAGTTTCCTCCTTAGTATGTCCCTCCGATTCTATTCCATCAGTTACCCTCATGATCCTAGCATGCATCCATGTTTTACGAAGTTAGTTTATCATATTTTCTAGTTGGAAAGTTCAGTTCTTATGATTACTCCTTGATTTCCTTGTTTGGATTGATGGATGAGCTATCTTCTCTCCTGTTTCCCCTTTTCTAGACTTTATTCGAGGACAAATGATCCCAAGGGGGAGATATTGTAATACTTCGGAAATTCAATCCTGTTAAAAGCTCAGAATCCAAGACTTTAGGCAGCTGTGTGGCCACCACGGGCAGCCGCCACGGGCGTCGTGGTTGCGATGGGCCGTGGGTCACATCGTGGAAACCAGCCAATGGCCGCAGAGTAAATACCCTCTGCTCGATGGGCGGTCACAACGGGCATCATCAGAGTGACAGCCCGTGAGAAGCCACCGTCGAAACCCTCCAGCAACCTTGTCCCTACTCTCCGTTGCCTCGATAGGCTATGCCATGGGTGTCGTGGATGCAACGGCCTATGGGACCACATCGTCAGAACCCTCCAAAAGACCCCTCCAATACTGACAAGCTATCCGACGCATTGGCCGATGGGCCATCGTGGGCTGACGCCCATCGGGTGGCCCATGAGGCGGCCCTGTTTACCTGAAATTTCTTATTTAAGTCCTAGGGGTATTTTAGTCATTACCTACCCTTTTAACTCTTAAGTGAGGTCGTTTTGGCTATTTCAAGTAGGGTTTTCACCCTCATTAGCCTAAGTTCCTTTTCATTACTTCACTCTTCTCCCAAAAAGGAAAATTCTTCTCCAAGCTTCAAGTCTCAAGCTCCAAGTTCAAGTCTCCTAAGTCTTTCCAATTCAAGTGAGTTATCTTCAATCAAGGTATGTGGGTAATCAACAATGGGTTCCTTTTACCTTTGTGCCCAAAACCCCTACTTCAAATTTTGGTTTCATGATCTTAAAATTAGGGTTCTTATCTAATTCTTACAGGTTTTGCTAAATATGATCTTCTAATGATATGGTTATGAAATTGCTATTAAATTGCATGATTTCACATGGATATGTACATGCTAACTCTTATTTCATGAATTGAAGTTTAACCATGGAAATTTCTACATGCATGAAGATTGATTTAAGTAAATTGGATTTTGATAGCATGTCCCTTATGGGTTTTCAAGCATGTGCATGCCTAGTTCCTATATTCTATGAAAATCTATGTATTATGAAATTGAACTAGAGTCATGCAAAGTTTTACAAGTCACGAAGTATGCAAGTTGTCCATGTTATGACGTATTATGCAAGACAAGATACCCGATGTTCCATCAATGCTCATGAGTCATTTTCTAAACTAAACCTCACGAGTAGTATGACGATCCGGGTTATGAACAAGTATGAACAAGTATGAACAAGTTATGAACAAGTTATGAACAAGTATGAACAAGTTTGACATCAGATATGTCACATGTATGTGAGCACATGTTATATATTTTGGGAGTAGTATTTAGCATCGAGTTGGACCGGGTGAGAGTACCCAGGGTCCCAGAACTACGTGCCCCATAGGTTCTAAGTCCCCTCTGTTGGGCATCAGATTTAGTGATCACGCCATATGTCATGCCTCTATACCCTGGCAAGGTATATTGGGTCTTTTCGATGGGGCAGATATATTGGACTCCATGTAGCTCAGCATAGTTTATGTCGGTTTAAAGAAACTCCCACATGTTATTTTCAAGTTATGAAATTTTATGATTCTATACTATGAAACCTAAGCTTTATTTTATGTTTTATGTCTTATACCTTGATATTTATTCATGGCCCTTCTTTAAGTAACAAGTTCATCCTTAAGCATGTTTTAAACTATTTTTATCATGATTCATGAATCGCTCACATAGTCGGTACATCCTATAATACTGACGTATATCCTGCGCTGCATCTTTTGATGATACAGATTCAGGTGTTCCTTTCCAGACACGTGGCTAGAGCTTCCAGGACACTCTACCTGTCAGCTGTTGGTGAGTCCTCTTAGGTCGAGGACTAGTTATGTTTTTAGCTGTGTTAGCCTTTCATTCTGTACTTCGAGTTAGCTAGGGTCTTGTCCTAGTACAAAATTTAAATTGCTTAGAAGAGGAGAAAATACAAGGAGAAGGTCGAGGGTCTTATACAAGTAAGGAGAAGGCCGCCTTGTATGGAGATATTCTAAGAAAAGAAGATAAAAGAGGCTACAGGGGTGACTTGGGTGTTTTCTGATCCCTTCTATTCTCCTGAGAGGATTCTTTTATATGCCAAAAAGTTGATATGTTTCTTCAGTGTGAAATTACCACACGCATAACACTGAAAGTCTACCTTGTAGAATGTACCTAAGCTCTGATGTTGGGCTCAAAACTGCTTGGGGTTTAGGTTAGTGCAAGGCTCAAGATTGATTGTAACATCTTCCCAAAAGTTATTATGAGGGTGATCCGATCAAGTGACATATTTCAACCAGGGAAAGGCCTCTTAGAGGACCAATCACGAACAACTTTTCTTGGACTGGTGCTAAATCACTTCAGGTTACGTCGAGGATGATCATTCCCAATTTTACCAGACCGTAACAAACATTTCTCTATTTCTGACTAGCGACATGTCATTGTCCAATTCATCCTTTTACTAAGAGCGATTTCCCCCCATACAGATCTCTTTTATATTTAGTTCCTTTTTAGTTATAATTAACCATCCAATTTATGAATCTGGTAATTTAAAACCTAGCCTTTAATATCTTTGAATTTGCTAGTCAATTAGCTTGTGAGTGGGAAAAAAAGGAAAAACGAAACAACGCAAATTTATGAAAAAAATAGAAAGTAAACTATAAAACAAATGGAACAACTCCCATAATATCTCCTAGAGTAATTATGTGGTTAATGAAAGCAAATTAAAAGAAGGAAAGAAACAAATATAACAATATATATTATCAACTTAAGGTGACTAAGTAAGTGAGATAAATTTGCAGTATAATACTTGTCATATGTGACCTGGTGCAATATAACCATAATATTTTTCTCTTTGTATCAAGGTTGTCCGAGGAAATATATTTTGCATTATCTTTTTTCAGTTCATATACTTAACGCTTGCTTTCTAAATTAGTAAATATATCACATGTTTATTGTAACACTCCGGAAATTCGATCCTGTTAAAAGCTCAGAATCCAGGACTTTAGGCAGCTGTGTGGCCACCACAGACAGTATATCACATGTATATCAAATGTCCATGGGGCGCGTCATGGAAACCAGCCAGCGGTCGCCGAGAAAATCCCCTCTGCCCGACGGGCGGTCACGACGGGTGTCATCAGAGTGATGGCCCGTGGGAAGACGACGTCAAAACCCTTTAGCAGCCTTGTCCCTACTCCTCGGTGCCTCGAAGGGCTATTCCACGGCCATCGTGGCTGCGATGTCCCATGGGGCCACGTTGTAAGAACCCTCTAGAAGACCCCCCTAATCCTGACAAGCTATCTGACACCTTGGCCGATGGGCCGTCGTGGGCTCGACGTCTATCGGGTGGCCCGTGAGGCGGCCCAATTTTCCTAAAATTTCTTATTTTAGTTCTAGGGGTATTTTATTCATTATCCACCCTTTTAGCTCCTAAGTGAGGTCGTTTTGGCTATTTCAAGTAGGGTTTTCACCCTCATTAGCCTAAGTTCCTTCTCATTACTTCACTCTTATCCCAAAAAGGAAAATTCTTCTCCAAGCTTCAAGTCTCAAGCTCCAAGTTCAAGCCTCCTAAGTCTTTCCAATTCAAGTGGGTTATCTTCAATCAAGGTATGTGGGTAATCAACATTGGGTTCCTTTCACCCTTGTGCCCAAAACCCCTAATTCAAAATTTGGTTTCATGATCTTAAAATTAGGGTTCTTATCCAATTCTTATGGGTTTTGCTAAATATGATCTTCTTATGATATGGTTATGAAATTACTATTAAATTGCATGATTTCACATGTGTTTTTACATGCTAACTCTTATTTCATGAATTGAAGTTTAACCATGGAAATTTCTACATGCATGAAGATTTATTTAAGTAAATTAGATTTTGATAGCATGTCCCTTATGGGTTTTCAAGCATGTGCATGCCTAGTTCCTATATTCTATGAAAATCTATGTATTATGAAATTGAACTAGAGTAATGCAAAGTTTTACAAGTCATGAAGTATGCAAGTTTTCCATGTTATGAAGTATTATGCAAGACAAGACACCCAATGTTCCATCAATGCTCATGAGTCATTTTATAAGCTAAAATTCATGAGTAGTATGACGATTCGGGTTATGAACAAGTATGAACAAGTATGAACAAGTTATGAACAAGTTATAAACAAGTTTGGCATCAGATATGTCACATGTATGTGAGCACATGTTATATGTTTTGAGAGTAGTATTTAGCACCGAGTTAGACCGAGTGAGAGTACTCAGGGTCCTAGAACTACGTGCCCCTGTAGGTTCTAAATCCCCTCTGTTGGGCATCAAATTTAGTGATCACGCCACATGTCATGCCTCTATACCCTGGCAAGGTATATTGAGTCCTTTCGATAGGGCGGATACATCAGACTCCATGTAGCTCAGCATGGTTTATGTCGGTTAAAATAAACTCCCACATGTTATTTTCAAGTTATGAAGTTATATGATTCTATACTATGAAACCTAAGCTTTATTTTATGTTTTATGTCTTATACCTTGATATTTATTCATGGCCCTTCTTTAAGTAACAAGTTCATCCTTAAGCATATTTTAAACTGTTTTTATCATGATTTATGCATCGCTCACATACTCGGTACATCCTATAATACTGACGTATATCTTGCGCTGCATCCTTTGATGATGCAGATTCAGGTGTTCCTTTCCAAACACGTGGCTAGAGCTTCCAGGCCACTCTACCTATCAGCTGTTGGTGAGTCCTCTTATGTCGAGGAATAGTTATGTTTTTAACTGTGTTAGCCTTTTATTTCATACTTTGAGTTAGCTAGGGTCTTGTCCCAGCAACACATTATATTTTGATTAGAGGCTTTCAGACATAGACCGTATGTAACCCTTCGTGGGTGTCGTATCTCTTTTGACTTGACCATCTATCTTATACTATTCTGTCTTTATCTTTGGTTCTTCCACTATGTTTCCTTTATATTTGCTTGAGAATGCTATGACCAAGGGTTAGCTTGGGATCCTTGTGGTCTTAAGTCTTGTGTTACATCTTGGGGGTAACCTCGGGGTGTGACATTTATTCTTAGTTTCTTTCTTCAGAATGATAATCAATTCCATGCTAAAGATCTTAATTTAGCAAGTGAAATTCTTCCAGGTATGCATTGCCTTAGTCGATCTTGATAGCTCAATTAATCATTAGAACATGCTAAAACTACCACCCAAGAGAGATATCTTGTTAATTTTATAATTGGCGATTCATTGTATAAGGTTAATTAAAACTCATATCTTTTGTTGGTATGTAAATAAAGCACACATTTGTAAACACACAAAGGCACAAAAAGTCCAAGTTTCTTCCTAAGCTGCCTATACGGAAAAAACAATCCTCCTTAATTATATAACATTGAGTTAAGTTTCATGTGCTCCTCTTAATACCTTGTGCAAGAACATTAATCCATAGGATTTTTACGTGTATGAATGTTGTAAGCACAAGTACATCATGATTTACTTTAAACTAATAGCCTAATATATGTATCTTTTGTTGTTGATGGATAATAACTTTGTTGTAAACTATTCAAAATCTTGTCTTTTTGGAAAGTGGAACAAATGTTTGAGTAGTTGTAGGCATTGAAAAGCTTATTATTAAACAATTCATAGCCTTAAAGTATAGAGGTAAAAACATAAGGTAAGGCTTACACGACATCTATGTTGTGCAGAGAAATCCAACCAAATAATGTGGACAAGGGTAACATCTTTCAATGGACCATTTAACTCTTCCTTCTTGAAGGAAGACGATAAAGACTGAGGTTCTACATCAGAATATTTTGATGAAGCATCAATCTTGTAGAATTGCTTTGCATTTTCTGCAAAAATATCTTTAACAGCTGTAAGAGCTTCTGTAATTGAAAGATCACCATGGAGGCATGCATCCCATAGAACATTGAATACCACTTCACGTGCTTTCTTTGCACCTACAAAGAGAGAACCAAGTCCAGATTATAGTTATTACTAAATTGATAGAAGATAGTAAAAAATAGAAATAACTCACTTAGATAACATGCTATTCATCAAGCTGGATGTTAGTTATTTGGGAATGATTCTCTGCTCCGTACAGATTCAAAGGAACAATTTGCTTGATCAAAGTAAAAATAGCCACCACACACAATGAAGCAAGATCCTTATTTCCTGTAATAACCCGACCATTGATTTTTAGATTTACCGCTTAATTTTGGGTCTGGAGATTTTGAACAAGTTAGAATATCCATTTGCAAATTGTTTAAGGGGTTTGGATTGAGACCCAAAGGTTTCGAGTGAGTTTTGGTTTCTATAACCTCACTTGTGTTGTACTAGATTTTTTCCCTATGCAGGTGCAAACCTTTTAATCGCGTGAAAGAAAGTCGCAATCATGCAGAGTTGGTCTCTGTGCATCACGATCACATGATATTACTTTACAATTGCATAGATACCTCACTGGATTGAACTTTTCAATCGTGATAGTCCCTATCATTATCATGAATTGGAGGTGCCTAATAATAATAATATGAGTAAATCGAGATTTTATGTTATTTCATCATTTTTGAGAGTTGGAGACTCAATTTTGGGGCAATTCAAAAGACTAATTTCATCAGTTGAGTAAGTATTTTTAACTTTTTTTAAAGCTGTCATATTGATTACCTATTGATTTTACACCAGATTCATAGATTGGAATAGAAAAAGATGGGGATTTTGACCTAGGTTTAAGAGAGTGTAAATTGTTAAAATGAAGGTCGAATTAATAGAGGATATTGAAATTGATTATAGTTTAGAACTCATAGGAGTATGATATAGAGGGAATATGATAAAGTTATGATTTTGACCCCGATCTTGGGTTTGACATTTTGATTGACTTTTGGTATAGATTTCTTTGTTATAAAAATATGAGTATCATTGAACTCGTTTAACCCCAGAGAATATACTTTTGAATGAATTGGCATCTCTCAGAGGATTAGGCTTTGAATAAAGACAAGGTTGTTTGAGGTGACTAGTAGTGATCTGGACTGAGGTAAGTTCAAACTTTTTTATACTTGCTTGCTCCATTGTCCAAAACCCACAAGGTATAATCATGTATTCTTCCATTAATTCTCGCAACAATATTGAATCGTCTTCTGTTTTCTTGTTGTCAGCAAGGTTTGCTATCTTTTTAAAGTTGGTATTTTAATACCAATGGAACATTTTATTTATCTTCCAAAAAAGGTTTACGTTGAATTGAGGGAGCATATTGAAAAACTACCTATCCCCCTAATCCTAGTGGGAAAGATAGTAAACTATCTTTGGTATAGAAAATGGGATAATGCCATTGGTACATGAGATATATGTTGTATTCAGAATATGCAAAATGTAGGCCCTTAACCTAACTAATTTATACAATAACTTAATTAGTCAAGGATTCTCATAAATAATGTCAACTATATTAATGTTAGAGGTGCGAAATGTTGGAACATTCCATTTGTCAACAATCATCAAGCCCTTGATTTATCCAGGTAGATCATTTCAATTCTGAAAAGTTTGTAATTGAGGTAGTTTATCGCTGAGTGAGGCCCTTGTCTTCCACCTGATTGATCTCTTTGATGTTGTGTTTTAGTGTGAAACCAACTTGCTCTTTGTGAATTCTTAGTTCTTATATTTCATAGATGATTTTCCAAGATGTACTGTTATACCCATTAACACAATCCATGTAAGAATTCTCATAGTTGTTTTTTGATTTCTTAGGTGTTCTGACTGTTATAACCCTCCCCATAGTTTCTTTATGGTATTTGTGATCTGTGGGAGTAGGTTGAATAACTCCCGAGGTGGTTGGATGAGTAATATGCGAGTTTTTCATTTTTGAAGGTTGAAAAGTTGAAATAGTTGACCAAAGTCACCATTAGAGAAAGATGAGCTCGAAATTGAATTTTGACAATTTCATCAGCTCCAAAATGTGATATTTGGGTTACTAGGACTTTTGGTTTGAGTCGCGAGACATTTGGATGAGTTTTGAGTCATTGGATGGCAATTTAAAAATTTCTAAGTTAAAAGTTAACTTCCGGCATCATTCAGTTAAGATGACCTCGGGTCAATGTTTTGATTGTTCCATTAGGTCTGGAATGTCATTTTCAGTCTAGTAGCACATTTGGTTTAGATGCATGAGATTCTGAATGAATTTCGAGGGTCCATTTGAGGAATTTATACTTAACCTCTTTGTTGTCATCGGTTGTTTTCTGGTGCATACTTTTCCTTTCTCGCATTTGTGGCCCTCTTGTCGCATTTGCAAAGAAGGAACAATGTTGGCCTTCACAGTCGCGAGGTGGGAACCGCGTTCGTGAAGTCTTAGGAGTCCGAGTGAGGATACCTCTTCGCATTCGTGAAGTAGGTGTCGTGTTTGGTGCAGTCGGGTCATATAATACATCACTATCGTGATGAACCATCGCGTTCGCGATGAAGAAAGTGCACCTAGACATATTAAAACCCCATTTTTGAACTAAAACCCCATACTCAAATTTTGGAGCTTGGGAACTCACTTTGAGCGATTCAAAAGACCAATTTAAAGATTTCTTCATCGGGTATGATTCTTAACTAGTATTTAAATATTTCTCAATACTTTGTCGATGAGTTTACCTTGAAATCAATGATTTCAAATTGGAAATATGGGAATATTTGGGCTAAAGTTAAGAGATTGTATTTTTGGGTTTTGAAGGTCTAATTTAACTCGATTTTCGATGAAATTTCATATTTAAGATCCTTATGCTATGGGTAACATGAATTTCCAATAGAATTCTAGTTTTTCCCTTGTGGACTCAGGGTTGAATTTGGGTTAAATTTTTGGACTCAAAATAGAAGTATAACAATATGGGTATCTATAGTTTCGTGTGCTTATGTAGAATACGTATTTGATCAGATTGGGATCCTTCAGAAGCTTTACAGAAGGAAAGGCTACAATTTGACTTTTTGGACTTCACTTAAGGCAAGTTGAGTCTTTTTTGTATCTATTTAAAGTGCTTATGTGTTAATTTAATGTAAAATAGGAGAAATGATGGTCTTGTATAGGTGAGATGACGAGCATCTATGCGGGTACCGGTGTTATCTGAAAGGTTTAACTAAAAAATTAAGTTGTTTGATTTACGTTCTTGATTCGAGAGCATGTTTTATGTGAAATGTGACTTAAGTGAATTATGAGCATGCTAGATGATGAAATTTACTCTCATTTGAGGATTTGAGTCGGATCATGATGAATTGTAGTGAAAGTTGAGATTTTAGCTCTCGTGGTTTGAAATGAAATGTTTAAATGAGTTGTAGTATGGTAAAGATTGATTCAAATGGTTAATATGATTGGGTTGTTCATTAATGTATTGACTTTACATATGCATCTCATACATTACATTTATTTGGATCGGAGTAGCACGCCTACCTAATATTTTTTGATGGATAAAAGTGGCACTCCCGCTCAATGTGGATCTAAGTGATACACCTGTCCAATATTTCTATTATAGAGAATAGCCATGAGTAGGATGACCAAAGGCATCATGGTCATTTCAAAAATTCCTGAATTGCTTACTTATGCTTGAAGCTTCAAATCTTGGACATAATTTCTTAGTGACAAAAAAGCCAAGCCATCCCAAGTGATGTGATGTCTCACATGGACCCACGTTTCCCCACTACAAGGTCTGCAACTCTCCTTAAATGCTTTGTGTCAGTATTTATTAATGAGTTAGTCTTTTCTTTATAAAGAGAATTGCACTTCGTGCATATACATATTTCTATTCCTTTTTATGGGGTGAAATTTTTAGTTTTGTTTATTCGATTGTCGACAGGAAAAGTAAAATTAATTGTTATTTGCAAATTTAATTACTCCCCGAAATAATTATTGTAATAGAATAATAAAAAATATATTATAAATATTTAAGAAGTATTCAATTTCAAATTTAAAACATTCATATATTTAAATATAGGTTTAAAAGTATAATTTGTCACCTATAGAAGTATTCATAAAAAGTGAGATTTTAATCCTAAAATACGGTAGATTACACACATAATAAATAAATAAATAAACGTTGATAGTGTAACATTTCTTTACACTAACAATATGTTAGATCAAGGAAGATTTTGATGATTAACAAATATGTAGAACACATGCAGGAAATAGGTTGCTACGACATGTTCCTCTCAGCTAGAGTCCAACTAGGATTAGGAGAAGGTCAACTAAGTGAAGTTCCAAATAACAAAGAGATTAAAGTGTGTCTATGACAAGAGTTTAGCTTGCATAAAGTTTCTTTTCATAGAGGAATTCTACATGGAAAGAAATCTCAAGGAAGATCGGCAAATGAGATCCTAAAAGGAAAGGGATTCCTTAGAAGGAAGGAAATTTTCTTGAAGAAGGAGAAGTCTCACAATTATAAATAGAGTGAGGGACTCACAAAGAACCTTACGCACTTACATAGAGAGCTATAAGCAGAACACAATCATATAGAGGGAGTTCATATTTGAGAGAGTTATAACTGAAGATTCAAGTGCAACCAATACAAAGAAACAAGATTGAAGAACCTATTCCATAGGCTTATGTTTTACAGTTCTTAAGTCAAGTTTATTTATATTATTTTTCATTGAGTTGTAATATCTTGCATTCATAGTTTAGAGCATACTTCAAGTTGAGGGCAATTCGAAGTTGGGTTCAATAGTCAAGGATGATTGTTGATTTATGGGAATTAGAGTTTAGTTCCCAGGATTGCAAGAATTGTCATCTAAACTATTTTAAGGCTCAGAATTTTAGTGAAGTTTGAGTTAAATCCTGCAGAAGTGCAGGTCGTGGTTTTTACCCTTTATGAGTCAGGGTTTTCCATGATAAAATATTGTGTTATTACTTTACTCGCTTTACTTTACACAGTTCGATTTATGAATAAAGGAACAAATAGAATTACCTGTTTGTCAGGAAAATTAGGGGGTCAGTATTCTAACCATTGATATCAGAGCATGTTATCTTAATAGAGTCTAATAACTCAAGATAGGATCACTATGAATTTGGCACCTCCTCATAGATACGGTGAAAGATAACATGTCAACAGACCACCACTTTTGAATGGTCAATACTACTCTTGGTGGAAGGCAAGAATGGAAGATTTCCTTTATGCTGAAGATTATGAGCTGTGGACCAGAGTTACTGATGGCCAAAACCTTCCGATGAAAAAGAATGCTAAAAACGTCGATGTTCCCAAAACCAAAGTTGAGTATGATGAAGCAAACTTCAAGATGCTTGGCAAAAAGTCCAAAGCCAAGTGCATCTTGGTGTGTGGACTTGGACCTGATAAATTCAACCGCATCTCTGGTTTCTTGACTGGAAAGAAAATATGGGACACACTGGTAAATGCACATGAAGGAACTACACAAGCGAGAAAATTCAGAGTTTCCATGCTAAGCACAGAGTATGAAACCTTCAAAATGAAGAATGGTGAGTCACTTCAAGACAAGATTACAAGATTCACAACCATTGTGAACCTGATGGTATCTCTTGGGAAAGCTCATACCACTGAGGAACTGGTCGACAAAGTGCTCAGGACTCTTCCTAAGTCATGAGAAATAAAAGTCACTGCCATCAGAGAAGCAAAGGATTTAACTACCATGACTTTGGATGAACTAGTTGGTAATTTGAAGACCTATGAAATGAACATGGAATGTTACAAAAAGGGTGATGGGAGCTGATGTGTGTTGACACCCAATTTTTGCCCTCCGCGTTCATAATTAATTTCGAGCTTTTACTATTTAAAACAATTTTGAAATAATTGTCTTTATAAAATTTTAAGGTTTGCAAAATTAATTTGAGGTTAATTTAGTAATTTTAGGTGAAATGTGTATACTCTATATTCAATTATATAAGAGTATATAAATTTTACTTAAAGAATATTTTGAAATCGTTTTAAATGAAAACCTTGTTTAAAGTTCGAAATGTGCTCCATTTTCCTCAGAATCAATTTAAAATCAAGAAATAATTGTATAAGTAATTCTTGAATTTTAAATGAGTCATTTATGTTTTAATAAGATAATTATGTGTTTGCTAATATAATTATTCTTAATTGTTAGATATAGAAGATCATTTTATTAATTAAGGATTTAATTCATTTCATTTCAATTTTGGCCTAAACTCTTTAATATAGTCGATTTGGTCATACTTTAAATGATTTCGTTATTCTTTAAATCAAAACTTAAACTAATTCATATTTCAATTTCCAGCAACACAATATCCCAACATTAACAACAATTCCTAGCCCAAAATAATTCCCATACCCAAGCCCAGTTCCCTTTTCCCCATCAGCCTTTCAAGCACACAAATACATATCCACACTTAGTTATATTATTCCCTCACAACACTCACATATATTTCTCCTTGCACGTACACCCCACGCGACCCCAATTCTCCAGAAAGAGCGCACACACCCATTGTGACGCGCCTCGTACAAACAACAGCTTCAACTCTTTCTTCTCCACCTCATCTTGTTCGTGTTGAAGACAAACAAATGTTCCCAATGATGAACCTAGATAGCTCCGTCAAAATGCAACAATAGCAGCTGAGAAACGACGCCCAATCCGTCAAAAATCCATCAAAATCCCTTCTGTTTCCGTCAAGTGTGTGCTGGCAACGTCCAGAACCTTCTTGAATCGCCCAGGTGTCCCTCCAAATGAATATTCCTTCAAAAAACCATCCGTTATCAGTACAATTTTGTGGTGGGCAAGCTCATCGATTTCTAAATTTAAAATTCCTCAAGCAAATTCCTAGAAAACCCCCTCTGTTTTTTCCCACAAATTCTCCCAAAATTCTCCTATATAAACCTGTCTCTTCCTGAGAGTTGGTAGATGGATTTTGGGGAAATATTTGAGGATTTTGGTGGAGCATTCCACTAATCTCATGTAACCAAAGGTTTCAAAGAGAAAAGAACACCCTAATAATTGAGTTCCAGCTAAAATAGTCCAAGTTCTGGTGGAATTTTTCCGATGAGCTCGTGAATCCCAGTCGCTGCCCAAGAACAGGTGATATCTCGTTCCACCTAATTGTTTCTTTCCTTATTTTCATTAGAACTAGTAGAATATCATTGGTTCTAGGCTGGTCTTGTCTGAAAATATATGTGTGATAGCTGTAAGGATCTGCAAATGAATGTTGGAGATGTTCCTGAAGTTGTGATGAGTATTTTTTAGATAGACGTGAATTTATAGGTTATGGGATGTTGGTTCTGCTTCCGAATATGTGCTTCCTTTATGTGAGAATTTAGTTAGCTTCTTTCTAAAGTCTTCTTGGTTCATAAATCTAGGAAGAATGTATTGGGAGAAGAAGAATCCTTGAGGACTACTATTTAGTCTTTTGCAAGGTTATTCTTAAGAGATGGAATAGAACTTCACAGTAGTCTATTTTCATCTCTGAGACTCCTCTGTTTTAAAGCTTTTAAAAGAGCGTAGTTGCATAACTAATTTCGAATGTTGTTTGTTTCCATGAAAACCTGAATGGTTTTAGAATAAATGGCTAGTTTCTCTTCATGAATAATGTCGTTCTCTAGTGATTAAGTTATGTTTAAAATGCCAAGTTTTTATTGCGTGAGTCCATTTGTAAACATTATGTTTTCCATGTTCTACTATGATATAATGGTGATTTCTTTCGGCTTGGGGTTTAAGAGCTTGAATCATGATTCCAAAATTGCTATGTGTGGTAGATGAACTAACTAGTCTATTATGCCTCAACTTCTGTTTTCAATGGATATGAGCCTTCTTTCACTCTTAGAATATGTGTAGTATGCTTTGTTCAATCTTTGAAGGTCTCTTTCTTGTGCTACTTTTTCTCATAGCTTACAGTACTTGACGTTAACCCTTTGTGTGCATAGCATCATATTATTTGTTCGAGGTTAAGTCTTAGTCTTGAATGAGTTTCTTTGACATGTTGTTTTAATCCTGTAAAGTTTACATCTTTGAGAGGTTTTTGTCTTTTGTTTGAATTCAAATCTACTCCACTGCCTCAACATTAAACTAGGTATTGAACTTTTCATGATTTGAAGTTGTTTTCATGTTTAAAGATCATCAAAAAATTTCGGTTTTTTTTACTCACTATTTTTTTCATGGATTTTTGTGTGTTCATATAAGCGTCCTTAAGTGTAGTGTTCATGTGTTGAGTCTTGTTTTCTTCCCCTAAGGATTAAGAGATTTTTTCATGTTCTCTAAAATGACTTGTGATTCATAAATGATTCATAGTCGTTTCAGCGATTGCTTATATTTACCCTTAGATTTATGAATATTTCCTCTTAGTCTTACTCCAGAAGAGGTCTATTCTCCCTTTGATTTGACTTTTTTTTATGCTCTAGCATGATCAGTCCAGTATGTCCTCTTTATTGTTTGATGATGTGTATAAGTTTGCCTAGTCTAAGTATGTTCTATATCCCTGTATTAAGGTTTGTTTTATGTTAAGGAAAGTGTTATTCTTTGGGTTGTAAGTTCAGGTATAAAGAATCTAGTGTCCAGGTCACTTGACTTATTTGTTCCCAGTTGCCCTGCTCATTTACTATTTGTTTTAATTTGTTTCTATGGCTACGGACCCCTGTGATACAATTACTTATGTGTTCTCTTCATTTTTTTATGCATGAACGAACCTGCTCGAGTCCAAACGGACTCATCCTTCGCATTCTTAGATGGGCTAAGGAGGCCCTCTAGCACTCGAGTCAGCCTCCCCAAAAGCATAAAAGGGTTATTGTACAAGAGTTGGAGATACAAAATAGTATATGGCCTAAGTGTCATATACAATGAAATGGAAGCTAAAATACAGGGAAGGCCAAAGGATCGGACTAAATTAAAACGGGCTTAACCCGAGAAATTGGTAGTCCAACATGGACGTTTTGTAGGGATTTTGGCCTAAGTGCCTAAATCCAACTTCTCCTTTCTTGTAGTTTAATTTTGATTGTATTAATTGGACTTTTGTAAACACTAACGTTATTAACTTAGTTTAAGTTCTCATTTGGAGTACCATGTATTTTATTGCAAGCCGTTTTCTTTATTAATAAATTTTAAAACCTCGTATAGATTTTACAAATTGCTATTAAGTTTTACTTGCAAAATTTACTCAATTTGCCAATCTTTCTCTATAAACAAACCTGTCTTGGAAATAACTCTTTAAATTCCCATGTTTTCACAAAGTTAGTCTGATAAAATGAGTTAGAAAAATAGTCGAATAACCGCAAGTTAGCGGACATTTTGAATGCCTTAAAACCCTTCTCGAAATGTTAATATGAACTTCTTATCCGGATTTCTTAAATTCAAAGATATTTATCTATTTTAAATCTTTTGAATATGTTCAAAGATTTCTTGATTTTTCCTAAAAAATTAAGTGGCGACTTTGTTTTAATTAAAGTTGAGGATTTTTAAGTTTTCAAGTTTAATACAAGTTAAAACCGTTTCAAAAATGAAGTTGTTTTTTCTTTTCAAAATAAAGAAAGTGAAAATGCGATAAAACAGAAATGACGACTCTGCTGGGGAACTTTCTAAGTTCTAACCAAAATATTTTTCTAACTTTATTTGCTTTATTTGATTAACTATTCGGGAATGTAATAATTTTAATTTTAATTTCTGCACTTATTTGCTTTTGTGTTTAAATTTCTGCAAAATACTATTGTTGCATTCATGGCATACAGGTTCCACCAAATGGCAAAATTAGAATGCATCAGGAAAAAAGTGATTACGCGTGTCTTCGCGGTCACTTCTCTACTTAAAAAATCAGAATTCTCGAAACAATGAGCAATTAGTGGGTTCCAGGTTGGCCGACACTTGTTGATTGTTTCAGCCCACAGTTGTCCACTCGGGTTCCCTGTCTCTTTTCAAAACCCACTTTAGTCAAACTAGCATAGAGAGAAGCCAAATTCCTAAAATAGGCATTGACTTAAGTTGACCCGATACCCCAGGGGTATCGGGCCCATTAGTGAGACCACCTTGAGTCAAAAAGGGCCTCCAGCCCGAAAAGATAATCATACCCTTATGTGCTATCTTGAAAGATGTATATGTCGAAAGAATTAGACTGTTGTCCCCGAAATGGGATATCTAACTAGTTATCTATTTTGTAGGATGTCTAGTCTTCTCAATATTTGAAATGATCGTATGAATCTCAAGAGATCGCAAAGGAGTCCAAGAAGGGCCAAATGGATGAAGGATCGTCATTAGGAGCATTATAGTGTCACCCCTGTATGGGTTTATAATTATGTATTAATTTTCCTAGAATGCCCCTGCGTGGATTTGCTCTATTTTTGCCCTTGCACGAGCCTATTTTATGCACTATTTTACCTCCTCTTGCGAAATGTATTCCCCTCTCTTTCGATTTACTTGTATTCCTTGTCAGGAAATTTTGATTCTATATATCTTTATTTTGGGGGCAACCAAATGATTCTATACGGCATATACGTCTTTAAAAACGCTAGGCCTACCTTTGGCACAAAAAGGTTACTAAGTTAGGATACGCGCATTATTATATATTTTTATGTGTTATAATTGCTTTATGTGCTACACCTGTTGCTTGAATCAAGAATAAATTGATTCACTCCTATTTTTCAAGAATTTTTAGAACACCATAGGCAGAAATAAAATGCACTACACAAAGTCCAACCAAAATCACTCTTTGAGTTCTTCAAGTTTTCCAGAAAGTCCAAAGACTCCTTAAAATCCCTCTAAATCTTGTTCCTACCGCTTAATAAAATGAACTTACCATATCTGAACCACATCCTTTCAGGATTCGACCCCTATCTTTAAGAAATTTTCATTTCCCCACTTTGACAAGGATGTCATAAAGTTTAGAAGGTACAACAAACAAAGATGCTACAAGATCAACAAGTCAACCTTCCTGATAAAATTCACTTATCCAAAATCGATGAGAAAATTCATGTCTATTGAACCCTCAAGTCAAAATTACCCGTAGATCAATTTGCCTTGATGAAAAGCCATTTTATGTGTTTCTTGCCGGTCAGATATCGTGTATTATTTGTCACTAACATAATCTAACATATAAGCCTTTGAGTTGTTTTACTTCAACAGGTAATAAAAACTGATCTGTGTTGACAAAATTGGCCGGACATCCTTACTTCACCCGCTCAAAGGCACAAATAGATTCCTCCTCTAACCCTCGCTTCACTAAGGGTAAAATGACTGATAGTGAAGAAGAGAACGCTTTGGCTATAAGAGACAATGTTATTGCTAAACAGAGTGACATTATTGCCGAATTGGCAAGGAAGCTAGAGAAAATGCAAGAAGAGGAGCAAAAAGCAAAGGATGTGGCAAGCCTGACTATTGCCGCTAACACCCCAACTCTGGGTAACTCCCAAACCCCTCTCCAAATCCCCCCACTTAATTCTCTGTTAACTGAGAACCGTCCAGGGAATATCTCTCCTGCCTCCGCATCTAGACCTTCCAACGAACCTCTCTCCAACAATCCCCCTCATATTGGATCCTCCTATCAGATCCATACTCCTCCTATCCAGCATACTAACCAGAGCAACAACCCAAGTGCCTATAATCCACAAAACCTTCCTCCAAATTACCAGAACACGCCACTCAACACTTACAACTCTCAAAATAACCATGCCAATATCATCAATCCACAGAACTATACCCCTAGATACCCAAATGTCATTCCACATATCCAGCCTCCACTTGTCCAAAATATGCCACCTCCTGCTTTCCATGCTATGGTAGAACCATATACCGCGCTCCCAAAAATTCCAGAGCTGGACCACTATGAGGAAAAGGAGAAGGAGTTGAGGTCCACAGAGAAAAAACATGAGTATGACATGGCACAAATGAAAGAGGAGATAGCCAGGATTAGAGAGTTCTGAGGTCCGCCTTACGAGAAAGGCAATGATTATAATGATATCTGTATCCATCCAGAAATAGACCTGCCAGAAGGGTTTAAGGTTACCAAGTTCAAAACATTCAACGGTGTCGGGAATCCTGAAGCCCATCTAAGAAGCTATTGCGACCAGATGGTCGGTGCCCGGTAGAACGATGCTCTGTTAATGAGGCTTTTCAATCGAAGTTTGAGCAGAGAGGCTTTAGAATGGTTCACCTCTCAAGAACTGAAGAAATGGTCCAGGTGGAGTGACCTAGCCCGAGACTTTGCTCAATGGTTTGCATACAATATGGAAGTCGTCCCAGATCGATACTCTCTAGGGCGCATCGAGCAAAAATTGAACGAAGACTTTAGATACTATACCTATCGATGGAGAAAGGAGGCGGTGAAAGTTCGGCCTCCCATGATAGAAGAAGAGATAAGTGCAGTGTTTATGCGCTCTCAAGAGTCAGAGTTCTACGAAAAATTGATATCAGCAGTAAAAGCAAAATTTTCCAATCTAGTTAAGATTGGCGAAATTGTCAAAGAAGGTCTTCGTAGCGGCAAGATTACCAAAGATTTGGCATCCTCAGGATCGGCAGGATTTCCCAAGAAAAAGAGGGAAAAGGTGTCTTCGGTGTCCTCCAGTCCTAGCCCGAGATCGCTGAAGCCCTTTGGAGCCAACTATAAAAAATAACTTGTTCCAACGACCCCTCCCCTATCTCCACAAAACCCTCAACTAATTTACTATACTCAGCCTATTTACCAAGCTCTACAACCAAACGTGCAGCCCATATACCAAACTCCATAACCAAATGTGCAACCCACTTACTAAGCTCCTCCCCAGAACTTTCAGGCATATAAAAGGCTCCCGAGAACCAGAATAATCACCAGGTTCCTCCTCCCGCCAATGCAAATCTCCCTCGTCCAAATTTGGAAAAGAGAGCTCCTCGGACTTTCACCCAGTTAGCTGAAACCAGAACTCAGTTATATGAGAGATTGAAAGCTGCTGGATTTATTCAGCATACTGACTCTCGTGTCTTTAGGGCTGACCGACATTATACTTATCATTCCGGAGGAGTCGGACATGATACCGAAGATTGCATTAACCTGAGACATAAAATTCAGGATTTAATTGATAAAAAAGTGATCACACTACAAACAGCACCGGCCAATGTTAATAACAATCCGCTCCCGAATCACGAAAGAGCCACTATTAACATGATAGAGGTCGATGAAGAATGGGTTGTGAGAAAGTCAATAGTGCCGGTTATCCCTAAAAAGAAGAAAATGCCGGAAAAAGCTATAGCTAATTTGAGTATTGCTGAGCTACCCTTTGAAGGGTTAATGTGCAGCCAGGCCTTGCACCCTAATGGTTGTGTCCCTATGATTGAAGAAGTCCCAAAAGGAAGCGATTTCTACATAATAGAGAGTGTAAATTCCATGGGAGAGGATCTTGTTCCTCAAATCCCCATGCCACCTATCTATAAAATGCTCGCGACTACGATGCTGAGGAGCGAATATGAACCAGGCTTCAGACTAGGAAAGAATTTCGACGGTATGACTGAACCCATAAGCATTCTCAAAAAAATGACCAAGCATGGCCTAGGGTACGTAGCCCGAGAGGATAAAGCAAGAGTTGAAGGCAAGAAATGGTCAGGACTGCCAAAATCACTCCCTCACTTATATCAGTCATTCTCGGTGCTTATTGGTCCTCCAAGCGACGGGTTGGAGGATGGAATAGGAGATCTATTCGAGAAATATTATGCTATAATAGAAGAAGTCCCCGAAGCAGCCATGATTAGGGATGTCAAGCCTGGCGAAAAGTTGCAGAACCGGGCCACAACTCCCCTCATGACTCTCTAGTTGTCTGGGTAGACAAAGACTCTATTTTATGAAAAAATCTGTGATGGTCCGGATAAGGCTCCGTGACCCACCCTTTATGTTTTAATATTTCTCGCACTGTTTTACCTCTTTCAAAAGGCACAGACCCGCATTCATGCAGGTTATAGCCATAGTTTGTGAATATTTTTGGATTTCAATGAAAGCCTCCTTATTTTGAAAAATACTTACTGTTCAAAATTATTTATGTTTACTTGTTACCATCTAACTTGCTTTGTTTATGGTTTCAGTAATAATAGCTTAAAACCTGCCACTGTCATGTCATGTCAAGTTCTTAATGAACAAACTGCGCTAGATGATGATGATTTCAAAGAGTATGTTGAATACATCATGGTCCTTGAACGAACAACCAAGAAGTTTAAGAACTTTGAAGACCAGAAAAAGCCCCACCTAAAAGAGTTTGAGGTGTTCAATCTGGGAGGCAACAGTCAAGTTGAAGAAATTGGCATCGGTATTCATTTGTCAAAAGCACAAAAGAAAGAACTTATCAATCTGCTTGAGCCATACATCAACACCTTTGACTGGTCCTACAATAATAAGATGAGAATGAGTACAAACATCATCTCTCAAAATTTATTGGTCAATTCAGAATTCAATCCAGGGAATGGACAGTCAATCCTTTCCTCCCACGGAACAAGGGAAAGTTCGCACCAAATTGGCAAGGACTGTACATTGTCCAAAAAGTGCTTTGATTTTATCCGAAATGGATGATCAAGTATGGGCCAATCCCATAGCAACTCCGATGCTGCTAAGAGATACTACGCCTGAAGGCAACTTCTTTTCCTTCTATTTTCTTTCCCTGTAATCACACTTTCTAATTGTAATCATTTTACACTTAGTAAAAGATTAAAATTTCCCTACCCTCTTTGTACGAACTACGTCTGACCTGAATTCTCAAGAATGAGATATGTAGGCGGCCTTTGGCGGCCTTGGTCATCCCTTTAATTATTTCCAACATTCTCCCACTACGAGTCTGAAAACTACATTTGACCTGATGCCTGCCTCAACGGGATACGTAGGCACCACAATGGTTCGGTCATATTACCCAAGAAATGGAAATTGGGGAAGAATTTTTCGAGAAAGCAATCACAAAAATTCAAAAGGCGAAGATCGTCTCCAAGAATGTTGGAATACAAAATGTGCCGAACCGAAATGAATAATGAGAGAGAATCTCATAATCCCCACAGAGTCTCAAGTCCCTTGCCGATGGAGTGATATTCATCGCAAAACCTGTAACTGGGGAAGAAATTTTGAGGAAGACCTCAAAATTTCCACCAAGCTTCATTCGAGAGTTCATAATTGAACTCCGAAAAGTTCCCCAGCACCAAAAGATTAGAGTCTACTTTAAAATCCCCAGTCCGAGGTGGATGGATCCCCAGCTGTGATAAATTTCTCGAAAAAACATTTTTGAACTCCCCAGCTAGGATGACAAAGGATCTCTAGAGGCTGCCAAAAGTATGTCAACAATGTCAAGGACTCAAGTAAAGCACATTCATTGAGCTAGCACATGACATGCTGGGCAGAGAATTATTCAAACTATCCTTTTTCAAACCTTTGTTTTCCAAAGAACTTGTTTGAAAAATCTTTACAACAGATTAGTTTTACTCTTTTATAATTTAACTTTGTCTTATGTCTGCCGTGACCCGGGGAGTTGAGGAAGACGAGTACCCGAGAGTGAAAAACACCCAGAGAAGACAAATCAAGAAGCAGAAGATCGAAAGAGGTCAACACAGATTAGTTTCACCAAAAACTAACAATTTTTCTGTGGATGCAGGTTTTCTCAAAAAGTATGTTAAAAATCAATCCCATATTATCCAACACGTTCAAAGAGATGCAACAAGACCAAATGCCTCAAATTTGGGGATAAAAGCCGAAAGAGTGGAAAGGAGCCAAAGAGGTAAAAGTACCTAGAACGGGTAGGTCTTCTTGTAGTTCACAGGAGCTACTAAATAAAGAGGCATAGACAACATCCTAGAGTCCCCAAGCAGATCAAGATATTTTGTGTCAACTTCAATTGGAACACCAAATGAGAGGTCGTCGACGTTCTCTGCCAATCTCCAGTAAGCCAAAAAGCACCACGAACAGACGATGTTCAAAAATGGTATTTATGGCTATCCCCAGAAATGGGTACGACCATGTCCTTTACATTTGAAACAAATTTGTTTTGATTAACTTCATAGACATTTTCTTTAAAGTTTTCCAAGTTTGACTGTGGTCGCTAGTAAAAGCGACATTGTGTCTACTAATTGTTTGCCTTGAGCATAGGTACACAGAAAGGAGTCAACAGGACAACAAAAAAATTGAAGGTGATGTTTTCTGCAACTGCTACACCATGTCATATTTACAAGTTAAGAGGACCATGCCAAGAGGGTCATGTCATATTTGCATGTCAAGAGGACTATGCCAAGAGGGCCATGTCATATTTGCATGTCGAGAGGACCATGTCAAGGGGACCATGCTAAGAGGGCTATGTCATATTTGCATGTCAAGAGGACCATGCCAAGAGGGCCATGTCATATTCACATATCAAGAGGACCATGTCGAGAGGACCATCATCATCATTAATACTGCAGATACATTTGCTCCGGATATTATATCCCTCTACCGACCGGTTTCAAAGAGGATGACATTCAGAGGCATCCTTAAGTTACACTGGCTGCGCGGGATCGACCCAAGAGCATGTCTATATCCAAGATCACGTAAGACGGAGGAGTCTAACATTGAGGATATTTTCATTTGCATATGTATGCCGCAGATATTCATGCATCCTTATTATTATGCCAATTCTGGCATTCACATATTTATATCTGATATCAGTTGAGACGGAGGAGTCTGACATTGAGTATGTATTTGCTTCCTTATTATTATGCCAAGCCTGGCATATTTATATCCGATATCGTGTGAGACAGAAGAGTCTAACATTGAGGGTATTATTATTATTATGCCAAGTCTGGCATTCAATATATTTATATCCAATATCACGTAAGACAGAGGAGTCTGACATTGAGGGTATATTTTCTCCTTTATTATGCCAAGTCTGGCATCTCGCATATTTATATCTGACATTGCGTGAGATGGAGGAGTCTGACATTGAGGATGTATTTGCTTTCTTATTATTATGCCAAGACTGGCATATTTATATCCGATATCACGTAAGATGGAGGAGTCTAACATTGAGGGTATTATTATTATTGTGCTAAGTCTGGAATTCAACATATTTATATCCGATATCACGTAAGACGGAGGAGTCTAACATTGAGGGTATATTTGCTCCTTTATTATGCCAAGTCTGGCATCTTGCATATCTATATCCGATATCGCGTAAGACATAGGAGTCTGACATTGAGGGTATATTTCCTCCTTTATTATGCCAAGTCTGGCATCTCGCATATTTATATCCGATATCACATAAGACGGAGGAGTCTGGCGTTGAGGGTATATTTGCTCCTTTATTATGCCAAGTCTGGCATATTTATATCCAACATCGTGTAAGATGGTGGAGTCTAACATTGAGGATATTATTATTTATTATGCCAAGTCTGGCATCCAGCATATTCATGTTCGATATCGCATAAGACGATGGAGTCTGACGTTGAGAATATTTATGCACTCTTATTCAAAAGCGTCGATCGCCAGAAGATGCAGCTATATTTGATCATGTTGCAAAGGCCTTGTCACCCTCGATAATCAAATACTGATTGCCGTCAAGGTCAAAAGCATATAGTCCGAGGGATGTCTGTAAGACGCCATCCAAATTGGATGATGAACAGGATTTCCCCAAAATTGGAGGATCAAAGGTCGTCTGTAAGTCACAGCGATATCTGAAACCGGATAGTGTGCAAGATTACCAAAACTTGATAAACTAAGAGTTATCTGTAAGACGCAGTGATATCTGAAACCGGATAGTGTGCAAGATCACCTGAAGATTGAAAGTTCAAGGGTAATGCGTAAGTCGCAATAATATCTAAAATTGGATAAAGTGCAAGACTACCAAAAAATTGATAGTCCAAGGGTTATCTATAAGCCACAACATATCCACATTGATATTATGCAAGACTACCCAAAGGCTCCCAATTCAAGGAAAATCTGTAAGTCGTGTTACATCCAAAATTGAATAAAAGTGCAGGATTACCAAAAACGGACAATTCGAAGGACATTTGTAAGCTGCCTCTATCCAAAGTCAGATGATGTGCAAGATTACTCGAAGTTGACAAGTTAAAGGTATCTGTAAGCCGCCTCTATCCAAAGTCGGATGATGTGCTAGATTACCCAAAGCCTAACAGTTCAGAGAATATCTGTTAGTCGCATCGATACAAATAATGCACAAGAATTATCTCGAGGACATACACAAAGACTACTACCAATAGCTGCAAAAGATATCACGTTCAAGAGAATGCCGTAAATGGTCACGAAGACCGTTATGTCGCAACGACTATGAATGTCATCATACTCAATAGCTGCCACGAAGGCAATCCTTTCTGATAGCTACGAAGGTTATTTCATTCTTTTCATGAAAGTCGCTATTTCCTAAGACAGAAACAAGAAAAGATGACATACGCTTCAAAAGGCAACAAACGTAAAAAATAAGGTACAAAGCTATCTTTCTCAGTTGAATCACTTTACTACTAACATTTCGTGTCAAAATATTACCAAGAACATCCAAGAGGGTGAAAATCTCGAACCAAGAATAACAGGTACAAAGCACATCAACAGGACGTCACAACATGAGATTCAAACGTAACTCAAGGATGAGTATGCCAAAGACACTACCTCTCCAAATGAAATTATGTTACTACTAATAACTTTGTTTTGAGATATTGTCGAGAGCATTCGAGAAGGATGAAATTCTCAAAGCAAAACCACAGGTGCAGACTATGCCAAAAAGGATGCATCACAACGTGGAACTTTTTCTTAGCAGCAAACTGGGACATAGTCCGAAGAGGGATCAAACTCTTTGGGCGCAAGCTGAGGAATGACTTTCACAACCATCAAACCACAACCTTGTCATAAGGCAAGTGGGTATTTCCTATATTTGAGTCTTAGTTTCGCACTCAGGGAATCTTCTGAACTCGTGCTGGAAGCAATATTCCTTCTTTTCAAATTCGGGTGATGATACACCTCGAGCTTTGGAAATTATGTCCAGGTAAAATCTTATTTATGGATGTGAAAAGCTCCACATTCATAGTTGAGAGGTTACAAGCCTTTTTTCTATAGCTCAACTTATTTGTCATTCATCCCGAGCCAAAGGTTATCTTAACATAAAGATTACCTTTTCCACCGATTGAGTCGAACTACAAGCAGCCTGATTCCTAAAGTCTTGGAATATTTAGGCGGGATCTGTTTTGAAAACTTGGCTACATTCCTAACTCCCCCCAATCCTTTTACCTACTAGCTTTCCGGTCTCTCCGTATTCTGAAACTGGGATAGTTTGGAATTCTTTCAAAATCGTGCGTAAAATCAAGCATCTTGAACTACAAGTGGCCTGAGTTCTCATGTAATCTGAGATATGTAGGAAACTCGATACCGGAGTTCGGCCATGATCCATCAAAATTCATGCTAGAACCAACTGATGTGCCGGGATTTAACGGCACTTTCGACGCTTAAAACATAGGATTTTTGGGAGTTCTTGAGTGTTTTTAGTTGGATTTAATGTCGTTTGTTAAGTGTGCAAGGACAAAGTATGAATTAGAAAAGAAAGCCAAAAAATTTCATTTATGGGCTAAAAATAGGCCACCACGGGAGTCACATCCACGACGGCCCATGGGGCAGACGTTAAAGTAAGGCAGCAGGATTCACCAAGTCTGGAGAGCCCCGATGGGCTGGCAAACTGCCCGTGGCAGATGCGACGGGGAGTAGCCTTGCCCGTCAAAGTTCTCCAGTGGTATATGATAAGGGTAAAGAAAGGACGATGGGCATCATGATGTCCCGTCGCCAACCCGACATCCCGTGACAAGCCGCCCATAGAAACCAAGCAGGAGAGCTGGAAAGATGCCAAGTCAGGCGATATGAGACAGCGATGGGTGTCGCAGCTATGACGTCCCGTCAACCCCAGCCTATGAGAATGTGGCAGTGATTTTTTTGAAGACCTAAAGAAGGCTGACGGGCACCCACGACGCCCATCGCCTCAGCGACGGCCCGTGAGGTGACCTGTCAGATCTAACCGCGTCCAGTTTTCCCAGTTTTATTAGGCTTTGGCTTCTTTGTCTATAAATACTTTCCCTTAGGTTTTATTTTTAGTGGTTCACGAATTATTTCAAGTTACTGTCGGATATTTTGTTACTTTGATTTTGGTATTGGTTTCGAACACACGTTCTTGATATTGAAGTGTTCTTGAGTTTGTTCTTCAAGAATCTGGTTTTATTTATTCTTATTTGTAAGTATCTCTTGATGAATGCTAAAACAAATATTAATTGCATTCTTATGAACATGAGTAGCTAAATCCACAACTAGGGTTGTGGGAACCATGAAGGATTAACAAAGTAGGTTAAATACTTAGGTAATCTAGGAAGGTGTTTATGCATGTATTGTTCATCCCTTCGCTTTGATTGATTTTTAACGGTGCACAACATTAGAACTCGTCTTATCCTTACTTGCCTGACCAAGGAGGTAACAGATGGGAAAAAGGGTGTTAACAACGATATTTGAGGCTATCAACCCTTATCTAATAGCTTGACCTTGTCTGGGAATAGCTAATCAGGGATCAAGGGTAAGGGTTAGTAAAGCGACACCCACGGCCGGACCAAGGCGTGTGGTGAAATTCACCTAGTTGCCGGACTAAGGAATTAGGTAAACCTAACTTACCGATTTTGCATACTAAGCACCAAACTAATTTACCAAGTACAAAAGCCTTACTAAGTTATGATCTCATGGGGAACACTACCCTAGTCACTTCTCTTATTGATAACAACTGTTGAAATTGATCTCTGTTACTTGTTACGTTTGAATTACAATTATTTCTTGTTACTTTAAAACCCCTCCTTGCGGGAAATAAATGACTAAAAGATTGAGTAAACACTAATTGACCCTAGTCCTACCATATTCCCTGTAGGATCGACCTCAACCTTTAATTGGGTTCTATATTTGAACATCGATCGCTTTATACTTCTTTTGGAGGTGTAATTTGGGTGCATCAAATTTTAGCACCGTTGCCGGGGCATACAGTTTAGGATTAAGAGAGATTCTGTTTAATTCACTATTAGTCCTTATTTCCTGATTTTAATTTTTCTGTTGTTTTTGTTTTGATACAGGTAGCACACTTGTGCATGACAAGTACAAGGAGTCAAGGCAATCCCTTGATTCCTTACGATTCAGAGCTCTCTAGAATGCTAAGAAATATGGCTAAGGATGGAGAGCATGAGACTCAAGAGCAGATTACATCTCGATTACTAGATGAAGTTGAGAAGAAGAAAAAGGAAGAAGCAGCACGCTTAAAGGAAAGCGAAGATGCCATTGCTGCCAAAGATGCTAAAATTGTAAAAGATCTTGCAGCTCGAAATGCTGCAGCTGAGCGAGCAAGGCAAGGAAGAGAACAGGGTGTTCGGGATGAGGCAGTACCTCGACGTGTGCCATATAATAGGGGATAACAGATGCAGTAGCAAAGGCACGCCCCTCTATATTATGATGTAGACGATTATGATGAGGAGGACTATGGCACCACTGGACCCATAGTGCTCCCACCACTAGTTGATGGGATGAAGTTTGATATCAGTAGCACCATGATCCAGCTGCTGAACCTGAAAGGACTTTATTCAGGGAAGCCCACGGAAGATGCAATCCTACATGTGAATAACTTTGTGAGCATTAGAAAATCGTACAACATGCCAGGAGTGGGGAAAGAGGCTATCAGGATAAGGCTATTCCCATTCTCGTTGACTGATGAGGCAACTGCATGGCTCTCAGAACTGCCTGACAATTCCATATACACTTGGTATGAGCTGAAGAGTCAGTTCCTGGAGCGGTTCTTTCCCCCATTGAGGATGTTGTAGCTAAAATAAGAGATATACAACTTCAGGTAGCTACCTGCAGAAGCACTATATGAGGCGTGGCTAAGGTTCAAGAAGAAGCTGAAGCAAGTTCTGAGACACGAAATTCCTTCTGGGCATCTAATGGAGATATTCTATAAGGCCTTGAATGCAAATACTAAAGCTGTAGATGATACTATGACTGGAGGTGCATTCATGGAAAACACATATCTTGAGGCTGCAGAGATGCTGGATAGGATTGCAAAGATGAATCAAACATGGCATACAAGAGAGGCTTAGACTTCAGCAGGTACTTATGCAGTCGGCAAGTCTGTGGATCTGAATGAAATACAAGACATTAAGCAGTCACAAGCTGAGATGAACATGACACTTGGGTTGCTGGCAAAGAAATTTCTAGCTGAGGGAGTAGAGAAAGTTAAAGCCGTGGGTTCTCAAGGTAAAGCACCAAGGTCAGACGGTTACTCATCCGAAGAAGAAGTAAGTTATCTGAATGATTAAGGGAAGGGTTTTCGGGCCTTTGGCCAGGGAAATCAAGGTCAAAACAGAAATAGGGATGACTACTACAATCGGCCCAGTTACAGAGATAGAGACAGAGATGGTGACTGGCAGAAGAAGGATGGGTCAAGAACGAGAAAAATGGTCTCTATGTTCCGCCTGCAGCTCGCGAAGAGCGGGCTAGACAACCCACCATGAGAGAGCTGATTAACAAAGTGTTCCAAAAGGTTGACTCCACGGATGCAAGTATGAAGGAGATAAAAGCTAAACTCTCAAGTATTAATCAGAAGGTGGAGTCCCACCTTGTCTGCATTAAGTAGCTTGAGACACAGATGCATCAGTTGTCGACCAACATAAATCCGCACCAAAAGGGTACTCTCCCAAGTGACACCGTTCAAAATTCGAAGAATGATCGATAGGTTATGGAAGTGACTACTCAGAGCATAAAGTAGACTGTTGATCCACCCTTGCCTATTGTTGTTGATGAGCCGACTGAGATTGAGAAGGATGATGCTGAGTTTTTAGCCGAATCTGAAGAGAAAGACAGTGGTGAAGGGTCATCTGAGAAGAAGTCCTCTGAGCTAAAGGTGAAAAGCCAAGTGGTTGCACCGGTCTTGAAACCCATGCCATTGCCACCCCCACCTTACCCCTAGAGGTTGAAAAAGAAGGTAGAGGACGGCAAATTTCACAAGTTCATCTCCATGCTGAAGCAACTGTCAGTGAATATCGCTTTGGTTGAAGCATTAGAGCAAATGCCTGGCTACGCAAAATTCATGAAGGATCTGGTTATGAGGAAGAGGACGGTTAGATTTGAACCAGTAAATAATTTGTACCACTACAGTGCAATAGCATCCCATTTGATGGTACAGAAGAAGGAAGATCCTGGAGCCTTCACTATTCCGTGCACTATTGGAGCATTCTATTTCGCCAAAGCTTTGTGTGATCTGGGTGCTAGTATAAATTTGATGTCGCTTGTAGTTTATAATCAGTTGGTCTTGGGAGCCCCCTCTCCGACTACAATGCGGTTACTTATGACAGATCGTACGGTGAAGAGGCCTGTGTGAATTTTGTATGATGTATTGGTAAAGGTTGACACGTTTATCTTTCCTGCAAATTTTGTTATTCTGGATTGTGAGGTTGACTTTGAGGTGCCCATCATCTTAGGGCGACCATTCTTGGCTACTGGGCATGCTTTGGTTGACTTGGAAATGGGTTAGATGAAGTTCAGGCTAAATGATGAGGAGGTGACTTTCAATGTGTGCAAGTCGATGGAGCATCATGATGATATGAGAGTGGTGTCAGTTATTGATGTTGTTGATGAGGACCAACTGGTTGTACCTATTGAGGAGAGACTTGGTGTCGAAGCCCTTGCATCAGTCATTATGAATTGAAGGCGACGACATTAATGAGTATGACAAAATGGTTACAACACTTACAGGGTTGGGATCATACACTTATGCACCAAAGAAGCTGGACTTGGACCTGAAGAATAGGAAGACGCCACCTTCTCGCCCATTTATTGAGGAGCCTCTAGTCTTGGAGCTCAAATCACTTCCAGCTCATCTTCGGTACGTATTCTTGGGAGATAATGAGACTTTGCCCATAATCATTGCTGCAGATTTAGGTGAAGCGCAGGTTGAAGCTCTGGTTTCAGTATTGAGAAAGTTTAAGAGAGCTATTGGGTGGACTATCGCAGACATTATTGGGATTTCTCCTAGAATTTGTACTCATAAAATCTAGCTCGAGCCTGATTGTGTTCCATCTATTGAGCATCAGCATAGGTTAAATTAGCCTATGCAAGAAGTCGTCAAGAAGGAGATCATAAAGTGGCTGCATGCAGGTGTGGTTTACCCAATCTCTGACAGCAAGTGGGTGAGCCCAGTTAAGTACGTACCAAAGAAAGGAGGGATTACGGTGGTTCCTAATGGAAAGAATGAGCTGATTATGATGAGGCTAGTCACAGGCTGGCGCATATGCATGGACTACAGGAGGTTGAATGCGTGGATTGAGAAGGACCACTTTCCAATGCCATTCATGGACCAGATGCTAGACCGTCTTGCAGGTAGAGGTTGGTACTGTTTTCTTGATGGTTACTCGGGGTATAATCAGATCTCTATTTCCCCCGAAGACCAAGAGAAAACCATATTCACATGCCCATATGGGATGTTTGCCTTCAAGAGGATGCCGTTCGGTCTTTGCAATGCACCACTAACTTTTCAGCGATGTATGGTGTCTATCTTTTCAGACATGATGGAGGACACTATAGAGGTATTTATGGATGAGTTTTCGGTGGTATGTGACTCTTTTGAAGATTGTCTAGATCATCTAGGTTGTGTGTTGAAGCGGTGGGAAGAGTGCAACCTAGTGCTGAATTGGGAGAAGTGTCACTTCATCATCAAAGAGGGAATAGTTCTTGGTCACCAGATTTCGAAGAAGGGTATAGAGGTTGATAGAGAGAAGATAGAGGTGATTGAAAAATTACCTCCACCAGTTTCTGTAAAGGGTATTCCGAGTTTCTTAGGGCATGCTGGCTTTTATAGGTGGTTTATCAAGGACTTCTCCAAAATTGTAAATCCATAGTGCAAGCTGCTGGAGAAAGAGGTAAAGTTTGTTTTTGATGATGCATGTCTAAAGGCATTCGAGTGCCTTAAAGAGAAGTTGGTTACAACTCTTATCATTATTACTCCTGATTGGTCTCAACTTTTTGAGGTTATGTGCGATGCTAGTGGAGTGGCGCTAGGAGCAGTCTTAGGCCAAAGGCGTGAAAAGATCCTCCATCCTATATACTATGCTAGCAAAGCACTTAACCCAACTCCGAAGAACTATACAGTGACTGAACAAGAGCTACTTGTTGTGGTCTTTGCGTTCGAAAAATTCAGATCTTATTTGCTTGGCACCAAGGTGTTGGTGCATACTGACCATTCGACTCTTCGTTATCTTATGGCAAAGAAGGATGCTAAACCTAGGTTGATTAGATGGGTGTTGCTGCTGTAAGAGTTTGACTTTGAAGTTAAAGACCGTAAGGGTACAGAAAATCAGGTGGCAGATCATTTGTCTAGGCTGCAAGATGAAGCTATGCTGAAGCTGAATGATGAGCTCGAAACTGATGACTGGTTTCCTGACGAACAGGTATTGGCTGCTTCTTAGGACTTGATCCCATGGTTTGTAGACATTGCCAACTACTTGGTAAGTGATTTAGTGCCTGATGATATGTCCGTCCACCAAAGGAGAAAGTTCATGTCTGATGTGAAGAAATACTTTTGGGAAGAGCTATTCATATTCCGTGTGTGTGCAGATACTATGATCCGGAGATGTGTGCCAAAAGCTGAGATGATGGAGATATTGGAAGCATGCCATTCATCCCCCGTTAGAGGTCATCATAGTGTTATCAAGACTTCCCATAAGATCCTGCAATGCGGCTATTATTAGCCGACTATTCATAAATACGCCCATGAGTTTGCTAAGGCTTGCAGCAGATGTCAGAGGAAAAGAGGCATATCAAGAAGGCATGAGCTTCCTATGAATCCCATCCTTGTGATTGAGCTATTCGACGTTTGGGTCATTGACTTCATGGGTCTGATGGGAACCGGTATATATTGGTAGTTGTTGACTATGTGTTTAAGTGGGTGGAGGCGGTTGCGCTTCCAAGCAATGAAGGTAAATGTGTCACAACTTTCTTGAAAAAGAACATCTTCTCAAAGTTTGGTATGCCAAAAGCTATTATTAGTGATGGAGGCTCTAACTTTTGCAACAAGTTGTTTCGTGCTTTGCTTGAAAAATATGGAGTGAAACACAGAGTTGCAACCCCTTATCATCCTTAGACAAGTGGGCAAGTGGAAATTTCCAAAAGAGAAATCAAGTCAATCCTGTCCAAGACTGTTAATGCCAATAGAAAGGATTGGTCGCGAAAGCTAGATGATGCTTTATGGGCGTACCGGACTGCGTACAAGAATCCAATAGGCATGTCTCCATATCATCTTGTGTTTGGTAAGGCGTGCTATTTTTCAGTTGAACTAAAGCACAAGGCCATGTGGGCTTTAAAGAAGCTGAACTTGGATTGGGGTGCAGCATCATTGCAGAGGTTAGGACAGCTGAATGAGTTGGATGAATTCCGTCTGAACGCATATGAAAGTTCAGCTTGTACAAGGAGAGGATGAAGTTGTATCATGACCGAAAGATAGAGAAGAGAGATTTTCAGCCAGGCGATTCGGTCCTGCTTTTCAACTCTAGACTTAGCTTGTTTCCTAGAAAGTTGAAGTCCAAGTGGATTGGACCCTTCAAGGTGGTACAAGTTTTTCCTCATGGGGCTATTGAACTTGAAAACCTTGAGGGAAAATGGTTCAAGGCAAATGGACAGCGGATAAAAGCTTACTTCGGCACATCAGAGGAGATTAAGACCATTGAAGCTTGGAGCATAGATGAGTTCGTCCCACCCAAGGAGCTTGATGAAGTCTGAGTAATCAACCAGCCTGCGTCATACCACGACGTTAAATCAGGCGCTGCATGGGAGGCGACCCATGAAATTGTACTTTACTTTATGTTAGTTGTAGTTAAAGGACTGTAGAGTGTTTTGGCAAAGTTTGAGTAGCCAAAACACTGGCATCGTGCCGCGATGTTAAATCAAGAGCTGCATGGGAGGCAACCCATGAGTTAATGAGTGTTCATTTTGCAGGAGGATGAGAGACGAGAGCAAAGAACTGAAATTGCAGGAAAAAGGGGAGGCTCTTCCCCATTCCCACGTCCCACGTGACGGGCCATCGCGGCCACGACGGGCATGGAGTTGGGCGTGAAGCCCCTAGTGAAGAAAGAATTTTTTTCTAAGTATGGGAAGAGGATCATCTGCCTCCCACATCCCACGTGACGGGCCATCGTGTCCCCGACGGGCTTAGGAATGGGCGTCACAGGTAAGTACCCTAAATTTTTCTAAGTGTTAAAAAGGGAGTGACTGCCTCACTCCGACAGCCTATATGATGGGGCATCGCGCCTCCGACGAGCATCAGAGTGGACGTCTCTCCCCACATGCCAAATATTGGCCGATATCCAGGTAAAGGTGACTATGATGGGACATCGCATGTCCGACGAGATATTGCACATCCCGTCATCTGGGTCAGTCAACAGAGGGGTCAACACTTTAATTTTTTTATGGCGACTCGACCCGACCCGGACGTGTTTCTTTCTCTTTCCCCGCCTCTATTAGCATTTTGACCTTAATTTTTGAGGTCAAATTTGTTCACTCATTACTCCTCTCTCTCAAACTCTATTCCTCTCCCAAAATCACGACTCAAAACCCCCACCCTATCGATGATCCTCACCACCATCTCCAACACACAACTCACAAGGCACTCCATTTATCAATCTTGTGCAAGAGACTTTTGAAACCAACAAAGTAAGTTCTTTTATTCCTTGTAGTTGGTTCTCAATAACTAAAGGGTTTTGATGGGTTGAAATTTGATCATCTTGTTTAAGAATTATAACCCTAAGTGTTAAAATTGTGTTTGATGGTGGGGTGAATGAATGGGTTGTGTTGGAAATTTAGGGTTTGGAAGTAGTGTTGTTTATTAATGCCATATGGTTTTTGGGTGTTTTGATGGTTGTATGTTTGATGAGAAATTGTTATGAATAATAGAAATAAGAAGAAAGAGAGAAAGTTGCACTAATTGGATCCTACGGGCCTTCACACGGGAAGTTAGGGGCACGACGGTACGTCGGTCAGGGCATGGGGATGGCCTAAAATTTGAAAATGTTTTTGGCCGGATCCTACGCCCAAGCCTACGGGACGTCGGACCTCCCACGCCCGTGGCAGGAGCCCGTAGGAGGATCGATGTCCTTAAAAAATCCACTACCTCAATCCGATGATCTGTCCCACGGGACATCGAACCTCCCACGCCCGTGGCACAGGGTCGTGGGAGGGAGAATTTTTCCTGCAAGTTCACTGGAGCATTTTGATACCCGGGGTCACGGGACGTTGGCCTTCCCACGCTCGTGGGAGGTGACTTTTCTGAATTTTTTTTAAGTGTTAAATTTTTTTTGCGTTTGCATTTTTGCCCCCGATCTCTAATGATGGCTCCTTGCAGGTACTAAATGGCTCCAAAGACACCACTGAGATGGGGGGCCCGCAAAGTGAAAGATGCCTCTGTATCATCCCAACTAAAAGATTACCCGACTGATTCCGAGGCCGAATAGAGCGAACCTGATGACACCCCCCTCATCAAGGTTGTAAGAAAAAAACTGGTAGTATCCTCCTCTCACTCTGAATGGGAGGGAGCTAAGTAACCTGCGGATAAGCAAGGATCCTCCTCCGGTTCGTCTGAATCTGGTACTGAAAGTGAGAAGGCACCTACAGGCAAGGAATTGGCCACTCAGGTTTCAAATGACATCGGAGGGGAGTCAGAAAATGAGGAAGGCTCCAGCTCGGAACACAATTCAAGAAAGGGTCAAGAGGGTGATGCTAACTCAGATACCGAGACAACTACACCAGAGAAAAGCACCTCCTCACCCTCACGATCAGGAGATAGAGCTGTGTTGGGTTGTGCCCATGAGACTGAGAGATGGGTTGTTAAAGGGTCAAAGGCCATCTATGATTATGGCCTTGAAGTGACCGGAAAAGGCCATTTAAGGAGGCCCATTGCTGAAGAGTGTAAAATTGATCCTTTCAAGCTGAACCAATTCCCCAAGTTGGATATGTACTTCAGTCACTACAAACTGGGATGGACTATCAAGACCCTTCCCGATTACCAGCCAGCTCTCGTGAGAGAGTTTTATGCTAATTATCAGGCTATACAGGAAGGGTTGCGCAAGAGAGGATAAAAGATCACAGAATTTCCCGCTCTCGAGAGCGTTTTGGTTATGGGAATCCCCATCAACATCCAGGCAGAAACAATAAACAGATTCTTATTTGGGCTGGGCTACGAGGCACCCACAGTTCTGGTTGATTATGAGTACCGGGTAAACATGAAGAGAAAAGGACTCAATCGTTGGCTAAGCGCCTAACTACTACCGGAACACCACTATCGCTTGAACAAGACAAACCAGTTATTCTGAAGGCCTCCTTATCTTTCAAAGCTAAATTTTGTTGGGCTATTGTATAACTCAGATTGATGGCGACCGGTGCAGACAACCAGCTGACTTTGGAGAGAGCTATTCTAGTGGCCGCCCTCGTGTCCAAACGTAATTTGAATTTTGGGAAGATCATAGCTGAGGAGATCAGAGACAGAGTGACCAAGCCTGGCTCCTCCTATCCATTCCCTTGTTTGATCACAGAGCTATGTAAGGAGGCTCAGGTGCCCAGGTATGCTGGGGTAGATCAGCCTGTTCGAGCTACTAGGACCCACTATCCAGAGAGGTCCAAACACGAGACTGGGGTGCTTGGTTTGACTGGCACTACAGAGCCATTGGATCTAAATCTTGGGGAGCATGTCCCGACACCGGATGTGACAGCGTCCCCCACTACTAGACCTACCCCACAGGGTAGTCAGTTGGAGCAAAATGTTGTTGGTCCATCCACCTCGGCAGCTGAGCCAGGCTCCTCCGCCGTACCTTTTGACACGGATACTGATGCCATCTTTGCCTTCCACCCAGCGAACTTTGCAAACACTGTCCAGCAGACACTTGATCTCAGAAAGCAAATGAATGTGTTTGCTCTACAGTTTCAGCCTATTGTGAACGCCTCCATCCAAAGGACCATAGCACTATTTCTCATTGTCAACACCCGGATAGATGCTTTGGAGAACAGGGTAGATGAGCGCTTAAATGAGATGGGTGCGCTTGAGTTGGCAGGCATGAAAAAAGAGATTGCGGAGCTGAGGGCCGATGTTGACAAATTGAAGAATCCTTCGCCAACCCAAGCCAGAGCACTGATTGTATTACCACAGGTCACAGAGGAGCCCACGCTCAATCTTTGGGATTTTATGGATCCCGAGATCCGTATGGAACATTTGGGCTCAGCTGCGGAGAAGGAGCCCGAGAGAGTTGATGAACCCCCTCCCGAGACTGTCACACACAAAATAAAAAGAAAAAGTAAGGAAAAGCAGGTTCATGAGGGTGACACTTCGCTTAGCCCAAAGTCTCTACAGAAGAAATTGGAAAGAGCCGATAAGAGGGCAAAGAAAGCAGAGGACAGGGTATCCAGAGCATCCTTGGCGGAGCACCAGATTGAGATGGATGGCAGAGGCCGAGGTGGGTCAGCTAGTGGTGTTGCTGGCCAGACAAATATACCTTATTTAGACCCCATTATAGGAGAGGTTACTGATGAAGCTGCTCGAGCAGCTGTTACTGTTGATGAGAGGTTTGAGGAAGCAACCTCAATTGAGGAGAGTACTATGGACACCATTCCTGAGGGCCCGAAGGATGTGACACCCAGTACTGGCGCTTAGGCACCACATGTATGTTCTCACCCCCATTTGTTTTATATTTTTGTGCATTGAGGGCAATGCCCTTTTCTTTTTGGTGGGGTGGGGGCAGTACTGGGTGAGTTGTCTTTTGATGGGTTATTGGTGAAGTATGAGTAGCCAAGAGACCCGGGTCGTGCTGCGACGTTAAATCAGGTGCTGCATGGGAGGCAACCCATGAGGGTACTCACAAGGTACCTGACTCTTTAGGGTTTTCTTGCCTGTGTTCTTTCCCTAAGGATTTTAATTTCTATTGAACCGGAACGTTTAGGATAGGTCATATATAGTAAAAGAAGAAAAGGAACTTAGTGCAGTCTATGGTGTGATTTTGAACTGATTTTGAATCAAAAAATGGAGACCCCTCCAAATTTTTGTGTGTTATATTAGTATCTGGTTTTGATAGACTGACCATTGTGGATCCTTGCATGACATTGTGTTTATCGATCTGCTGATTGGATTAAGCTAGAGCATGAACCTTGTAGATAGTATGTGACTGTCGACTCTGTGCCATGTGTTTGTGAGTGTAATTTTCTTAGTTCTTGATTCGTGTGCCAATCTAGAACTTGCCCGATTAGTCTTGCCAAGGTCGTAGAATAGTTGGTTAGGAAAGGATCATAGGCCATTTTTGAATTAGTCCACTTTATCCCAAAAGACCAACCAAATGATGTAATACCCTTTGATCCCTGATTTTGAGCCTGCATGGACCCTTTTTTTTGTTTAGCCTAATCACCTTCCCCGTTTCTTGTTATGAACCTTTAGTTTGGCCCTGGTCCCTCCTTGGACATTGTGTACCTCAACTCAGGCAAATCGCCTAAGTTGAGGGTGGCTACTGCAGAGGTGAGTAAGAAGTATGGGTAGGAATAAAAGAGGTAAAAACAAAAAAATAAAAAGGATAAATAATGGGTGCGGCGGCTATGTGAAAGAAAGAAAAAAAAGAGAGAAAAGCAAAGAAAAAGAAAAGAAAAAGAGAAAAAAAAATGAAAAAGAAAAGAAAGAAAAATAAATGAGTTTGAAACAAAAGTCGCGCCCGTCACTTGTGAAAAAGAGAATAAAAAGGGAGAAAAAAGGTGGAAAAGAATGGAAGTGATCTGTTGGGTGGAATCAAGCGTAGCGTCAAAGAGGGCATTAGTCACTATTTCCCATATCTACTATACCCATTCCCGAGCCAACGATACAAGCCAAGAAAGTCCTATAATGATCCTAACCCATTGTTTGAAAACTGAGGCATAGAAAATAAGGGCAAGCCTATGGTATTGTGCACGCATTGCTTGAACATCTTCATGAGTGTGAATGCTTAGTTCAGTCCCCGAAATGTATCTGTGTTACTGTGTGAGTGGGACTTCTTTGTGGTGAGGGCACTAGAGAGACTTTGACTACTAACTGATAGTATGAGTCTCACATGTGTATGCCATATCGTCTGTTGATAATGTAATGTCATCCTTGGATCCCGTTGTGTTGTCTTGAGGAATAGAACATATGCACTAGTTTTTTTTTTTGAAAAAAAAGGGGGGTACTTGTTATGAATTGAGTTGCTAAACCATATGACTACCGTAGTTCCTGGTTTTCTTTTGATTAAGCATCGTTTTAGTTTTGTTTTTGTGTCTGTTGCTTGAGGACAAGCGAAGATTCTAAGTTGAGGGTGTTGATGTGCCGGGATTTGAAGGCACTTTCGACGCTTAAAACATGGGATTTTTGGGAGTTCTTGAGTGTTTTTAGTTGGATTTAATGTCGTTTGTTAAGTATGCAGGGACAAAGTATGAATTAGAAAAGAAAGCCAAGAAATTGCATTTCTGGGCTAAAAAAAGGCCACCACGGGCGTCACATCCACGACGGCCCATGGGGCAGACCGTTAATGTACAGCAGCAGGATTCATCAAGTCTGGGGAGCCCCGACGGGCTGGCAAACTGCCTGTGGCTGACGCGATAGGGCATAGCCTTGCCCTTCAAAGTGCTCCAGTGGGATATGCTAAGGGTAAAGGAAGGACGACAGGCACCACGACGTCTCATCGCTAGCCCAATGTTTCGTGACAAGCCGCCCATGGAAACCAGGCAGGAGAGCTGAAAAGATGCCAAGTCAGGCGACGTGAGACAGCCACGGGTGTCGCAACTGTGACATCCCATTGACCCCAGCCCGTGAGAATGTGGCAGTGATTTTTATGAAGACCTAAAGAAGGCCAACGGGTACCCACGATGCCCATCGCCTCAACGATGGCCCGTGAGGCGACCTGTCGGATTTGACCGCGTCTAGTTTTCCCAATTTTATTAGGCTTTGGCTTCTTTGTCTATAAATACTTTCCCTTAGGTTTTATTTTCAGTGGTTCACGAATTATTTCAAGTTACTATCGGATATTTTGTTACTTTGATTTTGGTATTGATTTCGGAAACAAGTTCTTGATATTGAAGTGTTCTTGAGTTTGTTCTTCAAGATTCCAGTTTTCTTTATTCTTATTTGTAAGTATCTCTTGATGATTGCTAAAATAAACATTAATTGCATGCTTATGAACATGAGTATCTAAATCCACAACTAGGGTTGTGGGAACCATGAAGGATTAACGAAGTAGGTTAAATACTTAGGTAATCTAGGGAGGTGTTTATGCATGTATTGTTCATCCCTTCTCTTTGATTGATTTTTAACAGTGCGCAATGTTAGAACTCGCCTTATCCTTACTTGCTGGACCAAGGAGGTAACGGATGGGAAACGGGGTGTTAACAACGAGATTTGAGGCTATCAACCCTCATCTAATAGCTTGACCTTGTCCGAGAATAGCTAATCTGGGATCAAGGGTAAGGGTTAGTAAAGCGACACCCGCGGCCGTACCAAGGCGTATGGTGAAATTCACCTAGTTCCCGTACTAAGGAATTAGGTGAACCTAACTTACCGATTCTGCATGCTAAGCACCAAACTAGTTTACCAAGTACAAAAGCCTTACTAAGTTATGATCTCATGGGGAACACTACCCTAGTCACTTCTCTTATTGATAACAACTGTTGAAATTGATCTCTGTTACTTGTTATGTTTGAATTACAATTATTTCTTGTTACTTCAAAAACCCCCCTTGCGGGAAATAAATGACTAAAAGACTAAGTAAACATTAATTGACCCTAGTCCTACCATATTCCCTGTGGGATCGACCTCAACCTTTAGTTGGGTTCTATATTTGAACAACGACCGTTTTATACTCTTTTGGAGGTGTAATTTGGGCGCATCACCAATTGCTTGTAAGAGATAGATTTGTGGTCGGACAAAAATTGGGAACGTCAATTTCCTTACCCCAGGGTTCCTTACATCCACCCTACCCAAAGGGAGGGGCAATTGTTGACATCCAATTTTTTCCCTCCGCGTTCATAATTAATTTCGAGCTTCTACTATTTTAAACAATTTTGAAATAATTGTCTTTATAAAATTTTAAGGTTTGCAAAATTAATTTGAGGTTAATTTAGTAATTTTAGGTGAAATGTGTATACTCTATATTCAATTATATAAGAGTATATAAATTTTACTTAAAGAATATTTTGAAATCGTTTTAAATGAAAACCTTGTTTAAAGTTCGAATTGCGCTCCATTTTCCTCAGAATCGATTTAAAATTAATAAATAATTGTATGAGTAATTCTTGGATTTTAAATGATTCAATTATGTTTTAATAAGATAATTATGTGTTTGCTAATATAATTATTCTTAATTGTTAGATATAGAAGCTCATTTTATTAATTAAGGATTTAATTCATTTCATTTCAATTTTGGCCTGAACTCTTTAATATATTCGATTTGGCCACACTTTAAATGATTTGGTTATTCTTTAAATCAAACTGGCCACATTTTGCAAAGCAAAGTGGCCAGCCTCTTAAACTAATTCATATTTCAATTTCTAGCAGCACAATAGCCCAACATTAACAACAATTCTTAGCCCAAAATAATTCCCATACCCGAGCCCAATTCCCTTTTCCCCATCAGCTTTTCAAGCACACAAATACATACCCACACTTAGTTATATTATTACCTCACAACACTCACATATATTTCTCCTTACACGTACACCCCATGCGACCCCAATTCTCCAGAAAGAGCGCACACACCCATTGTGACGCGCCTCATACAAACAACAACTTCAACTCTTTTTTCTCCACCTCATCTTCTTCGTACAGAAGAACAAACGTTCCCAATGATGAACCCATATAGCTTCGTCAAAATGCAACAATAGCAGCTGAGAAACGACGCCCAATCCATCAAAAATCCATCAAAATCCCTTTTGTTTCCATCAAATGTGTGCTGGCAACGTCCAGAACCTTCTTGAATCGCCCAGGTGTCCCTCCAAATAAATATTCCTTTAAAAATCCATCTGTTATTAGTACGAATTTGTACAATTTCATGGTGGGCAAGCTCATCCATTTCGAAATTTGAAATTTCTCAAGCAAATTCCCAGAAAACCCTCTCTGTTTTCCCCATCAAATTCTCCCAAATTCTCCTATATAAACCCTGTCTCTTCCTGAGAGTTGGTTACTGGATTTTGGGGGAAAATTTGGGGATTTTGGTGGTGCATTCCACTAATATCATTAACCAAAGGTTTCAGAGAGAAAAAAAAACACCCCAAAAATTGAGTTCCGGCTAAAATATTCTAAGTTCTGGTGGAAGTTCTCTGACGAGCTCGTGAATCCCAGTCGCTTCCCAAGAACAGGTGATATCTCATTCCACCTACCTGTTTCTTTCCTTATTTTCATTAGAACTAGTAGAATATCATTGGTTTTAGGCTGGTCTTGTCTGAAAATATATCTGTGATAGCTGTAAGGATCTGCAAATGAATGTTGGAGATGTTCCTGAAGCTGTGATGAGTACTTTTTAGATAGACGTGAATTTATGGGTCGTGGGATGTTGGTTCTGCTTTCGAATATGTGCTTCCTTTATGTGATAATTCGGTTAGCTTCTTTCAAAAGTCTTCTTGTTTCATAAATCTAGGAAGAATGTATTGGGAGAAGAAGAATCCTTGAGGAGTACTATTTAGTCTTTCGCAAGGTTATTCTTAAGAGATGGAATAGAAATTCACAGTAGTATATTTTCATCTCTGAGACTCCTCTTTTTTAAAGCTTTTAAAAGAGCATAGTTGCATAACTAATTTCGAATGTTGTTTGTTTCCATGGAAACCCAAATGGTTTTAGAATAAATGGCTAGTTTCTCTTCATGAATAATATCGTTCTCTAGTGATTAAGTTATGTTTAAAATGCCAAGTTTTTATTGCATGAGTCCATTTGTAAACATTCTGTTTTCCATGTTCTACTATGATATAATGGTGATTTCTTTCGGCTTGGAGTTTAAGAGCTTGAATTATGATTTCAAAATTGCTATGTGTGGTAGATGAACTAACTAGTCTATTATGCCTCAACTTCTGTTTTCAATGGATATGAGCCTTCTTTCACTCTTAGAATATGTGTAGTATGCTTTGTTCAATCTTTGAAGGTTTCTTTCTTGTTCAAGTTGTTCTCATAGCTTACAGTACTTGACATTAACCCTTCGTGTGTATAGTATCGTATCATTTGTTCGAGGTTAAGTCTTAGTTTTGAATGAGTTTCTTTGACATGTTGTTTAAATAAAGTTTACATCTTTTAGAGGTTTTCGTCTTTTGTTTGAATTCAAATCTACTCCACTGCCTCAACATTAAACTAGGTATTGAACTTTTCGTGATTTGAAGCTGTTTTCAAGTTTAAAGATCATCAAAAATTTTCGGTATGTTTTACTCACTATTTTTTTCATGGTTTTTTGTGTGTTCATATAAGTGTCTTTAAGTGTAGTGTTCATGTGTTGAGTCTTGTTTGCTTCCCCTAAGGATTAAGAGATTTTTCCATGTTCTCTAAAATGACTTGTCATTCATAAATAATTCATAGTTTGCCCTCGTTTCAGCGATTGCTTATATTTACCCTTAGATTTATGAATATTTCCTCTTAGTCTTACTCCAGAAGAGGTCTATTCTCCCTTTGATTTGACTTTCTTTTATGCTCTAGCATGATCAGTCCAGTATGTCCTCTTTTTTGTTTAATGATGGGTATAAGTTTGCCTAGTCTAAGTATGTTCTATATCCCTGTATTAAGGTTTGTTTTATGTTAAGGAAAGTGTTTTTCTTTGGTTTGTAAGTTCAGGTATAAGGAATCTAGTGTCCAGGTCACTTGACTTATTTGTTCCCCAGTTTCCCTGGTCATTTACTATTTGTTTTAATTTGTTTCTATGGCTACAGACCCCTGTGATACAATTACTTATGTGTTCTCTTCATTTTTTTTATGCATGAACGAACCTGCTCGAGTCCAAATGGACTCATCCTTCACATTCTTTGATGGGCTAAGGAGGCCCTCTAGCATTCGAGTCAGCCTCCCCAAAAGCATAAAAGGGTTGTTGTACAAGAGTTGGAGATACAAAATAGTATATGGCCTAAGTGTCATATACAATGAAATGGAAGCTAAAATACAGGGAAGACCAAAGGAGCAGACTAAATTAAAATGGGCTTAACCCGAGGAATTGGTAGTCCAACATGGACGTTTAGTAGGGGTTTAGGCCTAAGTGCCTAAATCCAACTTCTCCTTTCTTGTAGTTTAATTTTGATTATATTAATTGGACTTTTGTAAACACTAACATTATTAACTTAGTTTAAGTTCCCATTTGGAGTACCATGTATTTTATTGCAAGCCGTTTTCTTTATTAATAAATTTTAAAACCTCGTATATATTTTACAAATTGCTATGAAGTTTAACTTGCAAAATTTTCTCAATTCGCCAAACTTTCTCTATAAACAAACCTGTCTTGGAAATAACTCTTTAAATTCCCATGTTTTCACAAACTTAATCAAATAAAATGAGTTAGAAAAATAGTCGGATAACCGCAAGTTAGAGGACATTTCGATGCCTTAAAACCCTTCTCAAAATATTAATATGAACTTCTTACCCGGATTTCTTAAATCCAAAGATATTTATCTGTTTTAAATCTTTTGAATATGTTCAAAGGTTTTCTTGATTTTTTCTAAAAAATTAAGTGGCGACTTTGTTTTAATTAAATTTGAGGATTTTTAAGTTTTCAAGTTTAATACAAGTCAAAACCGTTTCAAAAATAAAGTTTCTTTTTCTTTTCAAAATAAAGAAAGTGAAAATGCGATAAAATAATGTGTCGTGGTTTTGTGAAACTTTTGATGCTTAAAACTTGGAATTGGAGTTTGTTCTTTAGCAATTTTTATTAGATTTGATGTATTTTTTTTAGTATTGTGCAAGAAAACAAGGTTCGGAAGCTAAGTCCAGAAAAAGAAGGACTTGAGGCACCGAAGATGGATGGAGTACCTTAAAAATTATGACATCACCATATTGTACCATCCATGTTAAAGCTAATGTGGTGGTTGATGCACTGAGAAGGAAGACGGAGAGTATGGGTAGCTTGGCCTACCTGAATGCTACTAGGCATTTGTTGGCTAGAGACATTCAAGCTCTGGCTAACAACTTTATGAGGTTGGAAGTATCCGAAAGGGGTGATTTATTGGCATGTGTAGAGGCAAGGTCCTCTTTTCTTGAGCTGATCAAAGGCAAACTATTTAATGATATGAAATTGAGCAAGATCCGTGATAAAGTGTTGTGGGGTGAGGCCAAGGAGGCTATTATTGATAATTAGGGTGTCCTGCGCATTAAAGGGCGAGTTTGTGTGCCCCGTGTTGAGGAGTTGATTCCTACTATCTTGGCAGAGGCTCACAGTTCTAAATATTCTATACATCCTGGTGTGACCAAGATGTACCGACACTTGAAGAAACACTATTAGTGGCGCGGAATGAAGAAATATATAGTAGACTTTGTGGCTAAGTGTCAAAACTGACAGCAGGTGAAATATGAACATCAAAAGCCTGGTGGTACACTTCAGAGAATTCCAATTCCTGAATGGAAGTGGGAGAGAATATCCATGGACTTCATAAATTGGCCTACCCAAGGATTTGGAAAATATGATTCAATATGAGGTATTGTTGACAGATTGACAAAGTCTGCAGACTTCATCCCTGTGTAGGTAACTTATAATGCAACTAAGTTGGCCAAGATTTATCTGAATGAGGTTGTTCGATTGCATAGGGTGTCTATCTCTATTATTTCTGATAGGGGCACCCAGTTCACTTCCAATTTCTAGTAGAAGTTACATGAAGAGTTAGGGACAAGGTTAGACCTGAGTACAACTTTTTACCCTCAAAATGACGGGCAGTCTGAGCGTATGATTCAGATATCGGAGGATATGCTTATGTGTGATGGACTTTATGGGTCATTGGGATCAGTATCTAGCACTGACTGAGTTTGCATATAACAACAGTTACCACTCGAGCATAGACATGGGCCTATTTGAAGCCTTATATGGGAGGAGATGTAGATCTCTCATTGGTTGATTTTAATTCATTTGAAGCAAAACCTTTTGGGCACTCACCTTGTAAGACAATATATAGAAAGGGTGAAATTCATCCAAGGAATTCTTTTGGTGATTCAAAGTCAGCAGAAGATTAGAGATATGCACTTTATGGAAGGTGAGCAAGTTTTGCTCAAGGTTTCACCTATGAAGAGTGTTATGCAGTTTGGGAAGCGTGGCAAGTTAAGTCTGAGGTATATTAGGCCCTTTGAAATTCTTCAGAGTGTCGGTACAGTAGAATATAAGTTGGCATTGCCTCTGAGTTTATTGGGAGTTTATCCGGTATTCCATGTTTTCAAGCTAAAAAAGTACCACGGAGATGGAAACTACACTATTCACTGGGATTCAGTCCTGTTAGATGAGAACCTCTCTTATAAAGAAGAGGTATTTGCTATTCTTGATAGAGACATTTAAAAGTTTAGAACTAAAGAGATTGCATTTATAAAAGTCCAGTGGAAGAATCGTCCTGTTGAGGAGGCTACTTGAAAGACTGAGGTAGACATGCGGGACAAGTATCCTCACTTGTTCACCAATTTAGGTAATCCTTATTCCCAACTATTTTTCTTCTTATTATCATTCAGGGATGAATGATTGTTTAATCGGTATCTAATTTAGTGACATGTTTCATCATTACGGTAAAATAAGGCATAAGTACCTGGCTAGAAATGTCCCTATGTGAGAGTTGAAAATCTCAGGCTAGGATGAGGTTAGATAAAAATATAGTGTGCAAAGCCTTAGGAGTGATTTGTGTTTCATGTGATATCATGTGGTAGTTTGGTATCTATTTTTGGGTAGCCAACTATTGTAGAGTTCCGTAGGAAGTTTTGGGATGATAATCGGAGTCATAGAACTATGGATATGATAGTTACCACATCGGGAATAATTTGTGGTATCTATAAAATAAAGTGTGTTGTCAAATGAGGGCCTGAGGGCGAGAAAATAGAGTTTTGGAAAGTGATGCTCATCGTGATGAAGAATACTTCTGTCGCGATGAGTCAATCCTCGTCGCGATGAAGAACCTTCTGTTGTGAAAAGAAAATAGAGCAGTATACATGTATGTCCTGTAATTTTCTGAGTTATTCTCTTACAATTCTATTCATCCTAAGAGCTCTAAGAAGTGGGTTTTCCAAGAAAACTAGGGAAATCTTCATCGTTTGAGGTAACTAATTTGCAAAACTTCTTAATTATTGATTAATTATCTTTTTTAGATATTGGGGGAAGAATTAATTATGGAATTCTTGTAATTAAGCCCTAGAAGCATGAACTTGGGCAAGAACCCTATGGGTAGGTATAAAATCACCTTGAATTGATCCTAGGATGTATACTCTTGATTCCTAGCATGAAATTGATTGTATTTAACTTGATTAAAGTTAATGGAGAACCTTGGATTCCAAAAAGGTGAGACCTCTAGGCATTAAAATGGCTAAAAAGGTACGAACTTGATTAGAAACCTTTGGATATTGATTTTATGAATGTAATGGGATTAATTAGTTATTAATCAACTTTTTGGGAATTCTAGAAACCTCATTTAACGGGTAGAATTGATGGGTTAGATTCCCAAGGCCTAAAATAAAGAGTAGATGATTAATTACTCTTACATTATTGTTGTTTATAGACCTTGAGCATTCTGAGGTGTTAAGAAAGGGCAAGATTTTGTTGAATTAGCTTGCGGGTATTATTCTTCACTCGAGGTATGTTATGGTTTGAATTAGAGTTAAGACTCATTTTATTACATGCTATGTGGTGGAACTGTATAACTTGTCATTGATCTTTAAATATGGTTGAATTATATATATTTTCCTGTTATGCTTGTATGAATAGACTAGATGTACAGGAAGTATAAGTGAGCTGACATGGCTAAGTATGATAATGTCTTGGGCACTATGTGTATTTGTTAGAAATAGGTCTGAGAGCCTAATTATATAGATATTGATGTTGATACAGTTTCTATGGATAAGATACCACGCCGGTATGGTATATGGACACCTAGGGTCCTTGCAGGTCATGGATAGTGGGCAGAAATAAGACTCATAGCATGTGTGTACATTCTTTTACCTTGTATTGTATTATTGTACAGTCTTCTATAGTGAACTGAGATGAGACTAGAGATACATATGATATGAGTGGAGGTTGATAAGCATAGTGATATGTGAGATGATTGTTGAAAGTGATTATTCCTTTCTCTCTTGTGATGATATTTCATGAATTTTGAAATTGAGATTGTTGTTATTGAATTGACTTGAAAAGGCTATATGTTGACTGATTATGTGCTAAGTATTGAAGTTCTTCTACTTGTTATATATTTTGCTACATCCATGTTATATTATTGAGTCGGCCTATGATACCTACCAGTACATAGCATGTTGTATTTATATTACCATGTGCTCTTCTTTGATTGAGTGCAGACAGTATTTCAGAGACTGAGACGCGACATTGGCTAGAGTATTTGACCGCAGATCTAAGGGTGAACACTACTTCTCAGACTGCCATGGATCCTTTATGAGTTGTTGTCCTTCTTCCGGACAGTGGAGCTCTTACTATTTATTGCTTTTTGCACTTATTAGATATGTTAGATGATGTTTGATTTAGATTTATGTACGATGACTTTTAGTTCTTGCGGATATATGAGGTGATGCTTTATGCACTTTTTCTTATATTTTATTAAATGGTTTTCATTTATTGATAATTTAGGTTGATATACTTATTTATTCTTCTGAAAATTGGCTAAGTGTAAGACTAAGGCTTAGGCTGGTTGGTTCTCCCAACGAAGGGTTAATGTGGGTGTCACTCATGACCATTTGGATCGTGACAACCACCTATCTATAACTTCCCACACATCTTGAGAACCAATAATGACTTCCATGTGTAGACATCATTTCTCATAATTTCCTTTTTTGAGATGGGATATTGATTGAAAAAGTAAGTGGACCATTGTTTGTCATGTATGACAAAGATGGATACCACATTATTGAAAATTAAAATCCCACAAAAAAATATTCACGCTAAGCAATGAGAATAAAAGAGTAACAAGACACAAGAGAAAGAGGATTTCAAAAGCTAAAAGCCTAGAAAATTAAATCTTATTTGAATTTAGGGGCTTTCAAGTTTTTAACATGGAAAATCCTTTAATAAAAAGGTAAAATCACAGGAGAGGAGCAATGTAATTTCACTATAATGATATAGTTTACAGTTGAAAATCTCAATAGACTATTAGACACTTAAAATAAATAACCTTTCTTGCTGTACACACTTCACTACAATATTATTCACATTTCCAATATTTTATTTTCTTTCACTGTCTATGGACTACTCTCAACTCTTTCTTTTTTCTTCTCACTTATCTTTCTTTTTTGTGTTTTTTGAAATGAGACTTAATGGATCTATTTATAGGGGAAGGAGTCATCCTCTTTAATAAGTCAGTTTGATTGCTTCAAATTGTAATTGTCCAACTTATTCTGTCGACCCACCATTTCCTCTCCATTGGCCAACCATGTTTTTTTATGGTCGGCCCCACATCTAGTGGCTATAAGCCTTTAAATTATGTGGCCACATGATATTTATGTAGTTATAAACTATTATCTTTAAGGGTAAAATAGAAAGTGTATAGTTAATTATTTTTAAATTTAAAGGTGTGTCACGCAAACTGAAATGAAAGAATTAGCATAAAATTTAATGTTCAAAGGCATAAAACTATTCAATATCTAGGTAGCATGGCAACATACATGTGGAGTGGATAATCTAGGGAAATAAATGTTGGATAATCAACACCGGGATAAGATATGGACACAATCAAATGCATTCAAACATGTATCATCAATTGTCCAAGCTTCAATTAGATTCTTTTGAACAAACTGTGTTACAAAGACATGATGTCCTGTTAGTACAAGTGTTTGTATTACTTAGCTAACCAACCATATAAAAAGGATATTTAAGATTACCATCAGAAGAAATATTTTTTAACCTATTATCTTTAGAAAGCAATTTTTACAAAATTTCCATTTCAATATTCAAGAGAAGAATCTCAAGTCATACCTAAATAAAATCTTTCAGCAAATGCGATGCCACTGTTGTTGATCATGACCTGTTGATATTTAAATGTTACATGGGTAAATATTCACTGTTTAAACAGTGCAGTAATAAAGGCGATGGAGGAGTAGTCAATATAAGATTTTTAAAATGTGCAGTCTAAAATGAAAAGATGGGTTATTAGGTACATGGTTAAATAATATGAGTAAGGCGTCGTGATTGTATATGTTTAAGTGCATAAATAACCTTATTCATAGGAGCAAGATCTAGAATTTCTTTCATAGAGGACACCAACCCATGGAAGCTAGGTATAGAAATCCTCAACCCAAAATCAAGATAGACCTGTTATATATATAAAAAAAATTCCCAGTTAAAGAGACAAACAAAAACACAATCTTCTTCATATATATGCGTAAGAAAACTCTCAAATTTGACATGTTGATAGTTTTTGATATAGAAGAACATACTTGAGGGTATACAGAAGCAAGATAGGAAGCTTCCTTTATGAAAGGGAATGATGCATGTAAAAGCACTAATCGATTCTTAGTGAATCTCTTATCCTCAAGAAGATTGCGAAGATTAAGGGGATTGGCTAGCCTCAGATCCAAATCCTTGTCCTCCAGACTGTAATGAAAAATGTAGTCTTGAAGGGCTAGTAAGATACTAATAAAAATATCAAATTCTGTTTTCTCTTATTTGGATTTTACTCTTGAATAAGAAAAATTTGCATGTAACGAGAAAAACAAAACTATAAACTTGATCAAATAGAGGAAAGATAGAAAGAAAATTAGGTCCCCTAGATCTTTTTATACCTTGTGTCTATCTGCATTGGAAAGTTAAAATTTTGAGCCACCTCCAAAGCATGCATGAAGATATAATCACCGAAGCTCTTGTTTGAGATTCTGAATGGCTTCCTAGCTGGAAATACAGAAACTATCAAAACTACTTTACAATTAATTATTTTCATTAGAACCCCAAATCTTGTGAGAATCACCACATAAAATGTCATTCAGGCCCTCCTCAACCTCTTTTTGAGTGACTTCAGTATTAATTGCAAGGCCACTACGATGTGCAATAATGCTTTTAAAGGCAATAACTTTATCAGCTTCTGTGCGCGACACTCAGGAACAACTTTTGGAACTTTAATTTATTTTATAAATCAAAAGAAACATATATTATGGTACATATAATATTAACTATAATTCCAAAGGATATGACTTCAACTCCTTAGTAAAAGTCTCCATGAATGAACCGAGTGTCCATAACGTATCATTTGAACCCTGCAATAGAATAGGAGAAGAGAATTTTTTTAATAAATCTAAGAAAGTAGAGATAACAATTAGAAAAATATAGTAGAGATATGCATGCCAAACAAATGAGCTTTCACTGCTGTATGCCAATGATTCAAGTAGTCATGACTCCCCACTTCTTCCTAATTATTATGAGGAAGAATAAGAAGAAGAAGTAGTGGAGAACATAGAGAGAAGACAGAGAAGAGATATGAGAAAAGATATTCATTCAATATAATGAAACAGTAATACAACTAATCTATGTATAAAGACTGATTAAGAGAGCAATTATTTAATGTTAATTAACTTAAATATGCTAATCATAAATAGGAAAAAGTACTAAATTTACCCTTCTATGTTACACCTTTCTATACACTCCCCTCGAACTAGGTACTTTAAAGATGTTTAAAAGTCATAGCTTGGAACTAAGGTATTCATGTTGAACTTTGTTGAGGCCTTTTATTAAAATGTCAACGGATTGATCTCTTGTAGGGATGTATTTGGTTGTCATCAATCCTTGCACTACTTCTTCCCTTATGAAAGAAAATGTATTTCTATGTGTTTGGTTCTTTTATGGAAGAATGAGTCTGCTATTATCTTTATGTAGCTCTATTGTCACTATAAATGGTCACACACTATAAAAAAGCTGAAAATATACCTCCTAAACCGACCTCTGGAGGCCAGTTTTTGGGCCAAAACTGGCTTCAGAGGTCATTTTTCTTTTTATGGAGAATACCGATCTTCAAATGTCGGTTTTTTGAATTACTCAATTATAAAATACACTATATCTGAGGATCAAAATCCCAATTTTACAGTGTTATGATATATTTCTACCACTAGACTGTTGGTGTTTGTTGATTTAAAACTTTGGTGTTTTTTATACTCATCAAATTTATTTTGTTTGTTTCCCTGATTTTTTGCGCTAAAAAAATCAAACTATAAACTATTTTTTGGATTTATTTGTTATAAGAGAATCTCCAAACTCAACTAAGTACCAGACTTTCGATTGATAGGATAAGCAACACAATCAACATTACAATATGTTGTAATAGTAACTTAGGACACACTTTTTAGGTGCGGTTAAAGGCCATATATCTCATTTTCTTGTTTGCAGAGAGATATGGTGGAATATAAAATCTTCCATTACCTTCTCAAGAATCTTTTCAGCGACATACTCAACTTGTAGTATTCTACCAACTATTGGTACCAGACTTTCATGCCATTTTATGTCAAGCTTTTTGTCCAATTTAATTCCATCATCAATAAGTAAGATAACAATTCTTGCAGCTTTAAATCAAATAGCAGCACTCGCCTCCAACCCTAAGCCTCGACGATATTCTTCAACAGCATCCAAGGAGAAGCTTGGGCCATACAGTTCACAAATTTCATTTAGATTTATCTGGAAGAAACAGTTAGTACTGTAAGAAGAATGACAAAAGGGCAAAATAATAATGTGTAACAGTGTAAGAACTGATCCATGATTGTGTCAAGCTAATATTAATAAGTAAAAAGCTATAATGAGAAGAACACCATTGGCTTGTCCTTGGACAGACATCATGAAGTAAGGATTTATAATACAACCACACTTCTAAGAAAGATGTGTGGAGAAAACTTTTATTTTTGTTATAAACTATTAAAGTAAGAAAGAGAGTTTGGGGCTAAAATTGTCCCTTAACTATTAGAGTAGGTTCATTTTGGTCCTTCAAATATAACTCTGAGCATATTTAGTCCCTTAACTATTAGAGTAGGTTCATTTTGGTCCTTCAAATATAACTCTGAGCATATTTAGTCCCTTAACTTTATTAAAGTGGAGCACTTTTGATTTCCCTAACAAAATCCGTTTAAAAATAACGGTGTTAAACCCATGTGGCACCCACGTGACTTGTAAAATACAAACTCTTAGAGGTTAAGTGTTAGTTATTATGAGTATATATTTAATTTTGCACGCTCTTAAACACAATTAAAAAGAAATCCGCACACCCTTCACCAAATTACTAGCTACGCCACTGACTTTAAGAACATTTTGTTACTGCATTTAAGAAAATGGTTATTTTTTTCGAGTGGGCAGATTATTGCGTTCTAAAATTGTCTTCAAATATAAATAGCTACTACTATATTAATCCTAAAAAATTAAGAAGACAAGAAAGAAAGAAAATGTATATTAATTAAGAAAGAGAAAACACTATCAAATTTACACCGTTAGAAAATTATCCTTTTCCGTTAATTTTTAACATTATTATGTTAGGAAGACCAAAAGTGCTTCACTTTAGTAAAGTTAAGGGACTAAATATGCTCAGGATTATATTTGAGGGACCAAAATGAACCTACTCTAATAGATGAGGGATAATTTTAGCCCAAGACTCTAAGAAAGAAGAAGAATATAGTAAAGAGGGAGAGAAGTTCTTATTTCTCTGGAAGGATTCCTCTTAGGGATTTTGGGGTGAATTACAATGAAGGAAAACCCCTTTATTTATTGGGGAAAACTGACTTGGTCCCAAAGTTAGGGTTTCTAACTTTTCTCCTAAAAAACATAATAAGGTAGACATTCACTACAATAATAATACTTTATAACACTCCCCCTTGAATGTCTATTTGATGGATAATGTGCCTCATTAAAACTTTATTAGATAAAACCCAGTGGGAAAAATTCTAGTGAAGGAAAAAGAGTACACATCCCTATAATACGCATTTTGGTTGCCTCATTAAAAATCTTACAAGGAAAACCCAGTGGGACAAAACCTTGGGGGAGTTAATACGCGTTTTGGTTGCCTCATTAAAAATCTTACAAGGAAAACCCAGTGGGACAAAACCTTATTAGGAAAAAAGAGTACAACGCGTATTAACTCCCCCTGATGAGAACATCAATCCAAAGACTTGAATCTTCACATCCCAATCTTGTGGACCATCTTCTCAAAAGTTGTAATTGATTTAGACTTGGTGAATAAATATTCCATACTCAAATAAATCTGTTGAATGTTGATATCACCATTCTTTTGGAGATGTATGAAGAAAAGCTTTGGTGAAATGTGATTCGTTGTGTCTCCTTTTATGAATCCTCATTTCAACTATGTTATGCATGTTTCTCAGCTTGTTTCATGAACAATTATTATCTCAGCATGATTTGATGAAGTATCTACAATAGATTGCTTTGTAGATTGTCAAGATATGACAGTACTCCCATATATGAACACATAATTTATTTGAGATCAAACTTTATGTATGCCCTACATTTTATAACCAATAAAATCTTGACAATATTTGTTAGGATAAACACATTCATATCAGGACTTGCAATTGATCTTATTTCAATATCTCCATGTAGAAGTGAAACTATATCATGCTCATAGTTATAGCAAGATATGTAAATGCAATAATTATATAAAATATGGTACTTCAGGACCAATCAAATTTTGCATATTTCTCATTTCAATTTCTTTCGGCAGATAATCTATTGCTTTTGAAAACTCTCCAAGAGTTTCACTTCAAGTCATCAACTTTGATTGACTTAATCCATATGAGGATTATAAACAAGTTTTTCAAAAACTTGTATATGCTTCAAGCATTTTTAATCCTTTAAGGATTTTCACCTCAATCTTGTCAAGTGACACAACGACATCTTCTAGTGTCTAGAATGCAAGTCAAATAAACTTATGTTTACCAAGATGCATCCTTCCATGTCACTTGATAAATATTTCTACGTCAGCATGCTTTAATAAATGTAGAATTCAGATCCTCATAAATCTTTTACAATATTGTGCTATCTTGTATCAAAAATATCATCAATGAGATATCATTTGTTAATTCGGTTCTCAATGCGACATAACTTATTGAGATCTCATCACTTCATTATTTTCAGGTACCTGAACCTTTCATAAGGTTTTATGAAGTGTTATGTCGTAGGATCTCCAAGAACATATTGCCTCACATTATGATCATTTGCTCCTTTTCTTTTTCAAGGATTATTATAATTAGAACCGATTAATCATCATGCTTCATGCATGCCATAGACTTTGTCCGTCAAGGACATCCAATAGGAGCATTTGCATCTAAATATAAAATTATTTTTGGGTCATCAAATACTTCTATCATTTGAATTTGAATTATCTTTTGAATGAGGATCATATTGATGATAATTCATAACATATTTCATAGATGCTTATTCTCTCCTCCTTATGTTAGAAAAGCTAACATATATCCTCTATCTTCTTTGAGGAATCCATCTTTGTTCATCATGGTATATCTATCAATCATATACCGCACATAAAAAACTATTAGATGGAAAATATTTGGTTCCTGACCCTGAACCAATTGAGGGAAGAAATTAATCATAATCTATTGGCCTGAGTGTATACAAGTGCTATTGTATACAATATATCATATTTCAGACCAACACATGAAATTTTGTTCTCATAAGCAATGGTTCAGCAATTTATTGAAGGCATTCAACTCCAAACCAGCATTATCAAGATAAACCGTCTTGATTACACAATCTGAAAATTATGTCTTAACTCAATTTACATTAAGTAAGCAACTTTACGAATGTCAAACTGCAGGTTGACAATTGACGTACATGTGATCATCTTAAAGATTCATCTATTTAACATATCACATGACGGGTGAACGGGCCCATATTCACCTTTTATACTTTTCAGAATTTAGGGGATTCAATCCCAACATTAGCTGATTTAATCAACTTATCATGAGAACAAACCACATGAAACAGTTCTTGAAGAATCTTCTCGTTCTTCAATACATGTCTAATACTCAATATGCACATCTTCAGGATGACAAAATCGTTCATGCCAACTAATAATTTATTTGTATTAGTAACTCCAAGTTACCATGACATGTGTTATTTCCTTTAGTAAAATTCAAGTTTACTTTTGCATGAATTTCATATCAATAAACTTCAAGTTTATTGTGGCATGTGATCTCATCATGCTCGGATAACTTTTCACATACGTGTTACCACAGTAACTTTGGAGATATTCAATCTTCCAATTATTCTACCTCTTTCGGAGGTGAATTGTGATATAGTCACAATCAAGTGCACGTCTGTAATTACATGTCTTATAAATATTATCACATTCATTTCAGAGAATGGATCTATATTTATAGCAATCGAAATTCTCATTCCCCAGGAATGGAATATAATCGTGCCTTAGCATATCAAACTATGATAGCATATAACTTCTTTCAAGATATTGCTACTTCGAAAGCAAATCGGGGCATATATATAGAGAATCTTTCTCTAACATATCTTTCAGAATATACCACGCTTTAAAGCAATTATTGCTTTAGAGGATATGAAACATCGTGAAATTTTATCACTTCTGGTGATTAATAAATTTACATACGTTGAGACATATAAAATATATATAATATTCAAAACGTAATTGCCAGAACGTAAAAGAAACTTAGAAATTAATTTAAAACAAGCTATGGAAACCGTACCGTATACACTGCCCTCTGGCATCCTTATCTTTAATCTATGTTAAGGCCATAAATTTTCTCAGTCTAATCCATATACTTATTACCCGGTAAAAGTCCAGATGTCCGTTGTCCAACTTTGACATTTTGGATTTGATTGCTTTTGGAGATTCATCCTCTCCGTCTCTCCTTTAATATCTTTTCAAAATATTACTCATGAGATGGTAGAGTCTCGTGCTAATAACGTGTTATAAACTATTAAAGTAAAAAAGAAGAAGAATATAGTAGAGAGGAAGAGAAGTTCTTATTTCTATGGAAGGATTTTTTCTTAGGGATTTTGGGGTGAATTACAGTGAAGGAAAACCCCTTTATTTATAGGATAAAGGGAAAACTGACTTGATCCCAAAGTTAGAGTTCCTAACTTTTCTCCTAAGAAACATAATAAGTCAGACATTCACTACAATAATAATACTTTATAACAATTTTGATTTTCTCTCTATGTTATTCTAATATTCAAATAGTACAGCTGCAAAGCAGGACCCATTGGAGATTTTCGAGATCCATATATTTTGCCCGGACTCGAATCGGGACATCCTCATAACCTGCCCGGAGGAAAAGTACAACATAGAAGCCAAGACTAAAATCATATTTACATAACGGAAACGTACAATAAGGAATTAATTGTTGCCCGTAGAATCAAAGATGCAATCATGGTCGATACCCATCCCAACAGAAGTACATGAAAAAAAGGTGTTGAAGACGTAATTAAACTTTTATTTTTGTTTCAATTTGAATATTAATCGTTTCTTTTCAATTTGTTTGTCTTGTTTCCTGTTTTAGGCTGTTTCAAAAAAAAAAATCTTTTTTCCTTTTGTAGAAACTTTTTAATTATAACTTTCCACATGACATGTTTAAAATCACAAGATTAAAAGATATTTTGGTACATTCTACATATCTTTAGTTTAGGACCACAAGATTCAAAAATCTCTACACTTTCTTCAATTTCGTGCCAAACAAAATCAGACAAATAAATGAACCGAGGGAGTATATTTTTTCAAGGAAAATTAATCCACGCTACTGACAAGTTAGCCTCTTTGAATTATATTCGAATTAGATACAACTATTTTTTAATTATGTTAAATGTCTCATAAATATGGATTAGTGATGCCTCCCAGCAAGGGAAAAGATCAGAAATCACTTTTGATCGCCCTCCAACATGCTTTTATATCGTCTCACTTGTAACAAAGTATCACCTGTTATCTTGCACTCCAGGATGGAGAGTTTATTTAGCCTAGACAACTCTCACATTCCCACTATATCTTTTATGAAAGACGAAATGCACTACCGATGTTAAAAAGAAAATTTATTACTCCGTTCGATTTTTATTTTATTTTTTTAGGCCTTGTTTATTTGCACTTAGTGGAGGTCTAAATTTGAATGATTCGGACCTTAAGCCATTATGTGCATTTGGTTTCATTAGGATTCAAGAACTTAATTTGTCTTAATAGGTCTTACGCCCCATTTGTTTTCATTAAGATTATGACGTCTAAATTCAAATGCACATCTAAATGATTAAGATATTATCTCTAGATTTGAATACTGAATAATAGGACTATTTGTTTTACAATATTTGAATATGAATAATTTATTATTTATTTGTAAACATAATAAATATACAATTCAAATAAAAATAATACTTTCTCTGTCCCATTTTATGTGGCACCCTTTGTCTTGGCACTGTGTTTAAAAAAAATTAAGACTTTTGAAACTTATGATCCAAAATAATCCTTGAACATTTATGTGATTGTAAATCATTTCATTAAGGGTAAAATGGGAATTTCAAAGTTAATTTTTTTCTAATTATAGAGGTGACATTCTTTTTGGGACGGACCAAAAAGAAAAGTGTGCCACATAAAATGGGACAGAGAGAGTAATTAATATTAGAAAAAATAAATTTAAAAAATAAAATTATAAAAAAAATATTTATGTTCACTAGTAACGGTGAAAAAGATTTTTAGTAGTGGTGGTAATGATTAGTATTAGTGGCTAGTAATAGTTGTGGTGATAGTTGTGATGGTGGAGGCTGGTGGATTTATGTGGTAATGACAGGTGTGATGATGGTGGTTGGTAGTGGTGACGATAGTTGCGATAGTGAAGTTGGCGATGTTAGTAATTGGCGGTGTTGATGGTGGTGATAGAAGAATATGTGGTGGTTGTAGTTGACAACAATGCTGGTTGTAATGCTAGAGGTTGTTGGTAGTAGGAATTGCTTATAGTTGTGGTGGAAATATTGATGACAGTTATAGGTTTCCCCTTTATGGAACTCAAGGTTCTCCACTAGCCTTAAACATGTCAAGAACTAATAATTTCATGTTAGAACTTATAAAAATACAACTCAAGATCAATTTTAGGTGAAATTGCACCTACCCATAGGGTTTTTCCCTAAGTTCATGCTTTTAGGGCTCAAATTCAGGAAAACCACCATTAATCCTCAACCTAAAGGTCTTACAAGGTTAATGATCAATACACGAGGAGGTTTTACAGATTACATACCTCAAATGATGAAGAGTACCTTAGTTTCTTTGGAAGAATGTCCCTTGGAGATCTAGAACGATATAAGGGTTATGAGAAAATAACTCAGAAAAATAGAAAAAACACAGATATAATGATGTCACCTCATCGTGATGGACAGTTTCTCATTGCGACAAGACGTTCCTCCATCACGTTGAACATCAATTTATAGAACATCGCATTCTCACTCCCAGATCCCTTATTTTATAATACACTTTATTTTCTAAATAACACGGATTAATCCCGACACAGTAACTATCATATCCGGAGCTCTATGAATTTGATTCCCATCCTGAAACTTCCTACGGAACCCTACGATAGTCAACTATCTATAAACAGACTCCACACTACCATATAATGAACCACGAGACCCCAACCGTCTCTAAGGTATAGAACATTATATTTTTGTCTAAGCTCACCCTAGCCTAAAAATTTTCAACTCTCATCTTAGAGACTTTTCTAGCCGGGTATTTACTCCCTTACTTTACTATAATAATGGAATAGATCATTAAATCATGTAATGACCCTTCCGGTCATGTTCACATTTTCTCCTTCTTTGCACTATTAATGCTTACCTGTAGCAGGCTCAATTCATTTATGACTTACTAGGACTAATAATTTGGTGTCCGAGCCATTTGTTAGGTCTTTATGACCATTTTCTTGTTTTAGAGCTTTAACTTAGAAAATCATTGACTTTAGTCAACATTCTTAGCAAGTGTGCTTTTAATCAAATTCTAACAGTTTCATTAGCTCTGAAGCATAGATTTTGGTCTAGTTGGACCTTTAGTCGGGGACTGGGAGCTTTCAAACTGATCTTATCTCACTTTATGAGATTTCAAGCTAGTTGAACTTGAAAGTTTGACTTTGGTCAACAGGAGAAGATGGTCTTGGATGGAATTTTGTTAGCGCTTTTAGCTCCGGAATGTCGACTTTGGACTAGAGGGACCTTTGGTTCAGGTCCCGAGGCTTCCGGACTCGTTTTGAGCTATTGAGTTCCATTTTAGTTAAATATTAGTTTTTGAGCGAGTGACCTACCTTTTATTAAATCAACCTCCATTGGGAATTTTAGCAATTCCATTGAGTTTGAAATGTCATTTTTGGTTGAGTAGCGTATTTGATTTATGTTCGTGGGATTTCGGATCAATCCCGAGGTCTATCTGAGTATTTGAACTTAGCTTAGTTTTGCTGGTATAGCTGGTTCTGGTGTATCCGCTTTTGCAGATCTTGTGTCGCATTTATGGATACAGCTTTTGAGGTAGAGTACCGCATTTACGAACTCCCAATTGCGTACATTTCTCCACATTTGTGGAGGTACATCTGTTTAGGGACCTTCGCTTTTGCGGAGTTCAGTTGCTTTTGCAACGTCCGCATTTGCAGAGATTTCTCCACTTTTGTGGAGGCACGGGTGAACAGTGACCTCTGCATTTACAAAGAAAATCTCCGCTTTTGCGGAGATCGCTGTCATTTAAACATTTCTCCTTCGTCCTTAAGCTCTTAAATCATTCTTTCCTCCATTGTTGTTGAGCTCTAAACTCCCATTTCTGTGTGGGAGCATTTATAAAGTGCTAGGATAGTTTATCTGCTGCCCATGATTGATTTTCCGTCACAAATTTTAAATATTCCTCCCTTTAATTTTCGTTAATTTCTCCTTTGATTCCTAAATTTGTTCTTGAGGTTAGGGGCTGTTTTAGGCTCTTCCCTTGCTCAAATTATGCTCATTTTCTGAGCATGTGTTTCTGGCAATGTGGTGAGTATTGTAGTAACTTTTGTTTTTGATTTTGGGTTATAGGGCCCACGGGCCTGCTTTTGACCCAGCTAAATTACTAGCATTATGGGTATCGTTAACTTTATATTGATGAGTAGATTATGTTCCTGATAGTTTGATTGCTATTTGGGGCTTTTCGGAGCAGTTCGGGTTTGGGCGACATCTTTCTAATAATTATTAGTCAAACGTCAGGTAGGTTACGGCTTACCGATCTTAGACTTTGCTTATATAGAATTTTATTATACTATTTATCATCTTTGGGTTGGGCTTACTAGCTTAGCACCTCAGACCTTGTCCGCTTTCTTTCCATCCGTTCTTACCTCTAACGCTTAAGTATTTGAGCTAGTTCGGTAGTATTACCTGTTACGACCCTGAGTGGCCTTTGCATATGCCTCTGGACCATAGTTTGTGGGATATTTGGTAAGTGTCTGTGAGTCCCGGATATTGATTCGCAATTATGAGCTGGTTATCTGTATCATAGAGCGGATTGAGCCTGTGCAGGGTCGGTAGGTTGATTGTGAGTTATTGAGCTATTGATTGTACCTGAGTATCGCATTATCATGAAAAAGAGTTTTTTGCATTGATTTATTGCCACTACAAGGCTGCGGGCCTAACTATCACCGATTTTGTAAATCTTGCATGGACTCGAGGGCCCATTTTCAGTTATAAATGGTTATAAATAGATTTAAAACTGGTTTTACAGATTTTCTTAAGATAAAAGAGATTATGCGATGATTTTTCACACTGATACTAGACTCGACTGTGCAAGAGTGCTAGACATGATTTTATCACTAATTTTGAGATGACACTAGACTCGGCTGCTCTGTAGTTCTAGAAATAATTCTATCACTGATTTTGAGATGACACTAGACTCGGCTGGGTCAGAGTGCTAGACATGGTTTTATTACTGATTTTAGACCTGCATAGACTCTGGGCACACATATTGAGATCTTGAGAGTTCATATGTGGTTTTAGAGACCTCCATGGACCTTGTCGATTCAGACTAGAGGCTACGGGCTAAGAGTTGTAGAGGAGGGTTATACAGGGAAGTAGAGATATATGAGGGAAGCCTTCCATGTTCCTACCTGCTGGGCCTACAGACGCCGGAGGAGGTGCATACGGTATTCCTGGCATATCACATCATATCATTCGTTTGTCTGTATGCTTCTACCCTTTTTTCTATTTGCTGAGTGTACGCTCCGGTAGTATGGAATGTCGAAGGATTTATTTTCACTTGTATGTATTCCTCGGGTGTATGGGCACTCATTGGGATTTTAGGTAGAATAGTTTACTTACTCCTATTGTAGTTGCTTACTAGTTTAGTTATGATCACTCTTACCTTGTGAGTTGTATTATTAGCATGTTTATGATTAGTTGCCTTTATTTTCTTCTCGTTATTTGAGGTTACCGGAACACCACCATGTTCTTTAACCTTTCCCTTATTCATTTTTATCGCAAGGACCAGGTGCATTCTTTACTCTTTCATCTGTGTTCTGTGATATATCTTTTATGACTAGGTTAGTTCACTTGTGTTCTGTTGTGACTTCTATATGTGGCTAGCTTCCTTGTGCCTTACTTTGTTTACTTCTGTGACCTTTTCCTTTCTTATCTGCTATTTATTATTTTTATATTTTATATATGCTCAGTCGACCTATGATGCCTACTGGGTACCCATTATTTTGCAATTGATGCTCATACTATACTTATGCATCTCCCTGGTGCAGATCCTAGTGTGGGCCATCGCTGTTAACACAGAGACTCGTGCAGCGCTTTTGACATCCGAGACATAGAGTGAGCTCCTGAGGATCGGGGCTTGTCCATATCTCTTCTTTTGGCACTATTTACTATCTTATATATTCAGAGACAGTTGTGTATTTTACTTTCGTACTCTCCCTCTTGTACTCTGTATATTTAATAGTGGCTTCTATACTTTTGATACCAAGTCGTGGGATAGTGTAGTTTCTATATATATATATATATATATATATATATAGATTGCTTTTCTTCCGCTTTGCTTTCTTACTTGCTTTCGCTTATCTTCTTTCTGGTGCTTGCTTTACTTAGAGTGTAGCTCATTACTAACCATTTTGGGCTATAGGGATTAGGTTGCCTATATGGGGGTTGTAGGTTCCATCATGACCTGAGAAATCGAGTCATGACAAATCAGATACCAATTAAATAATTGTTCATTTCCGAATGACAATAAAGAGAAAATAGGATCTTTCCAATAAAATAATTGTTCGTTCCCGAATGACAATAAGGAGAAAATAGGATCTTACTAAATTTCAGGTCATCAAATTGTTTACCTTTGATCTGGTCAAGAAAAGAGGACCCTGCCTCAACACATGCCAATAATTCGCCCCTTCCAGACACTTCCAACCTCATGAAGTTGTTAGCTAGAGTCTGAATTTCTCTGGCCAATGGATGTCTAGTAGCTTTCAAATAGGCCAAGCTACCAATACTCTCAGTCTTTCTGCTCAGTGCCTCAGCTACCACATTAGCTTTACCCTAATGATATAAGATGGTAATGTCGTAATCCTTGAGTAACTCCATCAACTTTCACTGCCTCAAGTTTAAATCTTTTTGAGATAAGACATGTTGCAAGCTATAGTGGTCTGTGAACACTTCATAACGCAGCCCTTACAAATAGTGTCTCCAAATCTTGAGAGCAAACACCACAGTAGTCAACTCTAAGTCATGGGTAGGATAGTTCTTCTCATGCACCTTGAGTTGCATTAAGGCATAAGCAATAACATTTCATTCCTGCATCAATACAATACCTAACCCAGGCCGTGAGGCATCAAAATACACAATAAAATCTTTACCTTCAACCGGCAAGGCAAAAATCGAAGCAGTAGTCAACAAGGTCTTGAGCTTTTGGAAGCTCTCTTCACATTCATCTGACCAAACAAATGGTACCTCTTTCTGAGTCAGGCGATTCAGATGAGTAGCAATGGATGCAAAGCCCTTAACAAACTGGCGGTAGTAACTAGCCAATCCTACAAAGCTATGAACCCCAGTCACCAAAGTGGGCCTAGCCCAGCTCTTAACTGCCTCTATTTTCTGCGGTTCTACTATCACCCCTTATTTCAAAACCACATTCCCCAAGAATGACACAGAAGACATCTAGAACTCACATTTGGAGAATTTCGCATACAGTTCCTTTTGCTTTAAAAATCCCAACACAATCCTAACATGATTTTTGTGCTCCTCATCACTCTTAGAATACATAAGGATATCATCAATAAACACAACAAAAATGAGTCCAGGTAGGGCTTAAATATCCCATTCATCAAACCTATAAAAGCATTCGGGGCGTCAATCCATTTGAAAGACATCACAAGGAACTCATAATGCCCGTACCAGGTTTGGAAAGCAGTCTTAGAAATATTAGAAGGCTGAATTTTCAATTGATGGTATCCGAACATAGATCAATTTTATAGAAGACCAATGAACCCTGCAACTGGTCGAATAAGTCATTGGTACGCGGGAGAGTATACTGATTTTTGATAGTAACTTTGTTCAACTGCTAGTAGTCTATGCACATACATAGATTATCATCCTTTTTTAGTTAAATAACACTGAGCACCCCCCGGGGAGTCACTCGAATGAATGAACCTTTTACTCAACAACTCTTGTAACTGAGCATTAAGCTCTCTCAACTCTGCGGGCGCCATTCTTTAAAAAGGAATAGATATGGGGCATGTATTCGGCTCTAAGTTGATACAAAAGTCAATATCTCGATCAAGTGACATGCCAGGTAAATTAGTAGGAAATACCTCTTAAAACTCACACACCACAGGAATTGACTCAATAGCGGGGACCTCTGAACTAGTGTCTTGATGATGAGCTAGAAAAGTCAAACACCCCCTTCTTATCCGACTCTAAGCACGAAGGAATGAGACAAACTTCATAGGAGCCTTACCCTCTCACTCTAGTCTATCCAACCCAGGCATAGCCATAATCACTATCTTAGTATGACATTACGGAATAGCATGGTGCAGAGACAACCAACTCATTTCCAGGATAATGTCAAAATCCACCATGTCTAGAATCACTAAATCAACCAAAGTCTTTTGCCTCATAAATATAACCAGACAAGCACAAAAGACCCTATCCACAACCACAGAATCACCCACTGGGATAGATACATTAACAGAAAAATCAAGTAGTTCGCATATCATATTGAAACTCTCAGAGCATCCAGCAGACATATATGAAAAGGTTGAACCAGGGTCAAAAAAATTGAAGCCATGCAGTCACAGACAAGAATAGTACTTGTGATCACCGCATTTGACACCTCTGCCTCTCGTTACCCGGAAAAACATAGAAGTGGTTCCTCTCACCAACCTTTGCACTGCCCTATTGGGATGATTACATCATCTGCCATTACCACCGCCCTGGTTGGGCTGAGTGACACCCCTTCCAGATGTGTGACCACCCTTCCCACCCTGTGGACAATCTCTGTCATAACCATTACCTCTACGTGCTGGCTCCGAAGCTCTAGGATCCTGCTGCTAAAGTGTTTGTCAAAGCCGAGGATAATTCCTCCTCAGGTGATTAACCTCACCACACTCATAACATGTACGGCCATAGGTAGGTTACTGTCTTGGAGCAGAATGAAGTGAAATACCCAATGAAATCTGATGAAGGCTGATTGGTCCTTGACAGACCCTTAGTAGAGACCTGGGGATTGGTTGTAAATCTTATGGTTGGGGTTGATTGTTTCTATTTTGGACTTGGAATGGAAGGGTATGGCGATACACCGAGCTTTTAATTGTTGTACATGCATACTTCTATTTGACAGTGGCAGGTTATTTTGTGAGCCATATATTATTATTAGCTACTAGAAATATATTAATTATGTGTCTACCATATGTATGTAATAAGAGAATGATAGTATAAAAAACATGTGCATAAAAAGAGTCTGACGAGCAAATCACTCGCCTAATAGTCGACATATTATCAATATGGCTAGAGTATGATAATGGGTTGTTTGTAATGATTTTACCACTTAAATTTTGTGTATATTATCTATTGTAAGGAAGGGGTATAGTTCATCTTAATTTTATGAGACCCGAAATCAAGGTATGTAAGGCCAAAATATCCTTCATCGTAAGGCATGACCCTGCATCGCAAGTTTCTCTGCAAGAGTCAATATAGTTTATATGTTATATAGAGAATGGTATTCAGTTTTTATATGGAATATACTTGATAATAATTACTCCCACATTTTAGTTGATTTATTATTCATATGTTCTGATTATTTGAGTTAATCTTTACAAGTAGGGTATTCATATTATCACCTGAGCTATACTTGCCTCCATTCGTATTCCATAGAACACATATAGTACAATTGTTATATGTTTGTAGAGATGAGTCACTTGAAATAAAATAGTCATCATGTATAGTAATTACATATCTATATGATTCATTTTCCACATAGTAGAGTTTACTAGTTGATTTATTTAATCAGAGATTATTATCGGTTACCCAGAGTTCATAAATTATCATTCAAAGCTTACTATTTGTACAATTAATTTTATAACATTGTAATTAGTTATATATAGGCCTTCATGGTATCAATTATTAAAATATAAATTAAGTGATGGTGGGGTGATTAGAGATGTTATATTCACTTAACTCATTATGTGACATTGTCCTATACACATGGTTGAGACCCCAGACCTTCAGAATTGAGCCATTTATTGCATGCTTACTTGTGGGTTGACCCTCAGAGTTGAGCCTTTATGGTGTAAATTAAGAGATCACAGTCTACGAGACTTAATATTTATATATGAGATTCATATAGAACATAGTTTATATGTTATTCATATGATATAAATCCCTCGAGGCTCATTAATTTAGAGGCTATCATTTATTCATTTGAAAGTACATAAGTTATATGATTCCACAAATAATTATAATATTTGATCCTATATTTTTAAAGCATATAGGAGAAACTTGTATAATAATTCCAGATGACTTACCATTTTATAGGTTGCTTCTCATCACAAGTATGTTGAAAATATTTTGATTCCTTCATTGTGTTATTCTATATGTTACTTGTTATTTTATCTGTCTTACATACTAGTACATGTTTTATATGTAATGACACACTTATGACTGGGGCGTTGCATTTTTGAAAATGCAGAATCAGGTTCACAGAGTTACAGACACTCATAATAGGCATATATGCTATATCAATAGATTAATTGGTGAGCTTCATTTTTCCTAGAGCTAGTCTAAATCTAGTACTCTTTGTGGTTGTAAATATTTGAATAGTATAGGTATGGAGGGGGACCTATACCGATCACTTGAAAGATATATAGTTTCTAATTCCAATAGAGGCTTTTTAGACATTATGGTGATGCCATTTTTTACCAGTTTGGTCTGAGGCTCAGTTTTATGCATATATAGTTCTTATCATATGTATAGTGATCCATATGTATATCATCTATGTTAGATCATCTGCATGATATGTGTTCATATGGTACTTGTCTGCCACATCTTTTTTTGGGGCATGACAATCACACCCTGAAGAACAAGATGATGAGATACTCTTTCTCTTGGCATGTTTCATTTCTCTCATTCTTTCACTATCTTTCAGGGGTGGCTCTAAAGGGTTAAACAAAAGGCAAGGTGTCTTAGGCCCCCAAATATAAGGGGCCTTATTTTTTTTAACTACAATAGGTTATAGGTTTTTTTTTGAAAAAATATTGAGTAAGTATTACTTATAGAAAAGGCAAGTTTTCATATAAAAGGAGAGAACTATTAGAAGAAGTTCAACACATTCTGAATACTATCTCAAAAATTAAATGGATTGACTATATTATCAATTGAAAAAAAATTATTAAAAGAAATTGATTATAATAAAAATTATTAACAATTTTGTATTTCAAAGAGCTAGAAAAATAAACTTCGTAAATAAATATATTAATTTATTTTTTAAAGATTAAGGCATCCATATCTTCTCTTTCATGTCAGTAATATGCTTGAGCAGCCCTGCTATCTTCTCAAATAACTTTGTGCATTTGTGTTAGTCCTATTAATTTAGTCAGTATACCGATGGAAACTATGCATTGATGGGCTTTCATTTTCTTTATTTTAGCATCTCATGAAGCTTCATTCTTAGAATTTTTTCTTTTTTTTGCTTGGAGTTACATAATTAGTCAACCTTTTTTACTTTACAAAATCATCTTAGATGACGCTGATTGGTTGGACCTTACTGTGTTCTTTTCTTTTGCTGTTAAGTAACAAAATTGCTATTAGTTTGTGATGAATATATCTCGCTCAAGATATTATGATTCGAGAGAGTATTCTTGGAGACCTTACATATGAATTTTGAGACCTTATAATATGATTTCAAAGTGACTTATTTGAACTTTATCTTATTTAATTAATTTTTTTCTGTTAAATTGTATACTTAATATCATAGGGAACACGCCCAAGTCGCAATGCACGTACCCAAAAATTAGTCAATATAATAAATTAGTAATGCGGAGCGACTTGACAGTATATTGCACAAGCCATGTTTAACCATCTGATAACAGTGATGATGTACAACACCCTGGAAGTGTTGTGCCTTGAAGAAACGTTAGAATGTGAAAAACAAAATGAAAAAAGCTCTCTCTTTCAGAAACGCAGGAAAATTATCTCTTTTCTATGAAACATCAAATTTTCCACGATTTCCACTTATAAAGAATACAGTATAAAGTCAGTTGATTTTCATCCCAATTTATATGTCAACTTTAATTCAATATTTTTGAAGAGTCCAAGCAACATAGATGACTATTGTAATGATGATTTTTCAGCATAAAGCTTTTCAACTGTTCTAATATTTTCTTTCATTGCCACTAATACAAAGTCAAGTCGACATATTAAATAATAGAGAGTATATAAATCAGTTTAACATATTATTATTGCATCTTTTTGTTTTCTTTAAGACTCCTAATTACTCGTACGTATATTACATAGGAAATTGCAAAAGGGAGCTAAGATAATTAGGAAATTGAGGAGAGGGATAATAATAGACCTTGAAGTCGACGGGATGAGAGGAATCATCAGATAATGTTTCGCCTCCTATTAATTCAGAGAAGCAGCTGAGGAAAGGGACATTGGAATCGAGCGCCACAATGTTGTGTGCATGAGCATCGACCATTTCTACGGTCTCCACTGCTCTTTTGAGCTCTTGAAATTTCTCCATATTTCGTCTTCTTTTTCCAATTTCAGGTCATAAAGTTAAGACATTCGGGTTGTTTAGTTCATCATTGCAAATCGCATGTGCATTCCTATAAACTTGTGCATGTTGACTATTTCCAAAGTCACCAGCTTAATATTATCTGGATGAGCATAATAATCGTTCCATTAGTACACTTAAATTGGCGATCTGAAATTTTCTCTGGAGATTCAAAAGACTCTTTTTTGCGGATATAGAAAAGTTTATAGAAAAGATACGGGTGGATAATGAAGAGTTTTATTATGAGTCTTACATGTCATGTAATACTTGTACGAGGCTTTTGCTGATAGACATGTGGAGCTCATGGAATCCACTTATCAATTTTTTTCTATACTAGTTTAGTGTGTGTCAAAATAAAAAAATACATTTAAAATAATAAAGTATATAATATTGCAATTGAAGTTACAATATTTGTTTCATTATATTAAATGATAAAAATAATTGTTTTGATAATTTTAGTATACGTGAGTTGCACGTGTATGTCGTGTCAATTAATTAGCACAAAATAAACATAAAAAGAATAGATTATTAAAAATAACAATTAACGCTAAAATTCAAGACAATATTTGCTTAAATGATGAAAATGAGAGTTATTAAATTGATAAAATAGATAAATTAAATATATATCACAAATGAATTTTTTTAGTTATATAATACTTGTAATTATAGATACTAATTGAGATATAGAGATGTTATATGGTGTATCTTACCTAATTTTTTTTTTATAAATGGTAATTTTGATATATATATATATATATTCTTTTCTATCGCTTTGATTGATTTATCGTGATTAAACTTTTGTTATTGACATTGATATTCCTCTTACATAACATATAGTTACTCACCTGACAAAATCATGTTGCGACAAATTAATATAGTCCAATATTTGTGATTATTTGGCACTATGCTTTATTTATTATCATTGTGAATTATAAACATATTGAAAATTATTTGTTTCAAATGAATTATAGAGAGCATTCATCATTTCTACTGAAACTATTTTTTCACTTCAATTTTAAAGTGCATTATTCATTTCTAGATGTTAAAGTAGAATCATGAGGATCAATATGTGTTTGAAGACCCATTGACCCTTTATTATTTACATGTATAAAGTCATGGCGAAAACCATTTCGTCCAATTTATATATTTATATTATAAGATAAATTTTTGATGATTCAAGTTTCTCAACAATATGATGAGTGCGTTTTCCTTCAAAATTTACCTGACACAAAAGAAAAATCATGAAAGAAATTATTGTTATATTATATTGTTCAACTAAAAATAATATTTTTTATAAAATAAGTTCTAATTGACATAAAGTTCTAATACTTTTTTTATGATTTTTTTAAAAATATTAATTACTCCTAGTTTTAGATGATCGGAATGGTTAAAAGGTTATAGGTAGTTTTAATGGCAGAAGTATATATTTTGAAAAAACAAATTATATAATTTAAAATATACTATGAATATTTTAAATATTTAATTTTGGAGAAATGTGTATATTTAATGGAACTTTGAAATGTTTATAAGAGTCAGATAATTGCGTTCCTATTTACATTTCTAGTTTGAATGTCTACGACAAAAATATTATAAGCTAATTATCTGATTTATATTAGATAAAGTTTTAATTAATTTTAAAGTCTTAATTCCTATATAATATTTCATACACAGTCCAAGGAATGTTTTAGTAATTAAGGATTTCCCTGATTTCAAAGTCCTAAATATTAATGAAGTACTTTAATATATAATTTTATTCAATGAAAAATATATGTTTTAAGAGTAAAAAAGCGAATAACATTCCCCTAAAAGGCTTCATACTTTTTAATATGTGCCTCGCATGTGTAATCTAACAAATTTTTAAAACAAAGATTAAATAATAATAATTTTAATTAATATAAAAGCTCTAAATAAAAATAACTTATATGAGGTAAAATTTAGTTGACTTTAAAATCCTAAATATTAGGACTTACATACAACATTTAAATAAGAAAATATAATCAATGTTTCAAAGTTATAAATATTAGAAAATTTATTAAAGTATGATTTCTCCCTATATAAGGAATATAAGATATTTAAAAGTCATGTAATATCATAAAAAATATGATTAAGTTGAAAATTATTTTGTTACCTATTAACAGTCAACAATAACAACATATCTAGTGTAGTCTCACAAAGTGGGGTCTATGAGTAGAGTGTACAAAGACCTTACTTCTACCTCCGAGGTGAGGTAGAGAGGTGATGTACCAGGATTTTACGGCACATTTAATACTTGTTGACAAAGAAATTTTGTAGTTTTCTAGCATGTTTAGTGCAAATTGATGTGTTTTGATTGTGTTTCAGGAAAGTCGACTTAGTAAGCAGGAAGAAGGCGAAGTGCTGAAAATGAGGCTCATTACGAGCCATTTTGTGGAGTTACTGAAAGTTTGCGGAGTCATAGAGTTCAAGGGCAGAAACAGAAGCGGAGACAAAGGATCAAGTTATTACGGCTCTCATTACGGACCGTTATCCATAGAAATGGTCTGTTATAGCACTCGTTCCAGTAGACAATAACCATGCTATTGATGAAAGTTATAACGAGTCAAGAACAGTCCATTTTAGGCTATTACGGACCGTTATGGCTTCCGTACGGGATGACGAGGCTTCTATTCCTAGACTAACCAGGACTTGGTTTGTATTAGACTATAAATAGAGCTTTTAGGGTATTTTAGCAGACACATTTTTTAGTCGATGGTTTACTTTTTCTCTGAGTTTTTGAAGAGAGTTTTGGGCACTATTTTGTGCTATAATTGAAGAACAAGCTTTGGCAATTATTTGAGTACGTAAGTATGTCTTCACTGATTATTATTGTTGTTCTTTCTTTTAGCATGAGTAACTAAACCCAATTTCGGGATTGTGAATCCACATTATGGATGATTCTTAGGGTAAAATTATTAATATATGAGTGAATAGGTTGTGGTTGATTCATTAACTTTCGTAATAATGAAGATTAGCGATTGAAAACATTAATCGTACATCAGATAATCTTAGTTTGCACCCGGAAAGGTCTATTAAGGTTGAAAATTGTTAATGATTGAGAACTCAAGGGGTTAATCCTCGTTTAATGAACCTACGTAGGAATACGATAATTTTACTTAGCATAATTTGGTCATCTGAATATGGTATTTCATTTGAAAAAATAAGTAAGGGAAAGACCATTCCTAAATCGTAAGATAAGAAATGGTAACTTATTGACTAGTGTCCATCCAAATCAACCTAGGAGCGACTATAACGATACTTGTAACCTATAGAGTTAGTCTATTATGTGGTGAAGCAATCCTGATTTACTTTTTTATTTTAATTCAAAAGACCCAATGGGTCATATTATTAATAAAAGCAAATAAAGAGGCGGGTTAGCCCAAAGGCTGAGCCCAAACTATCGGTTCAGCCAAATAGGCAAAAACAAAACAAAAATGAAAAACAAAGGGAAAAACAAATTAGGAAATATGCAGCTTCTAGACACAATGATGATGATTCATATTTTTCAATCCTGTTCGTTACAAGCTGCTAGAGATCGATTGAGCTACCGACTAGATGAAGCACAGAGCAGATCAGTCCTTGACAGTCATCTGGGACTTGGGATCCTCTAATGGAGATTTCCGGTGAAGGTGGTGGTGCCTCATCAAGAGTTGTTGGCTAGATGATTTTGAGATGATGGGGCTGACGACGGTGGGTTAGTAGCGGACTAACCATAACCAGTGGGAGCTCAAAAGCGATGAAAGAGGATGAGTTTTGGGTGACTTCACTTCGGGCATGTTACAAAGTCTCACAAATATCGTGCAATCGGCCCAATAGAATACTTCTTCGACTCTCCACCTATAGATCTGAGCTCCGATGGTCAAGATAAGTAACTATTACCCACTTCAGCTCACTCTAAACCTAATTTTTTTATTTATTGATTTCACCTCGATCTTATCTCCTTGACAGGCTGAGCCCAACTAGGATCTAATACCACTGTCAAAGAGAACCAACCTGAGGATCCATTTCAAATCTCATCGAGTAAGAATCCATCGAACCTATAGAGGTTTGGGTTGCTGTTGTGGGTATTAATTGTTACTGGTATTTGACCTATGTATTCTTGATGATGTTTTTCTTGTGTTCCTGTTGCTGCTGTGTTTAACTTCCCTTGTTATCAAAGGTTCCATTTTGGAGCTTTTTGATTCTAAGGGTTGGAATTTGTTGTCTATCTATGAGTAGTATTGTGTTTGCTTCTCTAGGAAATTCTTGTGTTGAATGAGGTAGGGAATTCTGTCTGTACCTGCAAAATAGAAAATCTGATTAGTAATAAAATCCGCCAATTTGTTCCCTTATCTGTACACATGTTCAACCCTTGCCTCCACTCCCCTTATCAACTCCTTGATCTTGATGATCTCTATAGCAATTATCCAAGGCACCTCCCAAATTCCATCCAAAATCTTCTTGACAGTCAAAGAGTCTGTCTCAAGAATTATAGAAGATGGTTGTGTTGTATACAATTTCTAATCCCATCTTTAGAGCTAAGACTTCAGCCATCAAGTTTGAACAATCCCCAATCATTCTCACTTCAGCATATATAAAGCTCCCTGTATCATCTCTTATGCAGAAAGCTCCTGAGCTAGGTCCTGGGTTTCCTTTAGATGCACCATCAGAGTTGCATTTAAAGAACCCCAGGCTGGGCATTTTCCAATACACCACCATGCTGCCAATTCTAGGAGTGTAGTCATTTAGGAATTTTACCAAATCTGGCTATAAAGGGTGGATATTTTGTAACCAGGAGTAGATTCTCTTAGCCATATACACTAGGTTCCTGTTAATCTTCATTCTCATGCTGGTTTGTGACATTTTCCTTCCATGATAAATCAAATTTCTCCTTTCCAAAATTGCCATAGTATAAACATAGGTACAACCTTAAAGAGGCTTAAGTTTTGGTGCACAATCAGTATCCCTCCACCTCATTACACTGTCTTTGACTTGAGAGAATGGGACATTTACCCCTGCAGTAGCGGCAAAGTATTTCCATGTGTTGTTAGAGACACCACAGGTCATAAATAGATGCTCAATAGACTCCTCCACCCCTTCACTGTAGCAACAACAAGTGACCCCATCATTGATTCTGTTTCTGACCAGAACTTCTCCAATAGGTATTCTCTTCTTCCAAAGTCTCTATAGAAAGAAAGATACCTTAAAAGGCACTCCCTTTATCCAGATTAGATTGAACAATTATTGAGTTTGGCCACTGTTCCTTACCTCTTCCCAAGCTGATGCAACAGTAAATTTCCCTGAGTTTTTCAACAATCACCAAGGTTTATCTGACTCCCCTGGGACCTCCCTACAATTTACATTCTCTAGGATGTGATTGCAGACCTCTTCTGTGAAAGATTGTTGTAGCAACTCCACATTCCAACCTCCATTGTGATAGAGTTGGCTAACTTCTTCCAACTGCAGGTTCCTGTCAAAGCTTACAAGCAGGTAATAGGACAAGGAGCCCAATTGATTCCAATTATCATACCAAACATATGAGTGCCTATACGTAGGTTCCACCAAATACTCTGATCAAACATATCTCTAGCCTCAAGCATGCGTTTCCATGTCATAGAGCCTCCTTTCCAATCCACCATCTGTTAGTCCACAGTGACTTTTGGGTTCTGAAAATCTACCACAATTTGGCAAATAATGCCTTTGACACATCAAACAAGGATCTGAATCCTAATCCACCTTCATCAGTAGGCAAGAAGATTTCTGACCAAGCCACCCAGTGCTTGTTTCTACCATTTTCCTTGAAATTCTATAGGAATCTTGCAAAGATTCTATGTAAATCATGTAAGACACATTTAAGGGGATTAATAGCAGACAACATGTAAATAGGAATGTTGTTAAGCACATTTTGAATCAATACTACTTTGCCCCCAAAGGATAGCATCTTCCCTTTCCAAGCTTGTAATTTATTATGTACTTTCTTCATCAGTTCTGAAAAGTGTACCTTTTCCTTCTTAGCATGTCCAATAGGGCATCATATGTAAATGAGAGAGAATTTCCCTCTTGTGAAACCTGTGCATTCCTCTACCTCTCTAATTTGAGCATGAGCAGCCTTATGATAAACCAGAAAAGCACTTTTGTCTTTATTTATTAGCTGACCAAATTGTTCTTCATAATTCTTGAGGACCCCCATGACCAGCTTCAAATATGTCTTCTCAGCAGAGATAAAAATGATAGTGTCATATGTATAGGCTAGGTGATTGATGTTATCACTCCATTTAGGCATGCCAAAACCCTTAAACTATGGGTTGTTAAATAAGGATTTGAAGGATCTAGACAGTACCTCGGCAGATAAGATGAATAAAGCTGGGGATAAGGGATCCCCCTATTTTAATCCCCTAGTCGAATGAAAAAAGCCATGAGCCTGGCCATTTATAAGTACTGAATACCAGTTATTTACAATTAGCCTCTAAACTTTGTCTACCACCTTTAAGTCAAATCCCATCTTTTCCAGTACTTTAATTAGGAATTTCCAGTTCATCCTGTCATATGCCTTAGCCATGTCCAGCTTGATCACTACATTTGCATGCTTACTTCTCATTCCGATGTCTGAAATGATTTCCTATGCCAATAGAACATTCTCAGTAATGTTTCTGCCTTTTATAAATCCTGATTTATTCTTTGATATGAGGGAAGGTAGCAATAGCTCTATTATGTCATGCAAAACCCTTGATATCACCTTATTCAAAAAATTGCTCAAGCTTATTGGTCTCATATCAAATAATGATTGAATATTCTCCTTTTTTGGTAATAAGACCAGGTTAGTATGAGTGATGGATTTGGGGAGTGTATTTCCTGCAAAAAAGGCAGTAACAACATTGTAGACATATGTGCCCACTATGTTCCAGCACTTTTGGTAGAAATAAATCCATCAAGGAGACTAGCACTGTCCCTATTAAGTTCAAAGACTACCTTTTGGACTTCCTCCATAGTGGGAAAAACATTAATACCTTCATTACATATATCAGAGATGACAGGGGGGATATGCTGTAGGAGGCTTACATCCACTCATCTCGGTTATCTGTAAACTGGTCTTGAAAGAATGTTATCACTTCAGCATCCACCTCATTGCCTTTTGCCCATTAATCATTAGCCTTCTTGATCCTGTTAATTTCTAGTCTCTTCCTCCTTCCATTCACAGTGCTATGAAAGAACCTAGTGTTTCTTTCCCTTTTATCAAACCATTGCATGCCAGCTTTTTGTTTCTAAAACTCTTTCTCATAGTGAATATATTGCTTCAACTCATCCTGTGCTCTTTGCAGAACCACCTTGTTATCTGTTGTTGAATCTTCTTCAAATAATTGTTCCTTTAGCCTCACAATTTCTTCTCTTATAAGCAGTTGCTTAAAAATGTCCCCAAAAGTTTCCTCGCTCCAGTTAGTTAGAGCAATTTTGGTCCTCTTCATCTTCTGTTTTAGATTGATAAATAGATTAGGTTCATTGGACACCCAACTTGTTCTTACTACCTTCTGAAAATCATCATTATCAGTCCAAAATTTTAGAAACTTGAAAGGTCTTCTTATGATAACAGTCTGGTCACCACATGAAAGTAGTATAGGAGCATTATCAGAGCCAGTTCTTGCCAAGTGTTCCACTTCTATCTTGCTATTTATCCCCAAAAACATCTGATTAAATAATGACCTGTCTAATCTTTTGAATATGCATTCATTATCTGCTTTACCATTCCACCATGTAAAAGGACTGCCTTTAAAATTAACATCAATAAGCTCACAAGAGTTTAAACAAAAGGGAAAGTCTTTATACTCCTGAGGGTATATAGGGAGTCCCACAATCTTCTTTTCATCATTCAGAACCATATTAAAATCACCCCCCACTATCCATGGTACACAGCAATTCATGTTGATGTTGTAAATATCACTCCAAAGGCTGAGTCTTTCCAGTGCATTACATTTTGCATATACCATAGTAACAAGTAATCTTTCACCTGTTTCTTGAAAATTCAGTTGTAAGATTAATTGTTGGTCAGTGTCTGAGATCACTCCAACATGTACATGGTCTTGAATAAACACCCATATCTTCCCATTTTGATTGTAATTTGCATACTACATTCCCAGCCTCCTTTTGTACTTGTGAATGCGTCTTGCATTTTGGAAAGGTTTCATTAGAGCAATAATGGAAAATTTATGAAACCTATGCAACATTTGAATCCTATGGAATGAACTTTGGGTCCTAACTGACCTCACATTAGGTGTAACTGTTGAGTTCTACAGCAGTGAACTCAATGGCATTAGTTATAGTGATCCTGCTACTGTGAAAAAATATGCTAGACGTGCTCAATTGGGTGAAATTTTCAAATTAGATCGTGCTACTTTGAAATCCGATGGTGTTATTCATAGCAGTCCAAGGGGTTGGTTTACTTTTGGGCATGCTTCGTTTGCTTTTCTCTTCTTCTTCGGACACATTTGGCATGGTGCTAGAACCTTGTTCAGAGATGTTTTTGCTAGTATTGACCCAGATTTAGATGCTCAAGGCCTTCATCTTGATAGTCCACTTAATTTGGCAGATCTTTTGGGATGCCTTTGTGAGTCTTGGATACTGATAATCCTGTCTCTTTCATAATTTTGCTCTCATTTTTGTGGCTTTCATCTTCTTCCTTTTCCTCCACTCCTTCTGTCTTCTGACTATCTGTGGATTTATCAATTTTTTCTTCCCCTTGGTGTTATACTAATTCATGGAGAATTCTAACTGGTGAAACTTTCTTGCATGTTGAGATGGTTAAAGTTGATTCATTGGCATCTTTGTGGGGGGTTTATTCTAGCATGAGGATAGCTGGATCTTCATCTACTACTTCTGAGCTGTCCACTTGAAGTGGAGCCACTGTGGTCAGCTGCCCTTGCTTCTCTATGCCCTGTGATGCTTGGGAAGAATGAATCCTGCTGTATAGGGTCACAACTTTCATTTCATCTGAGGCAGTTGGTTGTAGTTCCAGATTATGGCTTGGTGAAGGATTTGTTCTATTTTTTGTTGCATCTGTCTCATCTTCTCCCTCCATTGTATCTTGCATGTGCATGTTATTTTGTTGCCTTTTTTGTTCATCCCTGCATTTGTGACCCCCCAGATCTCCAGTAGGAGTCCCTTCCCTAATTATTGCAACTGTGTTGGGGCTGTGTGGTGTATTATTGTGGTTCTCTGTGTTAATGTTGTTATTGCTGCTGATAGTCAAATCTCCTTGGTTGTGCACACCTTGCATATCTCCTTCTATCACATTCACATTATTTTGTGATCTATCATCCTATTCAATTGCCTCATTTCCCTCTTGTCATGTAGTGACTATTGCTTTGTTATTTCCTTTATTGCTAGCCTTGATAGGACTTGTCTCATCTGCCCTCTCTTTATTGTCCTCATTGTCTTCATCTGCCAGAGCCGCAAAGGTGTTGTTAGTCTGTATTCCTTCAGTACCCAAACTCTATTTATCTTGATTATTTATATTTCATTAGCATTGGTTATATTACAATCGTTTGTATAATCGTTAAGCGATAAGAATTGACATAAGTAAAGTGAACTAAACACTTTAAGTATTATATTTCTTATCCTATTCCTTGTGGGATTCGACCCCAGCCTAGTCATTGGGTTACTATCTTTGACAATGATTATTTTTATATAATTTGAATGTATCAAGAGGCTATTTCTGATAGACCCCTGGATCATGATAAAAACAGTCTAAAAAGATGTAACAGAAGTACAAAAGATAATAGATACAACAAATAGTAGCAAAACAGTACTACAACAAAATAATACTACAATCAAACTACACAAAATAATAAATAGTAACAAAAATTGAAGAATGAGAAACTAGAAGACAATGCACTCCTACCTACTAGTATGGACACACTCCTACCTACTAGTCTTCTACCCTAATTTTAGAGGGGATTACTTAGATAAAGTTAACATGCGATTGACTAATCATTAGTACCAACCGAAGTCATGCTTGGTGATTGAAATGGATTTTTCTTGGCTTATAGTGATGTCATTGCACTTGTGTTGTGTGTCTCTTGAATTAGAATTTTGAGTTGCTTGAGGACAAGCAATTGTTCAAGTTTGGGAGTTTGATAAGTTGATATTCTACCTACTTATTTAGCTCTTAATCTTATGCTTTTGCTAGTACAAAGTGGAAAAATAGTGCAATTAACACGGATTACTTCTATTTTATAGGTTTTCGTATTTTAGAAGTGTTTGGGAAGGATTCAAGTAAAAACAAGTCAAAATGATGCTAATTGGAATTGCTGATCACTGGAAGTAAAATGTTCTACGCGACCACGAGGCAAAGCTACGCGACCGCGATGAAATAGAATCCAAAGCTACGCGATCACGAGGTGAGGTCACATAATCGTGATGAAATAGAAGACAAAGCCTGGCAATCGCAAGGTGATGTCATGCGAATGCATTAAAGTAATTAGCAGACTATCACGATCGCGAGGCAAACTCACACGACCGCGATGAATAAATCAGCAACTACATGGCAGATTTGGAAAATCACATTCTTGGAAACCACAATCCACATTAAAGCACATCCCAGCTGTTTTGGAAAGATATTCTAGATTATTCATAATTGTTCTTCAACCAATTCATCCTTAGTCTTAGAGTGAACAACTTAGGGCTAGCTAGGAGAGCAAGTTCATCCTCCAACACCATTGGAGTGAAGCTTAGATGCTTTTATTGTAAAATCTTTAGTTTCTTTCTTCAATTCTTGCTTTGTATTGCTAAATTCATAGGTGTGTTGGTTGATTTGAGATGTGGATATTGTGTTAGATATTAACAATATTTGGGTGTGATTTTTTATCTTGTGCTTTTATAATTTATTAAATATTTTCTAGTTTATGAATTGGATCTTTGATTCTCTAATTAATCTTGTGCTTGAATTGATTCCAAAGGGAGTGATCAACCCTTGGACTTGTCCCTTTTACCTTGATTTAGCTTGAAAGAGTGAATTTAGATGGGGAAAGGTTAATTAGCACTAACTTGAGGCTCTAGCCCTCATTTAAGGAATTGGCTAGAAATAGTAATTCTAGTGTTGCTATAATTAGAAGAGCTTTGTTAACACTTAGCTGGGTTCGAGAGAACTGGTTGAGAAACATTTGTCAATGGTCGAGAGATGTTGGTAGATAATTGATGCTTCCAAGGCTTGTTTCATTTGACCCATGATTAATCTAGTTTGTATTTGATAAACTTGTAATGGATTATATGAATTTAAAGTAATACCCATTTCCAAATCTCCCTTGCGATTCTTGCGTTGGGAAGATTGGTCAACTTCGCACTTGCAGTGTCGTTCGTGTTTTCAACAACAAAACCCCTCAATCATTTTATTTTTCTTGATCCTTGAACTTCAATAAGTTGCTTTAATTCTGTATTACCTCAATCGCGATTACATTGTTCTCTGTGGGATCTACCCCGACACCCATGGAGAATATAAATTTTGTTTTGCTCTGAAGATCGCAATCACCTCCTATTGGAGAGTGTACTTGAGCGTTATCAACCGCCTGCTCGCACGGATGTGGAAGACCATGAAGGTCATGTTTAACTGCGCCATCCCTGATCAGGAGCTTCCCTAATTGGAGCGAGATGATATGCGGGAGTTTCTCTTCCTGAGTGACACAGAGGCAGAGGAACTTGCCCCAGCAGCCCTCGACAGTGACAGGGCATCCAACTAGGCCCTTAGTGCATATCATCCCTGCTCTCTCCCCTCCTTATACATCATTACTGTTTTGGGTTTGCCCTTGTTTGGGGCATGTACTAGACAATGTTCTCCCCTTCCTTTCCTTTTTATTAACACACATGGATGCTAGTTTTAACAATATTAATATTGAATGCATGATATATTTGTCTATAAGCGAATTGCATGATTCAAGCAGTAGCTCACAGTTCAAACTGATGATTTAAAACACCCAGGGAATGAAAAGTAAAACAGGGAAAACAGGGCAAGGATTCTGTCCCGCCCCTTTCGCTATATCGGCTTACACGTTGCTACCGCAATGCTGCTATAGCAGAAAAATTCTTGGTATAGAGGGATCGCTGTAGCGGTCAGTACCGCTATGGCATCCCCAACAGAAGCAACCCAGAAATTACCAATTTCTGCAAAGTTCCCTTATTTCCCGTATCCCTATTATCAAAATTAACACCCAAAATTGCATTATGGCCTTTAACACAATCCCAAGACCGAACCTAGCAATGCATAAACAAAGTCTTAACATCATTTTACTCAACTATTTATGAATCACAACAAGAAAACTCTTTATAACAATAATTTCTCGCTATTATACAATAATAGCCCTTTCCCCCATGGTTTTCAACCAAATCCCGATCGTCCTGAAACTGGAGTTTCTCCACTATCGTAAGCCAGTTCTTATCCCCTTACAATTTTACCAATGATAAGCCCTTGCATAATATTTAGCACATAGTTTTCGTTTAAACTGAGTCAAAAATAGTTCTTTTAACCAACAATACTTAACCAAGTCATGACTTTTCACTAACCACGAATTCTATAGTAATTAAAGCAATCACATATCACACATTCGCAGTCATTCAAGCAAAACTAATACACATAATTACCAATCTCAAGTTTCACCACTAAACAAGTCCTTTTTTTATTTATCCTTTCCTCGCCTCATGAATAATCATTAGCCGATTATCCATACCTTTACACAACCTCTGTGGTCAGATACCAATTTGAACCTTCCCTATTCTAACTTCCTTGCTTGTGTCATTTCAGTCGAAGTCAACGGCTTTCACTTAACTCATTAAGATACCAATTGGAATCGAGAGATACCAATTGGACTCAACCCAAATTAGCAAGCAACAGATCGCACGAAAGAAGGCAAGAAGTGGAACAATTTCCTAGAATGCTTCATAACTCCTTGAAGATTAGATATGGATGTCAACACACCAATTTGCATGACTTTATTTGACATTTGCTCTTGTATTGGGAGACTGATAACTAGGCTTTGATACTAATTTTTCACAACCCAACACCAGATCATGCAGGTACCTACTCTAATTCACCTAGGTAGGAGAACCCTTACCACCCAACTAAAAACAGGTGTGAGGAAGTTGATAAGAAAACATAAAATTTGCCTTTATAAGGAAAATACAACTAGTCTCGGATCTTTAAATACAATGAAAATTACAATGGGAACCCTTCCCGTGGAACTATTCTAAACAGGTACAAGAGCTACTAATTGAAGTAGAAAAGAAATAAGAAACGGCTTCCACTATAAGAAGAGATGAGTAGAAACTACTGGAGAGTACCATCCTCGTAACCTGAGAAACATCAACTGATCCTGCAACTAGACTATACCCCAAAAAGGTATAGCAGAAGTAGTATCAGTACAAACAACATGTACAGGTAAGCATCATTGATCGAATCTATCACATAACATCATGTAAATATCCAGAAATAACGCATATAACTTGAGAATTATATAGTCAGAGGTTTTTTATTAAACAACTTCTTACTTCCTGGACATGCTACCTGTGAGTCCTATGTACTCAACCCCCCCTCCAAGCTTCCTTAATTTGACCTCCTGCCAACTCACATTCGTCAGTTCTGTTACTCACTAGCCCAGACCTCACCATCAGTCGGCCTATCACTCCCACTCAAGATTTTAAGTCAATAATCCTGACTACCAGTCCTTAACCAAGTCAACACCCATGACCCCACAATCATAACTTACATCTTACCCCCCACTACACCAGTAATGGACACCCTGAAGCTATGCCATGTTGTGCCACTGACTTAGACCTCCTGAAGGTCCCTAAGACCACCATTATGGTAAGTAACCAGATAAGCCCGCTTCACACCAGGAACCAACAGATATGAATATCAACTAAACAGATAAGCCCAATTCACACAAAGAACCAACAAATACGAATATCAACTAAACATATAAGCTCGATTCACACAAGGAACCAACAGATAGAAATATCAACTAAACAGATAGGCCCGATTCACACAAGGAACCAACAGGTATGAATATCAACTAAGTAGATAAGCCTGGTTCACACAAGGAACCAACATATATGAGTATCAAATAAACCTGTACACACATGCTAAGGGTCTTATGATCGCCCACTAGTAATGACCTGTAAGGGACGAACTCTTGTCCATGTATTGTACCAGTGTGGTACTCGAGCCAACGAATAAATCATAGATATTGTACCGTCATAGTACCCAAGCCATCCAATGAATAATATCAACAAACCCTATGAAGATGTCTAAGTAATGGTACATCCCACAATAATAACAGATATCACAACAATCACAAATTCAATAAGAATAAGCAATCACCCTTGCGGCAGTCAACTAGCCTTTTATATAATAAGAAATTACCCCTGCGTAGTCAACAAGCCTTTTATATAACCTCATGATACGTGATTAACCCTTAGGATATCATTTAACATTTATTTCCCTTAGGCATGTAACAACCATCAACTCCTAACACACCAATCACAAATATATATGATTCATTGTCCTAGCCTTGATGGCCTGTTCGAAGACTAACCCCATCCCCCTTCATTTATACTAAATCAGGGATTCCGCTATTACCTAGCAACTCTTACATTTAGTCAGCACTAATTTCGAGACCTCACCTGTAATTCGATTGTCCGAGGATTAAAATTAAGAGAGTAAAACATAAACAAACCAAGTATGAATTCAATATCACTCATAACAGTAATTTCCCACCCCCAACAATAAGGTTTCACACATTTTATCCATCCAAACATTGTGCCCAAAGGTCTAAGCATGCAATCTCCTATCAATCTATATTATGTCATACTTTTTCAACCTAGGTCTAAACTACTCAGTTAACCTAGCCTACCTGGATTCCAAGCAGCTGTTATAGAAGTCTAAACGCAAACTTTGGTCCGTGAAGGGAAATCCTGGCATGATGTCAGCATAGAATTCATGGCTTTTACTTTATCCGAGCGAAAATCCCACCTCTCAATTGCTCCCAGGCCATGAGGCACTCTAGGAGTGTTTTAGAGCAAACCTCATCCTTTTTGCAACTAATAAGGAGAGAACAAAATTATAAAACCTATTCTGGGTTACTGGTCCTGTCATCCTGCTATATCGACCTATCGGCTGCTACTGCGATGGTGATATAGCGGGAAACTTCTCGCTATAGCAGTATGACATCAGCTCAACCCAAATTTCAAGTTTCAAAATTTTTCATCTTGTTACCCTATATTAATTCGAGAATGTATCTCAAAAGTTCTCATAGCTCGTAACGAGGTGTCTTTTAATAATGAATTAACAGGTTGTTAAACTTCTCTTTCTTGATCTCCAAATCTATCACCAAGAGCTTATGATGGGTCAAAAGATTCTCACTTGGGATAAACTTACTGTCACGACCCAAAATTGAGCCATAATGACATTTATTATAACTCTCCAGTAGGTAAGCCAAAACCCAAGACTATAACAGAAAGTAATGGCAACGTAAATGATAAGGAAAACTAAAAAGAGAAAAATGGGCCACCGTGTATATATACATACATAACAGGTACAAAATATATAATGTGGACAATATGGAAATGAAAGAATAACAAAATATACTAAAGACCCAACCCCGGACCTAGTATCAGTAGTACAAGATCCACTAAAGGACGGGAATATAACTATACAATGCACCACTGTCTGGTAAATACAAAATATGGAAAGTATTACAAAAAGGAAATATGTAAGTCTCTAAATGCCAAGAACTCACTACAATCGGATCAACAAAGGTCCTTGAACGAGCAAAAAATCAGTGAGGGTAACTCGTAGTGGGCGTTGCATCGGAAAAAGATGCAGAAGTGTAGTATGAGTATCATAACACAGGGTACTTAGTACTCAGTAGGCATCATAGGTCAACCGAGCTTAAAAGATAATATATAATATAAAAGACAAGAAAGAAAACTACACATCAAAATCTAACCTAGAAGTCTCAACAATACAAGGGTAAATGCAGAAAAGTAGAACACAAAATTATCTCTCGGGCCGCCGGAGCTTATCAACATATGCGTAAAATAAAGAAACGTAGCATTTATCCCTCGAGTCACCCAAAATTGTGCCTCGACTCATCAACAGAAAAGTAAATGGAGAAAAGGTCCAAAAACATCCTCAAACAAAAACATCCTCAGTAGTACAAGATCCACTAAAGGACGGGAATATAACTATACAATGCACCACTGTTTGGTAAATACAAAATATGGAAAGTATTACAAAAAGGAAATATGTAAGTCTCTAAATGCCAAGAACTCACTACAATCGGATCAACAAAGGTCCTTGAACGAGCAAAAAATCAGTGAGGGTAACTCGTAGTGGGCGTTGCATCAGAAAAAGATGCAGAAGTGTAGTATGAGTATCATAACACAGGGTACTTAGTACTCAGTAGGCATCATAGGTCAACCGAGCTTAAAAGATAATATATAAGATAAAAGACAAGAAAGAAAACTACACATCAAAATCTAACCTAGAAGTCTCAACAATACAAGGGTAAATGCAGAAAAGTAGAACACAAAATTATCTCTCGGGCCGCCGGAGCTTATCAACATATGCGTAAAATAAAGAAACGTAGCATTTATCCCTCGAGTCACCCAAAATTGTGCCTCGACTCATCAACAGAAAAGTAAATGGAGAAAAGGTCCAAAAACATCCTCAGACAAAAACATCCTCAGTAGTACAAGATCCACTAAAGGACGGGAATATAACTATACAATGCACCACTGTCTGGTAAATACAAAATATGGAAAGTATTACAAAAAGGAAATATGTAAGTCTCTAAATGCCAAGAACTCACTACAATCGGATCAACAAAGGTCCTTGAACGAGCAAAAAATCAGTGAGGGTAACTCGTAGTGGGCGTTGCATCGGAAAACGATGCAGAAGTGTAGTATGAGTATCATAACACAGGGTACTTAGTACTCAGTAGGCATCATAGGTCAACCGAGCTTAAAAGATAATATATAATATAAAAGACAAGAAAGAAAACTACACATCAAAATCTAACCTAGAAGTCTCAACAATATATGTGGCCAATGCAGAAAAGTAGAACACAAAATTATCTCTCGGGCCGCCGGAGCTTATCAACATATGCGTAAAATAAAGAAACGTAGCATTTATCCCTCGAGTCACCCAAAATTGTGCCTCGACTCATCAACAGAAAAGTAAATGGAGAAAAGGTCCAAAAACATCCTCAGACAAAATGTAAAAAGGTACAGTCCTTCCTAATAAAAATCAGTGATAAAACAATGGAATTCTTTCTGTAATTCGAAAATAATAGTAAAATGATACAGTTTCCTCTTTAAAGCCAAAAATCTAATATTTTCCTCCAAATTGTACCACTATCCATGTGTGTATATATATATATATATACACACACAAATAGTTTAAAACCACCCTCCATAACAATGTCGTACTAATCTTGAGTCCAGGAAGTCCAAAACTACGGCCTCGGGCCTACAATCTCATAACAAAAGGGAATACGGAAATAAAGCGATAACAACAAGGATCAACAAAATAAAACTACTCTATCACGAAATCCTTCCTTAAGTTTATAATAAGGATCTCTAATTTAATCCTGACATGATAATAAGCAATCTAAACTAAAGGTTAAGAAGGAATACTATTCTAAGGTCCCCAAAACAGGCCATATATTTAGAAATCAATATAAACCAAATCCTACCTAGCAAATTCACGTAACGAACATGAGATTTATAGAATATACTACTTAACCGAGCTAAGTCTAAAGAAGGAAAACCATAACCTACCTCGCGGATGAGCGGCAAACCATGAACCATCACACAGAAGTCGTCCCCTTTTATAAAGCCTTGAATTGTTATCAGGCTATAACACGTCAATATGAAACTAATGATACCCATATCAACATTTATAATTTGGGCCAAAAATTGGGTTGAATATTGACCCTCGGGCCCAATTGATGAAACTAGAAACAAAATTCACAATTATCAACCTCACAAGATAAGGATCGCATGCCCAAAATTTGGGTGAAGATGGGACCCATTTAGGGGGCCAAAATAGCCTGGAAAGCCCATGATCAAAAGAAGGATATTCAAGAATTAAGAAGCTCAATTCGCGAATTAGACACAAAAATAAAGCTAGAAATAACACTAGAATGAAAAGAGGAAGAGAATTCACTCATTAGTTTGAGAAATTTCCAAGAATTGGGGAAGAACACCTTCTATTGAGATTTCAACAATGGCGAAAGTCGTTGAAATGAAAGTGAAATGAGAGAAGAAGGTGGTCTTTAAGACCCCTGTGATCCTTCGGTTTGGCAAAGATTTTCTCGCAGGCGCGAGCCTTGGTCTGCTATACTGACAAAAAGGTTGATATAGCAATCTGCTAGCACGAGCCAAGCTCCACTGGAATGGCTGCACTAGCACCAGCTGCATTAGCAGCTCAGACAACAAACCAACACTCTAAATAGACCCCGAGGATTCATTCGGAGTCCCGTGAACACAAACTAAACATGCTACCACACTGGAAATGACATTCATGACTCAATGGAATTAACATAATGACCAACAAAGGTCGTCTTGATGAAATATTGACCAAAGTCAACACTTTAACAAAAATTTCTAAAATTCACCCAAGCACTCGAAATGTGTCAAAAACCCAAAGCAAAGGTCCCACTATCCTAAAAACTATGTTCCAGAGCTAACGAGGCTGACAGAATTCTTATCCGAGCCTGTTTTCACCAAAGTCAAACATTTCAACTTAACAAGCTCTAAAATAGGGAATCCTTTCTAAAACCCACCTGAACACCTCAGGAATTACACCATCTATCCTAGCTAGTCACAGAAGTAGTGTAGAAGATACGAGAAGGGTAAAATGGCAAAATGCACAAAAACACGAAAAATGACCAAGAGGGTCATTACAACATCCACTACTAAAAGAACTTTCATCCTCGAAAGTCAAGGAACAGGAAGTACCTATAGGCTCAAAAAGGTGAGAATATCTTATTCCATATCGAGCTCAGTCTCCCACGTAGCCTCCTTGACTGGATGATACCTCCATTGAACCTTAACTATAGAATCTCTTTGGATCTCAACTTTCTAACTTGCCTATCTAGAATAACAACACCTCCTCAAAAGCCAAAGACTTGTCAAGCTGAACCAAATTCTATCGTAGCACGTGAGACTCATCCAGAACCTATCGCCTCAACACAGACACATAGAAAATAGGGTGAACACCCGAAAGAGCTGGAGGCAAAGCTAACTCATGAGTTAACTCGCCAATACATCGCAGGATCTCAAATGGCCCGATGAACCAAGGATTAAGCTTTCCCTTCCTCTCAAACCTCATCATGCCCTTCATGGGTGACATACAAAGGAACACTGTATCGCCAACCATAAGCTCCAAATCACAAACTCTCTGGTTGGCATAGCTCTTCTACCTACTCTGAGCTGTATAAATCCTCTGCTAAATAACCCGTACTCTATCCATGGAATCACACAATAAGTAAGTGCCCCATGGCATAACCTCGAAAGCATCAAACTATCCCATCAGAGACCTACACCTTCTACCATATAACACCTCAAATGGAGCCATCTGAATACTCAAATGGTAGCTATTATTATAAGTAAACTCTACCAAAGCTGAGAACTGGTACCATGGACCTCCAAAATCCATAACACAGGCCTAAAACATGTCCTCAAGAACCTGAAGAGTCTGCTCAGACTGACCATCAGTCTGCGGGTGAATAACTATACTAAGCTCAATTTGAGTACCCAACTTTCTCTGAATTGGCCTCCAAAAAGACAATATAAATTGGGTACTACAGTCAGAAATGATAGAAATAGGAACCCTGTGCAAATGGACAATCTCATAAATGTAATCTAAGCCAACCTCTTTGATCGGTAAAAAGTCTGAATCTGTAAGAAGTGAGAAACTTGGTCAACCTATTAATGATGATTGAGATAGCATCAAACCTCCAAAAAGTAAGTGGCAAACCTACCACGAAGTTCATATCTATTCGCTCTCACTTCCACTCAGGAATAGGTAGCCTTTGGGTCAAACCACCTGGTCTCTGGTGATCGTACTTCACTTGCTGAGAGTTCAAGCACCTAGACACGAACTTTGCAATATCCCACTTTATCCTACACCACAAGTAATGCAGCCTCAAGTCATGGTACATCTTCGCTGCCCCCAGATGGATAAAATACCTAGAATAATGGGCCTCATCTATAATCAACCTAATCAAATCTCCAACTCTACAAACACAGATACGACCCTCAATCCTCAAAACACCCTCTATATCTAAGGTCGCCTTCTTAGCCTCACCACTCAACACCTATCCTAAATCATCCCCAATCTCACATCCTCGAACAACTATGCTTAAATCTACTCCATAAATATGGATCTAGCCTCCACATAAGAAAGAATTTTGCCTAGGCTTAGAATTATCAAGTCGAACCAACCAGTTGGCTAAGGAATGGAATTTTGAAGCTAATGGTCGCTCTTCAACCACTAGGAATTCCAAACTCCCTATACTCACCGCCTTCTAGCTCAAAGCATCTGCTACCATATTTGCCTTGCCTAGCTAACAAAGAATCAAGATATCATAGTCCTTAAGCAACTCCAACCACCTACAATGTCTCAAATGAAGGTCCTTTTGGATGAGAATGTACTAAAGACTATGATGGTTGGCGAAGATCTCACAATGAACCCCAATTAGATAGTGCCTCTAAATCTTCAACACAAAGACTATTGCCGCCAACTCTAAGTCATGGATGGGTTAGTTACTCTTGTGAACCTTCAGCTGCTTGGAAGCATATGTAATAACTCTGCCCTGCTTCATCAACACACAATCCAAACCAACTCTGGAAGCATTACAGTAGACGGTAAACTTCTGGCCCTCAATAGAAAGTGTCAGAATTAATGTTGAAGTCAATAAGGCCTTGAGCTTCAAAAAGCTCACATCATACTCATCAGACCATTGGAAAGGGACATTCTTCTAAGTAAATCTAGTCAATAGTGCTGCAATCAAAGAAAACCCCTCCACAAACCATCTTTAGTAGCCTGCTAGCCCGATGAAACTGCAAACCTCAGTAGGAGAAGTGTGCTTAGCCCCATCACGAACTATCTATACCTTTGTTGGATCCACCATTATCCCTTCCTTGGACACCACATGCCCTAAGAATGCCACAAACTCAAGCTAGAACTCACACTTAAAGAACTTGGCATACAACAGCTGATCCTAAAAATTCTAAAGCACAACCCTCAAATGTTGCTTATGCTCCTCCCCACACCTCGAGTAAACTAAGGTGTCATCAATGAACACTATAACAAGCAAGTCTAAATAGGCCTTGAACACATAATTCATCAACTCCATAAATATTTCAGGGGCATTGTTCAAACCAAAAGACATAACTAGGAACTCGTAGTCACCATAATGAGTCTTAATGGTAATCTTGACCTGATTCTCAATTGGTGGTAGTATGACCTTAAATCTATCTTAGAAAACACAGTTGCACCCTATCTCTAGTCAAACAATTCATCAATATACGACATTGGATACTTATTCTTACTAGTCACCTTATTTAGATGCCTGTAGTCAATACACATCCGCAAAGTACCATTCTTTTTCATCACAAACATAACAGGAGCACCCCCACGGAGATACACTAGGCTTGATAAAACCCTTACTTAGAAGATCCTTAAGCTTCTCTTTTAACTCTCTCAAATCATCTGGTGCCATCTGATATAATGGAATAAAAATGGGCTGAGTGCCTGGCTTAAGTTAATATCAAAGTCAATGTCACAATCAGGTGGAAGACTGGGAAAATCAATAGAAAATACATTTGAATACTCGCAAACCATAGGATCTGACTCAAGTGAAAGAATATCAGCACTAGTATCACGAACATAAGCAAGAAGCCAAACACCTTTCCCTATTAACCGCTGCATCCTTAGAAATGACAGAACTCCCCTGGGCATATGGCTATCGATACCCTTCTACAGTATCAGAGAGATCCCAGGCATACGTAAAGTAACAATCTTGGTAAAACAACTCAAGACCGCATGATAAAGAGATAGAAAATCCATGCCTAGAATCAGGTCAAAATCAACCAAATCTAGGATAACAAGGTCTACACATGTGTCATACCCCAAAATAGTAACCACACAGGATTAATACACTAAATTTGCTACTAATGAGTCACCTACGAGAGTAGTTACACGCATATGTACAGGAAAAGATTCACATATAACTTCAAACGAGTAGCAAAATAAGCAGACAAATTAGAATATGTAGACCCCAGATCAAATAATATAGAAGATGGCTGATGACAAAGGAAGATTGTACATGTGATAATGGCATATGAAGCCTTCTTCTCTGGCCTACCCAGAAAAGTGTATATGTGGCTACGCGTGCCTCGACCACTTAACCTACCTGGCTGAGAACCATCTCTAACCTCTTGGGACCACTTCTACTACCCTACGCACCGTCTCTAGCCAGTGGCACTAGAACCCTAAGAGCCTGAACCTACTGACCCTGATATCTGCCTTGCCTGAACCTGGTACAATCCCTATCAAAGTGCCATAACTTGCTACACTCGTTGCAACCTTTACTAGACGCACCCTAATAAGATGATTTGGCTAAACTAGATTGGCCACCATGACCTGAATACCCAAAATGTGAACCACATAAAGTCTGACATGAACCTTGGCTACTCTGACCACTATGATCCGAATAACCACCCTATGTAATTTGTAGTGTTGCCTAAATGGTCCTACTAGGCTGAAAGTGTTGAGGGTAATCCCTACCAAGGAAATTGCTACCTCAAGACTGAGAACCACTAAAACTATTCTAATTATAGGGCCTCTTATCGCCGCCTCATAGGCCTCATAATGTATCCCCTCAATAGCTTGCGCATGATTGACAACTTAGAGAAAGGTATACCATGATGCCACTACCTTCTCTATCACCAAACAGAGTGGTAAAGTCAACCCTCAAACAAATCTGCGAACCCGCTCGAGCTCTATTAGCATAATCATAGTAGCATGTCTAGCTACTCATGGAATTGTATCTCATACTCTGAAACTAACATAGAACCCTATTATTGCTTCCTTTCGCACACGCAAGTGTACACAATCGTACAAGTAATATAGGATTTTAAGTCCAGATATCGTACTCACAGAGACTTGTCGATTAACTATTTACTAAATTAAATTAATTTTAATTATTTATTCAAGTATAAAAACTCAAAGATGAATTTATGGTTAACTAATCTAGAAATAAAAAGAAGTTAACTAATGAATAATTAACCAGACGAAGAACAGATTTTTACGTAATCAAAGAGATGAAATCAATCTAGGGCTATGGATTCGCTAGCAATCATGTTCAGTAATCACTTAAACGGATTTTGATTTTCTATTGGGTTACTAGTTGCGAGTTGATTTTAACTATATTGAGCATTTTGCCAGAAACTCTAGGTCTCCTCGACTATTCCTAACACCTATATTCCTATGGTCATCGGTCGATAGTGAAGGGTATGTGATTTTTCTTCCGTATCAACTAAGCAAGGCTAACGGATATATTCCTATCCACGTTAGCAAATCGTTCCCCTTTTCCTATAAGGTTCAAAACTAAGCCCTACTTTTTCTTATTACGCATGCAAGTTCCCTATTCATAGTTCAATTTATGTGCCACAAATAGTATTTAAATGGTAATCAAGTAAACAAATAATTAAGTCCAAGAAAAAGTAAGTAACTACACAAGCCATAACAGGACAATAAATATCTTAACAAATCAATTAATGTTTATACCACAATAATCATGCAGCTACCTGAAGGAAACTGGATCGGGTCACCCATGTGGGTCAACCCGAATTCATATTAACAGATAAATAATATGTGATAATTTATATATTTATATTAATAAATAAAAGGGAAGAGACACAACTATTGGGAAGAGTTGTGTCCCTTTAGATTTATATATGTGTTCTCTTGTGAGAAACATATAACAATTTTCTGAATAGAAAAACAAAAAGAAAAAGAAAGCTCTTCTCCTTCTTCCTTCTCCAATTCTCTCAAGTTCCAGTGAAAATTCTTGTGAAGATTTCTTCTCCAAAAGCGATGGAACAACTCTTTAATAAGGTATGATTCATAGACTGTGATTCTTCAATATAGTTCGTGTTTGTATACATGTAATTGCACTATTAGACTAGTGAAATAAAGTTCAATGATCCTGCAAATTATGTGTTTGAGTATATCCTTCATTGGTATCAAAATCCAGCATTATTTTGTTTTCCTAGTCTAATTTTTCTTTTGGGAAAATACTAATTACATGAATTTTATATTCTGTGTTGTTTTCTTTTTACCGTGCGTTTCCTAGTTACTGTAACAGAGAAAGGAATAGAACATCTATTTTTTTAAGATGTAAAGTGAATTATGGTTTCATATCAGTTTTGCAGACCGTATGGCTGCATATTAGTTTTGCAGACCATTGTTCTATAATAAAATATAATAATAATTTTGGCAATAAGCAATGAAATCATGTTCCCAGAAATCCTTGATGGCCAAAAGAGGATTGATTTTGGTGGTACTTGGATTTCTTTTGAAAAGTTAAAAGAATTAAAATAAAATAAAATAAAATAAATCACTATTGATTGATCATGTTAGCAAAATCCCTACTACTTCAAAATTTGAAAGAGTTTGCAAGTTTGGGAGTATTTTAATGAAAAGTTTTTTCGGGGACAATATCACTAGTGTTGAACAAATCTTTTTTTTTTTGTTTCCGTTTGGTGATCCTTTGTATTAGATACTTACCTACTATGTAAACTCCTATATTATCCATTATGGGTTCTTGTTTCTGGTTTTTTTTGTTGTTCAAATTAGAATGAAACAATGAGGGACTTTGTGTGATGACCCTTCCGGTCATCTTCATGTTTTCATATTTATTGCACTGTTAGAGCCTTCCTATAGTGGCTCCAAGTCATTTATGGCTTGCTGGGACTGGTAGTTTGGTGCCCTGATCGTTTATTTGGTCATTTTAGCCGTTCACCTATTTTAGAGCTTTAAACTTAGAATATCATTGACTTTAGTCAACATTCTTAGATAACGTGTTCAGAATTGAATTTTGACAGTTCCGTTAGCTCCGGAGTGATGAGTTTGGTCTAGGTGGACCTTTAGTTGAGGCCTGAGAACTTCTGGTATAGGTTTTGTGTGGTTTTCTCAGTTTTCAGGCCATTTGGAGTTGAAAGTGTAACTTCGGGTGACTTTCGATGATCGGAGTGTCGGATTCAAAATATGAAGGTTCCATCAGCTCCAGAATGTTGAGTTTGGGCAAGGAAGATGGTTGGTTTGGGTTTCGGGTGAGTCGAACTCATTTCGAGCCTTTGAGTTCCTTTTTGTTAGTGTTGACTTGGGTCAACATTTCTCTGAAACGACCTTTTATAGAAGTTTTGTCGATTTCGTTGAGTCCAGAACATCGTTTTAACTCTATTAGCACTATTAGTTTTTGAATATTGGTTTCCAATTGTGCCCGAAATACCCCGTCGAGTTTTCTTAAAAGTGTAGAAAATCAGCTGCAGACATCAACTATTTATTGTTGTCATTTCATATTTTCCAGCCCTTCTCCTCACTTTTCTCACTCTAAAACTCAAAATTTTCTCCAGCATTTTTCTCCAATTCAGTTCTAAACCTTGGGGAATTATTTGTTCGTCGATTATCCGTAGTTCTTTGCCTCTTGGTAAGTCATCTTCCCCAACTTGCCTACTTCGGTTTTTCTCTTAATTCCTCCATTGATGCTCATCCAAAGCTTGGATTTTGTGATAGATTCTGCCCCTAAGCTTGTGCATGTTCGTGGGTGTGAAGTTTAATCCGTCTTGGGCTGATTTTCTATTGTTTTGGTAAGTAATTCTTGCCCAATTTCCATTTTTATTTTTGAAATTTCCATTCATTAATCCCCAACTTGGGAGGGCTGTTTTGTTGCCCTTACCTTGTCCAATTATTCTCAAATTTGGAGCATGCCTTCTTGGCATCTTGGGGTCATCTTGGTTCTTTTCATTTTTGGTTTCGGGTTGTGGGCCCCGCAGGTCCACTTTTGACCCGGATATCGACCCGGCTATAATTGTAGCAATATAGGTATCGTTAGACTCGTCTTAACATTATATTCATGAATTTGATAGTTTAATTCTCGTTCGAAGCTTCTCGGAGCAGCTCAGCCTCGAATATCATTGTTCCTGCAGCTTGTAGTCAGACGACAGGTAGGTTACGTCTTAATTCCCTAGACTTCGCATATATTGGGTAAAATTGTACTAGTTGGCATCCTTGGGTTGGGTTATTAGGTTGGTACCACATACCTTGACCGCTTTTCCATGATTCATCCTATTTCTTTTCTCTGTTGTATGTAGTATTCCTATTAGTTGATATATTTATTACCCTTGTGACCCCGTGAGGTCATTGTTGACTCTTGAACATAGAAGGTGGATTATTGGGAATGTTCGCGAGTCCCGGACATAGAAATATCCTTCTAGGTTGGTATGCTTGCTGAGTAGCTTTGGAGCCTGTGCAGGGCCAATAGGTTGATTGTGAGCTGTTGGGCAGCTATTTGGGTTGATCATATCATTTCCATGCATATAAAGAGGTTTTTCCATGTTTTATTATGGTTTTTGGCTGCGGGCCTATGAAAATTGATTTTCTAAACCTTGTATGGCCCCGGAGGCCCATTTTCGATGAAATTGGATTTGTAAATGATTTGACTTGATACGTGGATCTTCTTGGGGTAAAAAAGGTTTAAAATATGGTTTTATCATGATTTACTACTATTGCTAGACTCGACCGAGTCGTAGTGCTAGCTGAGTTTTCTTACTGATTTGAAATGATATCAGGCTCGGCTGGGTCGAGCATCTGAGATGGTTTTACTACTGTTTTAGACCCGGTTGTGGCCAGTCACCCTTGGAAGAGTTTTTGAGACATCTTTTTCACTGGTTTAGTCCTAGACAGGGTCTAGTCATGCATATTTAAGACTTAGCCACTGGCTTGAAGCCGAACTCGATTCTGGAGGACACGTTTTGATTCTGAGTTTTAGTATGGGGGTCGGGATCTCCATGGACCTTGCTGCTTCGGGCCTGAGGCTTTGGGCTACGTGTGTCGGTGGAAGGGTATACGGTGGAGTAGAGGTATACGGGCTGTGTCCTTCCATGAAACCTGCCTGCTAGGCCCAATCGGAATCAGAAGAGGTACATACAGAGGTTCTATTTCACCCTGAGGTTTTCATGCATCATATCATTCATTGTTTGAGATACGACCCTTGTTTCTTGTGTGTTGATTGTACGCTCCAGTAGTATGGGATGCCGGAGGGTTTGTTTTCACTTGATTGCGTTCCTTGGTTGTATGGGCGGTCAAGGGACTGTAGGTAGACTCTTGTTACTTTATTCCGATATCGTTCCCTGTTATGGTCTAGTATGAGTATGATTACTGTAAGGTTGTGAGTTCCTGTTTGAGTTTGTATGACTAGATTGGGTATTAACTCATGTATGTCGAGCATGTCTACCTTTGTTCTTCTCTCTCATTTCCTTATACTTGAGGTTACCGGTATACCGCCCATTGTTAGAACTTATTTACATATATACTATTTTGCGAGGATCCCAGGTGCGTCGTCCTTACTTTCACCTGTGCCTGTTATGTGTATATATTCTATTTGCTAGCCTTGTATGTTGGCTTCTGTTGTCTTCCCTGTGAGCTAGTTCCTGTGTAGGTTTTTGTTGATTTCTGTGACTGTTTGATTCTACCCTGTCTGCTATTGCTCTTTTACTTTATATGTGCCCAGTCGGCCTATGATACCTACTGGGTACCTTATACTTCGCATTTGGTGCTCACCCTACCCTCTGCATCTTCTCGTGCAGATCCTAGTATGAGCCATCACCGATAGAGCATCAGAGACTCGTGCGGGGTGCTGTTTTTGACCATCCAGGCTGAGGGTGACCTCTTGGCGTTCAGAGCTTGACTTAGTTTATCTTTTGTATATTATGTACTCTGTAACTACTTGGAGATAGCTTGTGTATACATATATTTCTTTTGGACCCTTGTACTCCTTATATAGTTCAGGCTTCTATACGCTATGACACCAGGTTTTGGGTTGGTTTAGTTTCCGCTTTTCATATATGTTATCCTTGTTATCTAATTTCTTTATCTTGTTCCCTTGCTTCCACTAGTTTACCTGCTCTTCCATTTAAACTATTAGAAGGTAGCCCATTACTAAACATTTCAGGCTATGGGGATTGGTTCGCCTACTGGGGGGTTGTAGGTACCATCATGATCAAAAAATCAGGTTGTGACAGCTTGGTATCAGAGCTCTAAGTTCACCGGTGTCATTGGTATAGGAGCTAATGTCTAGTAGAGTCATGCGGATCAGGGCGGAGACATCCGTGCTCAATGTTCGGGAGGCTATTTGTCTCTCTCTCGTGCGTAGTATCCTTGAAAGTTTCTAGAAATCTCACTTATTCTGGTTCACTCTTCCGCAGATGGTTCATACGAGATCTTCAGCTTCTGGTGGAGGAGAGCCTCTTTCCCCTGCACCTCCGACTCCATCTAGGGGCTGGGCTGGTCGTCGGGGTAGAGGTAGGGGTCGAGGGCACCCCAGAGCAGCGGCACCTGCTAGAGCTGCTAGAGTAGATTTAGAGCCTAAGTATGACTACGAGCCAGAGTTAGCTCCAGAGTAGTAGCATGTGGGCTCGGGCATAGCCTAGGCACCACCAGCTCCAGTACCAGTTCCAGCATCAGTTTATGTGCCAGCTTCAGCCCCAGCTCAGTCTTCAGATATTCAGGGTTTGTTACTTCAGCTATTGGGTATGATTGGTGAGCTTCCTTCTGAGACAGCCCAGACATCTTCTCAAGGAGCAGCCCTGGGTGTTCAGAGGTTAGGAGCGCAGCCTGCTACTGCGGTTTCCCGTGCTGAGGTTGTTCCAGTTCCATCGGTTTCCCAGCCTCTTGCTCTTCGCCCTACTATGACAGAGACGAAGCAGAAGGCCTTGGATAGGTTTCTGAGATTGGCACCACCGAGATTTGTGGGTACATCAGGTCAGGACCCACATGACTTTATCACTACCTACGAGGAGATATTGCATCATTTGGTCTTATTGGAGACTCACGAGGTTGGCTACACTTCATATCAGCTGGAGGGTCCAGCGGAGTTATGATGGAGGGCACAGGTTGCTTGTAGGCCTTCTACATCACCCTCCGTGACCTGGTCTAAGTTTTATGAGGCCTTTATGGCCAAGTTTTTGCCACAGAGTGACCGAGAGCATGGGAGGGAGGAGTTCACTAGACTTTCTCAGTATACCATGACTGTCTCAAAGTATGAGACCCAGTTCCATTAGCTTGCTCTGTTTAGAGCCATGATTATGCCTACTGAGGCCGATAGAGTCCGTAGATTTGTTTGGGGGCTATGGAGAGTGATCAGATAGCCTGCAGAGATACTGGTTGCTAGCGGTCGGTCATTCCAGGCCATTGTAGACTATGCCCGCACAGTTGAGGATTTACGTCATCATGACACTGGGGCCAGAGATAAGAGTCCTTGACATCAGGGTCATTACAGTAGTTCTAGGCATAGTGATAGAGGTTCGGGCTAGTGGGGCCAAGGTTATCAGTCGCAACAGCATCAGGTTCAGTCTAGCCGATCGCTACAGGCGTCACTTCAGGCTTCTGGTTCTCAGTTTGAGCAGGGTCAGGGCAGTCAGAAAGGTCACAGTGGTCAACCATCGAGAGGTACAGATTCTAGGGCATCAGGCCGTGGTGGCCATTCGGGTTATGCTGGTTCATCCCAACCAAGTAGGTCGTCAGGGGCTTGCTATAATTGTGGTGTGGTTGGTCACTTTGCTAGAGATTGCCCCCAGTAGGGTACAATTCAGCCAGCCAAGCCACTGTGAGCAGTTCAGCCTCCGGCTAAAAGGGGTGGTAGTCAGGCTAGGGGTGGTGCCCCACATGGCAGAGCAGGTGGTAAGGATGGCGGTCAGGCAGGTGGAGGTCTTCATCAGTTCTATGCGGTCCCTAGGAGACCGAAGGCAGAGGCCTCAGATGCTGTGATCACAGGTATGATTTCTGTATGTCGTCTGCCAGCTTATTCTTTGTTTGATCCTGAATCCACTTGTTCATATATATTTGCCTACTTTCTGACTTGTTTGGGGTTGGCTAGTGAGCCATTGTCTATTCCTGTTTTTGTTTTGACACCGGTAGGAGATTCTTTAGTAGTGGATCGGATTGTGAGATCCTGTGTGAGCCTCCTTGGGAAGTTGTTCCACATGTTCCTGCAAAAAAGAAGAGTGGATACTAGGAAAAATGCTAGTTCTGTGGTTAGTAGGTAACAAGAGATTGGTGTTGACAAGTGATGCACCCAAATTACACCTCTAAAAGAAGTGCAAGCAGTCGCTGTTCAAATATAGAATCCAACTAAAGGTTGGGGTCGATCCCACAGGGAATATGGTAGGATTAGGTTCGATTAGTGTTTACTCAAGCTAGTAGTCGTTTATTTCCCGCAAAGGGGGGAGGGGTTTAAAGTAACAAGTAATAATTGTAAATCAAATGTAAGAAGTAACAGAGATCAATTTCAACGGTTGTTATCAATAAGAGAAGTGACTAGGGTAGTGTTCCCCATGAGATCATAACTTAGTAAGGCTTTTGTACTTGGTAAACTAGTTTGGTTCTTAGCATGCAAAATCGGTGTTAGGTTCACCTAATTCCTTGGTCCGGCAACTAGGTGAATTTCACCACACGCCTTGTTTCGGCCGCGGGTGTCGCTTTATTAACCCTTACCCTTGATCCCAGATTAGCTATTCCCGGACAAGGTCAAGCTATTAGATGAGGGTTGATAGCCTCAAATCTCGTTGTTAACAACCCTTTTCCCATCCGTTACCTCCTTGGTCTGACAAGTAAGGATAAGGCGAGTTCTAACATTGCGCACCATTAAAAAGCAATCAAAACGAAGGGAAGAATAATACATGCATAAACACCTCCCTAAATTACCTAAGTACTTTGCCTAATTTGTTAATCCTTCATAGTTCCCACAACCCTAGTTGTGGATTTAGCTACTCTTGTTCATAAGCATGCAACTAATGTTTGTTTGAGCAATCATCAAGAGATACTTACAAATAAGAATAAAGAAAACTGGAATCTCGAAGACCAATCTCAAGAACACTCCAATACCAAGAACTTGTGTCTGAAATCAATACTAAAATTAAAGTAACAAATATCCGAAAATATTCTCAAAGTAATGTGAAAAATTTCGTGAACAATGAGTAACCACCGTAAAATAAAACCTAGGGTAAAGTATTTATAGACAAAGAAGCCAAATCCTAATTAAATTAGGGGTAGCTGGACGCGGCTGATCCGATGGGCCACCTCACGGGCCATCGCTGAGACGACAGGCGTCGTGGGTGCCCGTCGGTCTTCTTCATGTCTTCAGGAAAATCCACTGCCACCTTCTTACGGGTGGTGGTCGATGGGACGTCGCAGCTGCGACGCCCGTCGCTATCTCACGTCGCCCAACTTGGTCCTTTTACAGCTCCCCTGCCTGGTTTCCACGGGCAGATTCCAATGGGACGTCAAGCTGGCGATGGGACGTCGGGGAGACCGTCGTCCTTCCTTGGCTCTCAGCATATCTCCCTGGAGCATATTGATGGGTAAGGCCACGCCCCATCGTGTCTTTCACGGGCAGTTTGCCAGCCCGTCGGGGCTCCACTTCCTTAGCATCTTTCGCTGCCTCAAACCAACGTCCTGCCCCACGGGCCATCGTAGGTGTGACGCCCGTGGTGGCCCTTCTTTTGCCCAGAAATACAACTTTTTTGGAATTCTTCTCTATTGCATACTTTGTCCCTGCACACTTAACAAACGACATTAAATCCAACTAAATATACTCAAGAACTCCCAAAAATCCTATGTTTTAAGAGTCAAAAGTGCCGTCAAATCCCAGCATATCAACACCCTCAACTTAAAATCTTTGCTTGTCCTCATGCAACAGACACAAAAACAAAACTAAATGACGCTTGAGCAAAAGAAAATCAGGAACTATGGCAGTCTTTTATTTCATCAATTCGATACACAACAAGTACCCCCCTCTTCTTTCAATACCAAAACCAGTGCATATGTTCCATTCATCAAGACAACACAACGGGATCCAAGGATGACATTACCTTATTAATAGGCGACCTGGCATACACATATGAGATTTACAGTAACAGTTAGCAGTCAAAATTGCTCTAGTGCCCTCACTACAAAGAAGTCCCATTCACACAGTAACACACTTATATTTTGGGGACTGAACTAAACACTCACACTCAAAAAATTGCTCTTGCTCTTATTTTCTATGCCTCAGTTTTTGAACAATTGGGTTAGGATCACTATAGGACTTTCTCGGCTTGTAACGTAGGCTTGGGGACGGGTATGGTCGATATAGGAAATAGTGACTAAACCTCTTTGACACTACGCTATCTTGATTCCACCTAACAGACCATTTCTACTCTTTTCCACCCTTTTTTCTCCCTTTTTATTACAATAAGTGGCAGGTGCAACTTTTGTTTCACACTCATTTATTTTGTTTAACTTTTTTTTCTTTGCTTTTCTCTTCTCTTTTTCTTTTTTCTTTTCACATAGCCGCCGCACCTGTTATCTCTCCTTTTTATTTCTAACCTCTTCTATTCATACCCACACTTCTTACTCACCTCTACAGTAGCCACCCTCAACTTAGGCGATTTGCCTGAGTTGAGGTACACAATGTCCAAGGAGGGACCAGGGCCAAACTAAAGGTTCATAACAAGAAATAGGGAAGGTGATTAGGCTAAACAAAAAAAAGGGTCCATGCAGGCTCAAAATCAGGGATCAAAGGGTATCATATTATTTGGTCGGTCTTTTGGGATAAAGTGGACTAATTAAACAGTGGCCTATGATCCTTTCCTAACCAACTATTCTACGACCTTGGCAAGACTAACCGGGCAAGTTCTAGATTGGAACACAAAGCAAGAACCAGACAAATTAAGCTCACTAACACATGGCACAGAGTCGACAATCACATACTACCTACTAGGTTCATGCTCTAGCTTAAGCCAATAATCAGATCGATAAACACAATGTAATGTGAGGATCCACAATGGTTAGTCTATCAAAACCAGATACTAATATAACACTCAAAATTTTAGAGGGGGTCTCCATTTTTCACTTTAAATTCAGTTCAAAAATCACATCATAGACTGCACCAAGTCTATTTTCTTCTTTTACTGTATACAACCTATCCTAAACGTGCCAGTTCATTAGAAATTAAAATCCTTAGGGAAAGAACACAGGCAAGAAAACCCTAAGGAGTTGGGTACCTTGTGAGTACTGATGTGACGCAAAATTACGTCACTTTCGACTCCTTTTTACTAAGAACAATCGTACATTTTCAAGCAACCGTTGTTGTTTTTGATGTTTTTATGTTGTATTTGTAGGAAATGGGAACAAACACGGAAACGGAAGAAAATACGAGAAAAACGACGTTCTGCCTAAGAGTGACGGCCTGAGTGACGGCCCGTCACACATGTGACGGTCCGTCACATGGACCGTCAAGTGGAAGCAACGTACTGCCTAAGGATGACGACCAAGGTGACGGCCCGTCAAGGGTGTGACGGTCCGTCCCCCCCACCGTCGCACCAAGGCAGCAAAGGAAACAGTACCACTGCCTTAAGGTGACGGTCCAGGCGACGGTCCATCACTGCCTTGACGGTCCGTCAGCCTGGCCGTCAAGTTAAGGCAGTAGCGTCAGGCGGCAACCCGCGTTTTGGGGATTCCTAGCCCGTTTTGGATTTGGTTTCTACTACTCCTATAAATACCCTATGTTAGGTTTATGTTAATTATTATTCACCCATTAGTTTAAACACGTTTTTAGTTAGTTTTTGGGAGCAAGAACACGTTTCTTGAATTAGCATTCGTGTTCTTGATTCGTTCTTGAGTTCTTGATTTCTTTTGTCCTTGGATACTTGAAGATTGTCCTCAATATATTGTAAGGATCTCGTTTCTTTATTATTTTATGAACATGACTTTCTTCTTTTCATCTTCAAGCATGAGTAACTAAAGCTCCCGCAACTAGGGTTGTGGGAGCCATGGCAAACGTAGCAATATAGATTCCGGGTAGCGTTGGGTTCGATATATGTATTGTCACGTTGTTAATCATACTTTATGTCACGTTTTCTAGTGGTTGCAAACATTAGAACATGCCTAGGTTTAATTTGCTTGAGTAAAGAAGTTAAAACCGGGAAAACTTGATTAACGACAAGGATTCGAGACTACCAACTCTCGTCTTAAAGATTAATGCCGTAACTGGATTAGTCTACTTGATGTTAGGATTGAGAGCAAAAAAAAGCACATCTTTTTGAGATCGAAAGAAGATAAAAGGAAATTTGTTTATTTGGTCGAGAGACGTTTAGACGATACAATTGACGCAATCACATCGTGACAAGCATATAGAAAGAACCCGATTAAGCCTAGAATCGACATTGTTACAACGCCATGGTGAACACATCCCTAGTTCATTCTCTCCTACTGCTTATTTCTCTTACATAATTGTTGTTTTTGTTCACGTTGATCACAAAACCCCCCTATTTACCGGAAACTATTGACGACTAGTCATCTACTTCACTAAAGTCTTAATCATCACCATATTCTCTGTGGGATTCGACCCCAACCTTGTTGGGTTATATATTTGACAACGATCGCTTACGCTTCTTAAATTGAGGTGTAGTTTGAGCGTTTATAAAAAATGGCGCCGTTGCCGGGGAATACGGTTTTTGATTAAGTCTGGTGTGTCTATTTGACTTTTTGTTATAATTTCCTGCTTTACGTTTGTTTGTTGTTTTTGTTTTGACAGGGTACAAAGTTGTGCATGCCAAGTACCCGAGGTTCGGGGGAACAAATTTTACCTTACGACCCCGAACTTGCGAGAACATTGAGGCGGAATATGGCCGCACAATTAGACGCAGCAAGGATCGCTGCAGAACTGCAGGCCCAACAAAATTTGAATGCTGGTGGTCTGCAGGATGATGTGGTACGGAATGATGAGGATCTCGATTTAGATGGAGCTGGCGCTACGGGCGCCATTGTTGTTCCACCGCTACCGCCCGGAGCAAAGTTCAATATCACTAGCACGATGATACAATTGCTGAATTTAAGAGGTGTATTCCGTGGGGCCGCTGGTGATGATCCAAACCAGCACTTAATGAATTTCGTGGGGATCTGCAAATCGTTTGAGCTGCCGGGCGTGAGTCAGACAGCGATCAGGCTCAGGTTGTTTCCATTGTCTCTGTCTGATGAGGCAGCATTGTGGTTAACTGAGCTGACCCCGACTCTATCGCAACGTGGGGAGAGTTGAGAGGAGCTTTCCTAGAAAGGTTCTTTCCTCCCTCTCGGATGATACAGTTGAGGGACGAGATTAGCAACTTCAGGCAGCAACCGCACGAAGCACTGCACGAGACTTGGTTGCGATTCAAAAAGAAGATAACCCAATGCCCGAACCATCAGTTGACCGATAACTTCTTGATGCAAACGTTCTACCGGGCACTGAATTCGGCTACCAAGCCGACGTTAGACAACACAGCAGGTGGTGCATTCATGGGTCTCACCTTTGTTGAGGCCACAACTACTTTGGACAGGCTCACCAGAACTAACAGGGCTTGGCATACACGAGATTCAGAGGTTGCAGCTAGCACCTATACCGTTGGGATGTCAGCAGAGCAGCGTAGAAAAGAGGAGGAGCGCGACCAAGACATGGCGCACCTGAAAACGCAGTTGGATCTCCTGACAAGGCACTTGACGTCAGGAAGCTTAGAGAAGGTAAAAGCTGTGGGTTCCCAAGGTAGAGCAGCAGAGGTTGAATCTGATGAGGAGGCCAATTATTTGGGGGGTTTCCAGGCTAATGGCCAGGGAAACCAAGGTCGGAACTATCAGAGAGACAACCACAATGAAAAAGCTGGTTATAGAGATCGCGAGCAAGGAAATTGGAGGAATAACAATGATAGAGGTGGGTTGTATGTACCACCTGGTAACCGGGAAAGAGCTAACGTCGAGTCAGGGACGTCCAAGCTAGAGAGCATGATGGCGAAGATGCTACTGAAGGTGGAGTCGACTGACTCTGGGGTAAAGGAAATGAGGACTGAATTAACATCAATGAGTCAGTTAGTGAATTCTCATTCCACCGCAATCAAGCAGTTAGAGCAGCAAATGGGTCAAGTCTCGGCGTCTCTAAATCAAAGGAAAGCTGGAACATTGCCGAGTGACACCATTCAAAACCCGAGAAACGACGAAAATTGTATGGCAATCACCACCAGAAGCGGTAACACATTATTGGAAACACATCCGGTAATTCAGACCCAGAAAGATGCTGTAACTGAGGAAGATGAGTTAGTAGATGCTGAAATTATGGTCGATGAGGGTGTGAAAGTGTCTGCTGAAAAACCCGGCGTGGAAGAAGATGCTACTCAAGTGCTCACAGATAAAAGCAAGGAGGTTGGAAAACTTCCAACTATGATGCCACGGCCACCACCTCCTTTCCCACAGCGGCTGAAGAAGAAAGTGGAAGATAGAAAGTTCCTGAACTTCATAACCATGCTCAAACAGTTATCAGTAAACATCCCTCTAGTGGATGCGCTTGAACAAATGCCCGGTTATGCCAAGTTCATGAAGGACTTGATCACAAAGAAGAGGTCGGTAAGTTTTGAACCGGAAGACAACCTCCACCATTGTAGCGCCATTTCATCAAGATCGCTGGTCCAAAAGAAAGAAGACCCGGGTGCGTTCACTATTCCTTGCACCATAGGGGAATTTAACTTTGCCAAGGCTCTTTGTGACTTGGGGGCTAGCATAAACTTGATGCCGTTGGCCATCTACCGGCAGTTGGGCTTAGGAGCCCCCAAACCGACGACTATGAGGTTATTGATGGCTGACAGATCGGTGAAACGCCCGGTTGGTATTTTGTATGATGTACTTGTGAAGGTGGGGAAGTTCATATTTCCGGCAGACTTCGTGATTTTGGACTGCGACGTGGACTTCGAAGTCCCTATTATTTTGGGACGACCCTTCTTGGCAACCGGAAGAGTATTGGTAGATATGGAAAGCAACGAGCTGACTTTCAGGTTGAACGAGGAGGTAGTGAAGTTTAATGTGTGCAGATCAATGAAGCAACCGAGGGACATGAATGTCGTCTCGGTTATTGATGTTGTTACAGAATCTGAGGTGATCGTTTCTGTTGAAGAGAGACTTGCTGTAGAGACATTGGCAGCAGTTATAATGAATTTCAATGATGATGGCATCGAAGATTATGAGGAAGTGGTAAAAGCGGTGGTTGGAATGGGGTCATATGGTTACGCCCCAAAGAAATTGGATCTCGATTTAAAGAACAGACCAACCCCTCCTGCAAAGCCTTCTATTGAGGAAGCACCGGTATTAGAGTTGAAAGAATTGCCAGGCCATCTGAAGTATGCATTTTTGGGTGACAAAGACACCTTACCGGTAATCATCGCGATAGACCTTGTGCAATCTCAAGTTGAAGCGTTATTATCCACTCTGAGGAGACACAAGAGAGCAATCGGCTGGACCATTGCAGATATTATTGGCATCCCACCAGGTATTTGTACTCATAAGATACAGCTAGAAGAAAATTGCACTCCCACCACCGAACACCAGCGGAGACTGAATCCGCCAATGCAAGAGGTGGTGAAGAAAGAGATCATCAAATGGCTCGATGCTGGAGTGGTTTACCCAATCTCTGATAGCAAATGGGTAAGCCCAGTACAATGTGTTCCTAAGAAGGGAGGAATGACTGTGGTAGCAAATGACAAGAATGAGCTGATTCCATTAAGACCTGTCACGGGCTGGCGAGTCTGTATGGATTACCGAAAGCTAAACTCCTGTACTCTCCGTGATCATTTCCCCATGCCCTTTATGGATCAGATGCTGGATAGATTAGCTGGAAGAGGTTGGTATTGCTTTTTAGATGGATATTCGGGGTACAACCAAATATCTATCGCCCCGGAAGATCAGGAGAAGACCACGTTCACCTGTCCCTATGGTACGTTTGCTTTCAGACGCATGCCCTTTGGTCTTTGCAATGCTCCTGCAACCTTCCAAAGATGCATGATGTCTATCTTTTCTGACATGGTGGAGAACACACTGGAGGTCTTCATGGATGACTTTTCGGTAGTGGGTGATGCATTTGATGATTGCTTGGCTAATCTGGGTCAGGCATTGCAAAGGTGTGAAGAGTCAAACCTCGTGCTGAATTGGGAGAAATGCCATTTCATGGTGAAAGAAGGCATTGTATTAGGGCACAAGATATCTATGAGAGGGCTAGAGGTGGATAGAGCCAAGATTGAAGTCATCGAGAAACTACCTCCACCCATTTCAGTTAAGGGTGTGAGGAGTTTTCTTGGTCATGCCGGTTTCTACCGAAGGTTCATCAAAGATTTCTCAAAGGTTGCTACCCCATTGTGCAAGTTGCTTGAAAAGGAGACGAAATTTGTATTTGATGCTGAGTGCTTGAGGGCGTTTGAATGCCTGAAAGAAAAGCTAGTGGAGGCTCCTATTATAATTGCCCCGGATTGGTCCAAACCGTTCGAAATAATGTGCGATGCAAGTGGTGTTGCACTTGGAGCTGTTCTGGGACAAAAGCGAGACAAACTTTTCCATCCCATTTATTACGCTAGTAAAGCATTAAATGGGGCGCAGAAGAACTACACAGTGACAGAACAGGAGCTGCTGGCGGTTGTGTATGCTTTTGAGAAATTCAGAGCATACTTACTGGGTACAAAAGTGGTGGTGCACACAGATCATGCAGCCTTGAGGTATCTGATGACCAAAAAGGATGCAAAACCTCGACTAATCCGATGGGTGCTATTGTTGCAGGAATTTGACTTTGAAGTCAAGGATCGAAAAGGGTGTGAGAACCAGGTAGCGGATCATCTGTCCAGGCTTGAGAGGGAAGAGAGCGTAATAGATGAACCAGAGATTGATGATGCATTCCCGGATGAGCAGATGATGGCTGCGTCACGTGATATGGTGCCTTGGTACGCTGACTTCGCAAATTATGCGGTGAGTGACATGATCCCGGAAGATTTGAACTTCCACCAGAAAAAGAAGTTTCTCCATGATGCAAGTAAGTTTTTCTGGGATGAGCCGTATTTATTCCGGTTGTGTGCTGACAACATAGTGAGGAGATGTGTACCGGAAGCGGAAATGACAAGCATCTTGCAAGCTTGCCATTCGTCCCCAGTTGGAGGACATCATGCGGGTAATCGAACCGCCCGAAAGATTTTACAGTGTGGTTATTATTGGCCGACAATCCAGAGAGATTCATATGAATTTGCCAAGTTATGTGATCAATGTCAACGAAGAGGAGCAATCTCTCGCCGACAAGAGCTACCCATGTCCACTATTTTCGAGGTTGAATTGTTCGACGTATGGGGAATAGATTTCATGGGCCCTTTTGAAAGTTCTTACGGGAACCGCTACATCTTGGTAGCGGTGGATTATGTGTCAAAGTGGGTAGAGGCGGTTGCTTTGGCCGATAACGAAGGGAAAAGTGTGGTGGCGTTCTTAAAAAGAAACATCTTTGCTCGGTTTGGCACCCCTCGCACAATCATCAGTGATGGAGGTTTACATTTTTGTAATAAGGTGTTCCGGGCTGCTCTAGAAAAATATGGAGTGAAGCAACACAAGGTAGCCACACCTTATCACCCCCAAACCAGTGGGCAAGTCGAGGTGTCGAACCGGGAGATTAAAGAGATCTTGGCTAAGTCTGTGAATGTGAACCAGAGAGATTGGGCGAGGAAGCTGGATGACGCACTTTGGGCGTATCGAACAGCGTTTAAAACGCCAATAGGTATGTCTCCTTACCAATTTGTTTTTGGTAAAGCGTGTCACTTGCCCGTGGAACTTGAGCACAAGGCCCTTTGGGCGCTCAAAAAGTTAAATCTCAGTTGGAAAGAGGCATCGGAACTAAGGTTGGAACAATTGAATGAGATGGACGAGTTCCGATTGCGAGCATATGAGAGGTCCGCTCTCTACAAGGAACGAATGAAGCTGTACCATGACAAGAAGATTGAGAAAAGGGAGTTCAAAGTAGGGGACTTGGTATTGTTGTTCAACTCCAGGTTCAAATTATTTCCCGGGAAACTCAAATCCAAATGGTCCGGACCATTCAAAGTGCACCAAGTGTTCCCATCCGGTGCAGTCGAACTCGAAAATAAAGATGGTGAGTTGCTCAAAGCCAATGGGCAGAGGATAAAGCAATATCTGGGCCTCCCAGAGGAGGTACATGTTCTGTCTTTGGTGTATCTTGATGAAGTCTGAGTAATCAAGACACCCGCGTCGTGCCGCGACGTTAAATCAGGCGCTGTATGGGAGGCAACCCATAAATTGTTGTTGTAGTATAGTCTTGGAAAAATTTTACTTGTTGGAATTGGTTAATTTGTTCGTTGAGTGTGCAGGTACAAAAAGTGGACGTAACAACGTATTCTGTCTAAGAGTGACGGTTTGAGTTGACGGACCGTCAAAAACACGATGGACCGTCACTATGGACCGTCACTTGGAGACAAATATTCATATCCACTGGTTAGTAGTGACGGTGTGAGTGACGGACCGTCAAGTAGGTGACGGACCGTCAACTCAAACCGTCACCCATAATCCTAAAATGGGCTCACTGCCTAACTGTGACGCCCCAAATGACGGACCGTCGAGCATGTGACGGACCGTCACACCAGGTCGTCACCCATCAGGTAAGTTTTGTTTTAATTTCGGGCGACCCGACCCAAAACCAAACCGACCCGCCCGGTTACATATTAATTTCATCTTCATCATTTGACCGCGTATTTTCAAATCCCAAACTCCAAACCTCCATTAAAAATCAAAATCCGTCTTCTCCCCAAGCAAATCTACAACTTGCTCCCAAGTACCACACCATCGTTCAAAACGCACCAAACCAGCAAGTTCCCGCTAGTTGTCCATCGGTTCATATAACTCAAAAAGGGAATAGCGGTTTCTTCGTACTAACAAAATCAAGGTATGTTGCTAAACTCTTCATAGTTAGATTTAGTGAGTAACACGGGGCGAATCATTGGAGGTGTAGTCGGCCGAATGGTGTGTGTTTATGTGTTTGTGAAATTGCGATAAGGTAATTGTTGGGTATGAGTGGTATTGTTGTTTGAAATCGAAAGTGTGAGTGGTATTGTTGTTTGAAATCGAAAGTGTGACATGGGTGAAGTCTTGAGTAACCCATGAGAGCAAATACATAATTGGTGGTGACTTTGGGAAACCAAATCCCACAAAGGAGGAGAAAACCCGTAATCGAGCACAAGGTGTTCGAGAAAATGCCTCAAAGAGAGAAAAACACGCTGCCTCAACTTGACGGTTGGCATGACGGCCTGTCACACATGTGACGAACCGTCAGTTAAACCGTCAAGATGAAACAGTTCACTGCCTTAGAGTGACGGTCGGTGTGACGGTCCGTCACACTTGTGACGGTCCGTCACCCAAACCGTCACTCCGAGACAGTGAGTATTATTGAGTGTTTTCCCATTCTCACATGTTTAAACTTGTTCACATGCAGGTACATGGCCCCCAAACAACAACCGCGTCGCGGTCAAGCACTAAAGAAGAAAGAAAGGATCGCTACCACTCGGACCCTAATTGATGAACCGAGTAGCGACGAAGAAATAGTTGCAGCCCCGACTTACCAAACCAGGCTAGTTAAACGAAGAACCACCCAAGTCTCCCAGTCTGAAGAGGAGAGTGGGTCATCTAGCAATGCGTCGGGGAGCGGTAGTGGGTCGGATGAAAGTGGTAGTTCCAGCCCCAATCCGGAGGATGTAGGTGGTCCCGAAACCACCAAAATTGCAGGGAGTGCACCCACAAACAGAGAATCGATCCGGTGGGCATTTAAGGAGGCGCAGAAGCACTATCTTGACGGTCTTACCAAAACAATGTCAAGAAGCCACAAAAGACCGATCGCCGAAGAAGTGCAAATCATGACAACAGATCTGCCCGAATACCCAGTCCTTCAGACACAGTTTCAGAGGTATCAGCTCGAGTGGATGAGCTCACCCCCGGGATTCTATTATCCAGAACTAGTCCGGGAATTCTACGCCAACTATTTGGCACTGCTGGAGAACAAATGTGAGCCAGAAAAAGGGGTTAAAGCAGCACCAAGGCAGGACAGGGTGCTAGTTCGGGGTAAACAGGTGGACATCTCACGGGAAATGATCAACAGAGTCATCTTTGGCCCGGAATACATCCCTCCACCTGACATGCCAGAGTTCCATGACAAGATTTCCAACGCCCACTCGCAGAGGCCGTGGTTGGCCCGAACATTAACTGAGGGCTCACCTTCTTGGCTGACTCAGAAGGGACGGATATCGAAGCAATCACTAAGCTTCGTAGCCAAGTTTTGGTGGGCGGTTGTGCGGCTCAGGTTATTCCCAACAGGAGGAGACAATAATTTGGATGAGGGAAGAGCCATCCTTGTAGCAAGCTTGATAGCCGGGTACGTCATCAACTTCGGAATGATCATTGCAGACGAGATGCGAACCAGGGCCATCAAAACTACTTCTTCGTTGCCGTTCCCGTGTCTAGTGACTGAGTTATGCAGGCGTGCGGAGGTGCCAATATGGGATGGTATTGATAAGCAAGTGACAGCGTCATCAAAGCAGAATATTGACAAATCAAGGGATGACACTAAGTTTGAAGTGAGGGTTCACAAGCCTCAGATCTTCGAAGAGCCAACCACAACCACCTCCGAGGCAACCGACACCCCATCAAGCACAGAAATGCCACTTGCGGTGTTTGATCCAAAAACGTCACAGACAACGAGAGCTACTGCTGAAAGCTCTGGCACTGCGGCAAGGCCTCCTCTACCACCAGAATATCACATGAACCCCCGAAATTTTGCTAAGATGGTGCAAAAGCAGAAACAGTTGGATAAACAAATTGCTGCATGGACGGACCTGTTTAAACCCACCATTGATGAAGCAATACGGGAGGCTCTGAAGCCATTTGAGGGGCTGCGCGCAAGGGTAGATGCGATGGAAACCCGGATGGATGCAAGGCTAAACGAAATGAGCATCCCGGACTTGGCGAGATTTGATGCGGAGCTAAAGAAGGTAAAAAATGATATCACAGTCCTCAAGCAAGAAAAAGCGCTTTATGAGGAGACTTCGGAGTTCGTGGACTTGGACGAAGAAACCACGATTGTGGATTTGATGGGTCGGCCTCTGAAAATTAGTAATCCCCAAGTAGGTGAAAGTGGGGTAAAAAAATCAAAGAAGAGGAAGCACAAAAAGACATCAGCTGAGGAGGACGAGTTAGAGGTCGCGAAGCAGCGGTCGGTAATAGATGAGCAGCTGCGACAGGAGAGAGTGCGTGCCCAAGCAGGTGGGGCATCATCCAGTGCGGCACCGGAGTCTGAAAAGACCCCAGATGTTGATGAGCCGCGTACGGACACCTAGGTTTCCCAGGTACCCCTATTCCTTTATTCTGAATATCTGTTTACTTGAGCATTGAGGACAATGCTACATTCTTTTGCTAGGGGTAGGAGTACCACCACCGGAGGTTTTTGTTGCCATGTTTCTTTTCCTCCGGTGTGCTATCTAGTAGAACTGGCATGTTTAGGTTATTATTTTTTTTAATTTTTTTAGTGTCTATAGCAAGCATGCGTTTTTCTTGTTTAAAAACGAAGCCCCTTTAAAAATTTTCTGGTTTTGAGCTTATGTTGAAACAATTGACTGTCTGGATCCTTGTATGTCATTGTGTGATTATGATTAGAATGGGTATGCTTAAGCCGAGCGGTTGTTTGATAGTTGGTAGTGATATAGTTTCTTGGTGCCAAGTGTGTGTGAGATTATTGTATAAATTCTTACTCTGTGCATGCATCTAGAACTTGCCCGGTCTATTTTGTTAAGTTCGAAGTTTGGTTGCTTAGGAAAGGATCACAGGCCCTTTTTGTGTGCAGTCCACTTAACCTAAAAGACCGTCCAAATATAAATAATCCCTTTGATCCCTGTTTAAGCCATAATTGACCTTGTTCTTTCAATAACCTGTCACCGTTCCTGTTTAAATTTGAATCCCTATTTTGGCCCTGGTCCTTCCTTGGACATCGTGCACCTCAACGCAGGCAATCAGCCTAAGTTGAGGGTGGCTACTATAGAGGTAAACCCTGTTTTGGCCCTGGTCCTCCCTATGGACATTGTGCACCTCAACGCAGGCAATCAGCCTAAGTTGGGGGTGGCTACTACGGAGGTGAATGATAAGAAAAAGATGATGGAGAAGATTGGTTTTTGAATAGAATGAAAATCCGGGTGTGCGCCTAGGAAAAGAAAAGAAAAATAAAGAAAGGTGAAAAAGATCGAAAAAGTAACAAAAAGAATGGTCAAAATAAAGAGGCCACACCTGTAGCTAGAAAGAAAGGAATAAAAAGGTGAATAAGGATGGACAAGGTGAAGTTATGTGGTGATAAGATGTAACCGGTTCCAAGGAGGGCTTAGTCACTAACCCCTAAATGTATCCTACCTGCACCCGAAGCCTCATTACAAGCCTAAACAAGTCCTGTAGTGATCCTGAGTAGCTTTCTGAAGAACTGAAATAGAATAGTAAGGGCAAGCCTATGGTATCGCATGTGCATTGTTTGAAATCATTTGTGAGTGTGAGCGCTTACCTAGTCCCAAATCTTGTGTGTGGGATTTCTTTGTGGTGAGGGCACCAAGATGTCTGTATTGTCTATTGATTGTTAGGATAGCTGCGCGTGTGTATGCATAATGTTCTATCATAACGGAATGACATGTTTGGATCCTTGCAAGTTAGTGTTTCATACATTCGTGTGCTACGAGGGAGCTTGATTGAATTAAATAAGTTTGAATGACCATGAGTTGCTATAGACACGAGTTTGTGTTCTTAGTTGAGTCGTATTATTGTTTTATGTCATGTTGCTTGAGGACAAGCGAACGTTTTAAGTTGAGGGTGTTGATGTGACGCCAAATTACGTCACTTTCGACTCCTTTTTACTAAGAACAATCGTACGTTTTCAAGCAACCGTTGTTGTTTTTGATGTTTTTATGTTGTATTTGTAGGAAATGGGAACAAACACGGAAACGGAAGAAAATACGAGAAAAAACGACGTTCTGCCTAAGAGTGACGGCCTGAGTGACGGCCCGTCACACATGTGACGGTCCGTCACATGGACCGTCAAGTGGAAGCAACGTACTGCCTAAGGATGACGACCAAGGTGACGGCCCGTCAAGGGTGTGACGGTCCGTCACCCCCACCGTCGCACCAAGGCAGCAAAGGAAACAGTACCACTGCCTTAAGGTGACGGTCCAGGCAACGGTCCGTCACTGCCTTGACAGTCCGTCAGCCTGGCCGTCAAGTTAAGGCAGTAGCGTCAGGCGGCAACCCGCGTTTTGGGGATTCCTAGCCCGTTTTGGATTTGGTTTCTACTCCTCCTATAAATACCCTATGTTAGGTTTATGTTAAGAATTATTCACCCATTAGTTTAAACACGTTTTTAGTTAGTTTTTGGGAGCAAGAACACGTTTCTTGAATTAACATTCGTGTTCTTGATTCGTTCTTGAGTTCTTGGTTTCCTTTGTCCTTGGATACTTGAAGATTGTCCTCAATATATTGTAAGGATCTCGTTTCTTTATTATTTTATGAACATGACTTTCTTCTTTTCATCTTCAAGCATGAGTAACTAAAACTCCCGCAACTAGGGTTGTGGGAGCCATGGCAAACATAGCAATATAGATTCCGGGTAGCATTGGGTTCGATATATGTATTGTCACGTTGTTAATCATACTTTATGTCACGTTTTCTAGTGGTTGCAAACATTAGAACATGCCTAGGTTTAATTTGCTTGAGTAAAGAAGTTAAAACCGGGAAAACTTGATTAACGACAAGGATTCGAGATTACCAACTCTCGTCTTAAAGATTAATGCCGTAACTGGATTAGTCTACTTGATGTTAGGATTGAGAGCTAAAAAGCACATCTTTTTGAGATCGAGAGAAGATAAAAGGAAATTTGTTTATTTGGTCGAGAGACGTTTAGACGATATAATTGACGCAATCACATCGTGACATTCATATAGAAAGAACCCGGTTAAGCCTAGAATCGACATTGTTACAACGCCATGGTAACCACGTCCCTAGTTCGCATTCTCTCCTACTGATTATTTCTCTTACATAATTGTTGCTTTTGTTCACGTTGATCACAAAACCCCCCTATTTACCGGAAACTATTGACGACTAGTCATCTACTTCACTAAAGTCTTAATCATCACCATATTCTCTGTGGGATTCGACCCCAACCTTGTTGGGTTATATATTTGACAACGATCGCTTACGCTTCTTAAATTGAGGTGTAGTTTGAGCGTTTATCAAGTACCCTCATGGGTCGCCTCTGATGCAGCGCCTGATTTAACATTGCGGAATGAACCGGGTCTCTTGGCTACTCAGACTTCGCCAAGAACCCATCAAAAACTAACTCACCTAGTACTTTCCCCACCCCACCAAAAAGAAAAGGGCATTGCCCTCAATGCACAAAATATTTTTTGACAAACGGGGGTGAGAACATACATGTGGCACCTAAGTGCCAGTACTGGGTGTCACGTCCTTAGGGCCCTCAGGAATAGTGCCTGTAGTACTCTTCTCAATAGAGGCTGCCAAGATATTGAGGAATTGTCCATACGTAAAATCAGAATTATTGATACGGGCCTCCGCAGACCTCTCATCAATAGTAACAGCTGCCCGAGCAGCTTCATCAGTAACCTCTCCCACAATGGGGTCTAAAGAAGGAATCTCTGTATGGCCAGCAACACCACTAGCTGACCCACATCTGCCTCTACCATCCACCTCAATCTGATGCTCTACCAAGGATGCTCTGGCTACCTTGTCCTCTGCTTTCTTTGCCCTCTTCTCGACTCTGTCCAATTTCTTCTGTAGAGACTTTGGGCTAAGCGTAGAATCACCCTCGTGAACCTGCTTATCCTTACTTTTCCTTTTCCTTTTGTGTGTGGCAGGCTTGCGAGGGGGTTCATCAACTCTCTCGGGCTTTTTTTTACAGCTGAGCCTAAATGTGACATATAAAGCTCGGGATCTACAAAATCCTAAAGTTGCGTGGGCTCCTCTGTGACCTGTGGTAACACTATAGGCGCTCTGGCTTGGGTCGACAGAGGATTCTTCAATTTGTCAACATCGGCCCTCAGCTCTGCAATCTCTTTTTTCATGCCTGACAACTCAAGTGCACCCATCTAATTTAAGCGCTTATCTACCCTGTTCTCCAAAGCATCTATCCGAGCATTGACAGTGAGTAACGGTGCTATGGCCCTTTGGATGGAGGCATTCACAATCGGCTGAAACTGTAGAGAGAACGCATTCATTTTCTTTCTGAGATCAAGTGTCCGCTGGACAGTGTTCGCGAAGTTAGCCGGGTGGAAGGCAAAGATGGCATCAGTATCTGTGTTATAAGGTGCGACGGAGGATCCTGGCTCAACTGTCGAGGTGGATGGACCAACAACATTTTGCTCTGACTGACTACCCTGTGGGGTAGGTCTAGTAGTGGGGGACTCTGTCACATCCAGTGTCGAGACATGCTCCTCAAGAGTTAGAGCCAATGGCTCCGTAGTTCCAGTCAAACCAAGTACCATAGTCTCGTCTTTAGACCTCTCCGGATAGTGGGTTCTAGTAGATCGAACAAGCTAATCTACCCCAGCATACCTGGGCACCTAATCCTCTTCACATAGTTCAGTGAGCAAACAGGGGAATGGGTAGGAGGAGCTAAATTTAGTAACTTTGTCTCTGATCTCTTCTGCTATGATTCATTCGAAGTTCAGGTTGTACTTGCATATGAGAGTAGCTACTAGAATTTCCCTTTCCAGGGTCAGCTGATTATCGGCCCCAGTAGGCATCAACCTGAGTCGCACAAGAGCCCACCAAAACTTAGCCTCGAAAGATAAGGAGGCCTTCTGAATAATCGATTTGTCTTGCTCGAGCCATTGTGGTGTTCCGATAGTAGTTAAGCGCTTGGCCAACCATTGAGTCCTTTTTTCTTCATGATTTACCCAGTACTCATAATCAACTAGGTCTGTAGGTGCCTCATAGCCTGTCCCTAACCGGAACGCTCTCGAGAGCGGGCAAATCTGCATAGAACACTCTCACGAGAGTTGGCTGGTAATTGGGGAGAGGCTTGCTAGTCTATCCCAGTTTGTAGTGTATGAAGTACGCATCCAACTTAAGGAATTGGTTCATCTTGAAAGGATCAATTTTCCACTCTTCAGCAATAGGCCTCATCAGATGGCCCCATCTGGTCATTTCAAGGCCTTAATCATAGATGGCCTTTGACCCTTCAACCGCCTATCTCTCAGTCTCACGAGCACGACCCAACACAGCTCCAGGTCTAGAGGGTGATGAGGTGTTCTTCTCTAGTGTAGTTGTCTCAGTGTATGAGTCAACATTACCCCCTTTACCCTTTTTTGAACTATGCTCCGAGCCGGAGCCTTTCTCGTTTTCTGACTCCCCTCCGGTGTCACTTGAAACCTGAGTGGCCAATTCCTTGCCTATAGGTGCCTGCTCACTTTCAGTACCAGATTCAGATAAACCGAAGGAGGATCCTTGATTGTCCGCAGGTGACTTGGCTCTCTCCTTTTCAGAGTGAGAGAAGGATACTACCAGTTTTCTTCTTACAGCCTTGACGAGGGAGGTGTCAGTAGGTTCACTCTATTCGGCTCAGAATCAGTCGGGTAATCCTTTAGTAGGGATGATACAGAGGCATCTTTTGCTTTGCGGGGCCTCCCTCATCTCAGTGGTGTCTTTGGAGCCATTTAGTACCTGTAGGGAACCCATGTTAGAGATTGGGACCAAACATGCAAACCCAAAAATATTTGACACTTAGAATTTTTTTTATAGAATATCACCTCCCACGGGCGTAGGAGGGCCGACATCCCATGGCTATAGGCGTCAGAATCGACCAGTGAATTTATAGGAGAAATTCTCCCTCCCACGACCTTGTGCCACGGGTGTGGGAGGTTCGACATCCCATAAGACAGGGCGTCAGATTGAGGTAGTGGATTTTTTAAGGACATCGGTCCTCCCACGGGCTCTTGCCACGGGCGTGGGAGGTTCGATGATCCGTTGTCTTGGGCGTAGGATCTGACCAGAAACTTTTCCAAGTTTTTGGCCATCCCCACGCCCTGACCGACGTCCCATCGTGCCTTAGACATCCCGTTTGAAGGCCTGTAGGATCCAATCAGTGCAACTAAAATCACATCTCCCTCTCTTATTCTACATTTAGCGTTTGCTTACCTCTCACACATCAAACACAACACACAAAAGCATATGCATTCATAAACGAAAGCTACTACCAAACCCTAATTCCTAACTACAATAACATGCATTTACCCACTCATTAAGTAATATTGATGCAGTTAGGGTTGTGATTTTTAAGCACAATGGCCGAATTTTAACCTAACAAGGACCCTATCTTGTAAACCCTTTAGCCAGTGACACCCAACTACAAGGAAGAGAGAACTAACTTTGTTGGCTTAGCAAAAGATTTTTTCAACAATACTTGATGAATGGGGGGCTTGAGGCTCGTGTGGGAATCGATGGTCGTGAGTTTAGTGGGATGGGGGATTTTGGGGAAGTTGATCGAGTGAGAGAACAATTTTGAGAGAGGGGAGTTAGAGAGATGAATGAATTAATTTGACCTCAAAGGAATGAGGTCAAACAAAACTTAGAGGTGGGGGAAGAGAAAGAAAAAAATGTCGGGTCGGGTCGGGTCAGCCAAGAAAAGATTTGAAAATTAATGTTGACCCTCTGTTGACCGACCCAGACGACGGGTTGTGCAACGTCCCATCATACTAGAGACTTCCTATCATAGAGGTCTTTACCTGGACGTCGGCCTTTGTTGGCATGGGGGAGTGACCCCCATTCCGACGCCTATCGGGGGAGCGATGCCCCGTCATGTAGGCCGTAGGAGTGAGGCAGTCACTCCCTCTTCAACACTTAGAAAATTTAGAGGGTACTTACCTGGGAGCCTTCCGACGCCCATTCCTATGCCCATCGGGGCCACGACGGCCCATCACATGGGACGTGGGAATGCGGTAGATGGTCTTCTTCCCATATTTAGAAAATTTTTCCTTCTTGATAAGGGGCTTCACGCCCAACCCCACGCCCATCGGGGCAGCGATGGCCCATCACGTGGGACGTGGGAATGGGACAGACCATCAATTTTGTAACACTTAGAAAAAATTTCAGTGGGATTTCTCCTATCCCACGGGCGTGGCGTCTGCGATAGCCCATCACAGAGCCCGTGGGATCCCCCCTTTTTGCCTATAGTTTCAGCACTTTGTGCTCATTTCTCATCCTCTTGCGAAACAAACACACATTAACCCATGGGTTGCCTCTCATGCAGCACTTTATTTAACGTCGCGGCACGATGCAAGTGTTTTGACTACTCAGACTTCACCAAAACACTCTTCAATCCTTTAACTACAACTAACATAAAGTAAAGTACAATGTCATGGGTTGCCTCTCATGCAACGCCTAATTTAACGTCGTGGCATGACGCAGGCTGCTTGATTACTCAGACTTCATCAAGCTCCTTGGGTGGGATAAACTCATCAATACTCCATGCTTTAATAGTCTTGATCTCCTCTGCTGGGCCGAAATAAGCCTTAATCCTCTGTCCGTTTGCCTTGAACCTTTTTACCTCAAGGTTTTCAAGTTCAATAGCCCCATGAGGAAAAACTTGTACCACCTTGAAGGTGGAATCCACTTGGAATTCAACTTTCCAGGAAACAAGCGAAGTCTAGAGTTGAAAAGCAGGACCAAGTCACCCGGCTGAAACTCTCTTTTCTCTATCTTCTGGTGATGATACAACTTCATCCTCTCCTTGTACAGAGCTGAACTTTCATATGCGTTCAGACGGAATTCATCCAACTCATTCAGCTGTCCTAACCTCTGCAATGATGTTGCACCCCAATCCAAGTTCAATTTCTTCAAAGCCCATATGGCCTTGTGCTCTAGTTTAATCGGAAGATGGCACGCCTTACCAAACACAAGCTGATATGGAGACATGCCTATTGGAGTCTTGTATGTAGTCTGGTACGCCCACAATGCATTCTCAAGTTTTCGCGACCAATCCTTTCTATTTGCATTGACAGTCTTGGACAGGATGGAGTTATTTTCTCTGTTGGAGACCTCCACTTGCCCACTCATCTGAGGATGATAAGGGGTTGCAACTTTGTGTTTCACTCCATATTTCTCAAGCAAGGCACGAAACAACTTGTTGCAAAAGTGAGAGCCTCCATCACTAATAATGGCCCTTGGCGTACCGAATCTGGAGAAGATGTTTTTTTTCAAGAACGCTGTGACATATTTACCTTCATTGCTTGGAAGAGCAACCGCCTCCACCCACTTAGACACATAGTCAATAGCCACCAATATATACCGGTTCCCATCAGACAACACGAACGGACCCATGAAGTCAATGCCCCAAACATCGAATAGCTTAATCACAAGAATGGGATTCATAGGAAGCTCATGTCTCCTTGATATGCCTCCTTCCCTTTGACATCTGCTGCAAGCCTTAGCAAACTCGTGGGCATCTTTATGAATAGACAGCCAATAATAGCCGCATTGCAAGATCTTATGGGCCGTCCGAATACCACTATGATGACCTCCAACATGGGAGGAATGGCATGCTTCTAATATCTCCATCATCTCAGCTTCCGGTACACATCTCCGGATCATAGTATCAGCACACACACGAAACAAAAATGGCTCTTCCCAGAAGTATTTCTTCACATCAGACATGAATTTCCTCTTTTGGTGAATGGACATATCATCAGGCACTAAATTGATTTCCAAGTAGTTGGCAATGTCTGCAAACCATGGGATCAAATCCTGAGAAGCAGCTAATACCTGTTCGTCAGGAAACCAGTCATCAATCTCTAACTCATCATTCAGCTTCAGCATGGCTTCTTCTTCCAACCTAGACAAATGATCTGCCATTTGATTTTTTGTACCCTTTCGGTCTTTGACTTCGAAGTCAAACTCTTGTAGCAGCAACACCCATCTAATCAACCTAGATTTAGCATCTTTCTTTGATATAAGATAACGAAGAGCTGAATGGTTAGTATGCACCAACACCTTGGTGCCAAGCAAATAAGATCTGAATTTTTTGAATGCAAAGACCACAATAAGCAGCTCCTGTTCAGTCACTGTATAGTTATTCTGAGCCGGGTTAAGTGTTTTGCTAGCGTAGTATATAGGATGGAGGATCTTTTCACGCCTTTGGCCTAGGACTGCTCCTAGCACCACTCCACTAGCATCATACATAACCTCAAAAGGTTGAGACCAGTCAGGAGAAATAATGATAGGAGTTGTAACCAACTTCTATTTAAGGCACTCGAATACCTTCAGATATGCATCATCAAAAACAAACTTTACCTCTTTCTCCAGCAGCTTGCACAATGGATTTGCAATTTTAGAGAAGTCCTTGATAAACTTCCTATAAAAGCCAGCATGCCCTAAAAAACTCCGAATACCCTTCACGAAAACTGGTGGAGGTAATTTTTCAACCACCTCTATCTTCGCTCTATCAACCTCTATACCCTTATTTGAAATATGGTGACCAAGCACTATGCCCTCTTTGACCATGAAGTGACACTTCTCCCAATTCAGCACTAGGTTGCACTCTTCACACCGATTCAACACACAACCCAAATGATCTAGACAATCTTCAAAAGATTCACCTACCATCGAAAAGTCATCAATAAATACCTCTACAGTGTCCTCCACCATGTCTGAAAAGATAGACTTCATACATCACTGAAAATTTACTGGTGCATTGCAAAGACCGAACGACATCCTCTTGAAGGCAAATGTCCTATATGGGCATGTGAATGTGGTTTTCTCTTTGTCTTCAGGGGAAATAGAGATCTGATTATACCCCGAGTAATAATCAAGAAAATAGTACCAACCTCTACCTGTAAGATGGTCTAGCATCTGGTCCATGAATGGCATTGGAAAGTGGTCCTTCTCAGTCCATGCATTCAACTTCCTGTACTTCATGCATATGCTCTAGCCTATGACTGGACTCATTGGAATCAGCTTATTCTTTGCATTAGGAACCACCATAATCCCTCCTTTCTTTGGTACGCACCAAATCGGGCTCACCCACTTGCTGTCAAAAATTGGGTAAACCATACCTGCATCCAGCCACTTTATGATCTCCTTCTTGACGACTTCTTGCATAGGCTGATTTAACCTACACGGATGCTCAATAGATGGAACACAATCAGGCTCGAGCTGGATTTTGTGAGTACAGATTCCAGGCAAAATCCCAATAATATCTGTGATGGACCACCCAATAGCTCTCTTAAACTTTCTCAATACTGAAACCAGAGCTTCAACCTGCGCTTCACTTAAATTTGCAGTAATGATTATGGACAAAATCTCATTATCTCCCAAGAATACGTACCGAAGATGAGCCGGAAGTGCTTTGAGCTCCAAGATTGGAGGCTCCTCAATAGATGGGCGAGCAGGTGGCGTCTTCTTATTCTTCAGGTCTAAGTCCAGCTTTTTTGGTACATAATTGTATGATCTCAACCTTGTAAGTGCTGCAACCATTTCATCATACTCATCAATGTCGTCACCTTCAAAATTCATAATGACTGTTGCAAGGGCTTCGACACCAAGTCTCTCCTTAATAGGTACAACCAGCTGGTCCTCATCAATAACATCAATAACTGACACCACTCTCATATCATCATGGTGCTTTATCGACTTGCACACATTGAAAGTCACCTCCTCATCATTCAGCCTGAACTTCATATGACCCATTTCCAAGTCAACCAAAGCATGCCCAATAGCTAAGAATGGTCTCCCCAAGATGATAGGCACCTCGAAGTCAACCTCGCAATCCAGAATAACAAAATCTGTAGGAAAGATAAATGTGTCAACCTTTACCAATACATCATACAGAATTCTCACAGGCCTCTTCACCATGAAATCTGCCATAAGTAACCACATTGTAGTCGGAGAGGGGGCTCCAAAGCCCTACTAATTATAAATTGCAAGAAGCATCAGATTTATAATAGCACCTAGATCACATAAAGCTTTGGAAAAATAGAATGCTCCAATAGTACACAGAATAGTGAAGGCTCTAGGATCTTCCTTCTTCTCTACCATTGAACGGGATGCTATTGCACTGCAGTGGTACAAGTTATTTACTGGTTCAAAGCTAACCGTCCTCTTCCTCATAACCAGATCCTTCATGAATTTTTCGTAGCCAGGCATTTGCTCCAAAGCTTTGACCAAAGTGATATTGACTAACAACTGCTTCAGCATGGAGATGAACTTATGGAATTTGTCATCCTCAACCTTTTTCTTCAACCCCTAAGGGTAAGGTGGAGGAGGCAGTGACATGGGTTTCAGGATTGATGCAACTTCTTTTCCCTTCTCCTTCTTTTTAGAAGACTGTTTTTCGAACGACCCTTCACCACTATCTTTTTCTTCAGACTCGACTACTGTCTTAGCATCGGCTGGCTCATCGGCAACAATAGGAATGAGAGGGTCAACAGTCTTCTTACCGCTCTGAGTAGTCACCGCCATAACCTGTCGATCATTTTTTGAATTCTGAATAGTGTCACTTGAGAGAGTTCTTTTTTGGAGTGGATTCGTATTTGTTAACAACTGATGCATCTGTGTCTCAAGCTGCTTGATGGAGATAGCGTGGGACTCCACCTTCTGATTAATACTTAAAATTTCAGCTTTTATCTCCTTCATACTCGCATATGTGGAGTCAACCTTTTAGAACACTTTGTTGATCAGCTCTCTCATGGTGGGTTGTCCAGCCCGCTCTTCATGAGTTGCAGGTGGAACGGAAAGACCAATTCTCTCATTCTTGTACCCATCCTTCTTCTGCAAGTCACCATCTCTGTCTCTATCTCTGTAATCGGACCAATTGTAGTAGTCATCCCTATCTCTGTTTCGACCTTGATTTCCCTGGCTAGAGGCCCGGAAACCCTCCCTTGATCATTCAGATAGGAATTTCTTTGCCAGCAACCTAAGTGTCGTGTTCATCTCAGCCTGTGACTGCTTAATGTCTTGTATTTCATTCGGATCCACAGACTTGCCTACTGCCTAAGTACATGCTGAAGTCTCAGCCTCTCTTGTATGTCATGCTCGATTCATCTTTGCAACCCTATCCAGCATCTCTGTAGCCTCAGGATATGTGTTTTCCATGAATGCACCTCCAGTCATAGTATCAGCTATAGCTTTAGTATTTTCATTCAAGGCCTTATAGAATATCTCCATCAGATGCCTGGAAGGAATTCTGTGTCTCGGAACTTGCTTCAGCTTTTTCTTGAACCTTAGCCATGCCTCATATAGTGCTTCTGCAGGTAGCTGCCTGAAGTTGTATATCTCCTATTTTAGCTGTAACATCCTCGATGGGGGAAAGAACCGCTCCAGGAACTGACTCTTCAGCTCATACCAGGTGTATATGGAATTGTTAGGCAGTTCTAAGAGTCATGCAGTTGCCTCATCAATCAACGAGAATGGGAATAGCCTCAGCCTGATAGCCTCTTGCCCCACTCATGGCATGTTGTACGATTTTTAATCCTCACAAAGTTATTCACATGTTGGATTGCATCTTCCGTGGGCTTCCCTGAATAAAGTCCTTTCAGGTTTAGTAGTTGGATCATGGCACTAGTGATATCAAACTTTGTGTCATCAGCCAGTGGTGGGAGCACTATGGGTCCAGTGGTGCCATATTCCTCTTTATCATAATCGTCTACATCATAATACAGAGGGGAATGCCTTTGCTGCTGCATTTGTTGACCCCTATTGTATGGAACATGTCGAGATACTACCTCATCCCAGACCGCTTGTTGCCTACCCTGCCTTGCTCCCTCAGTTGCAGCTTTTTGAGCCGCAAGATCTTATGCAATCTTCTCATCTTCGGCAGCAAGGGCCTCTTCGCCTTCCTTCTAGCGTGCTGCATCATCCTTTTTCTATTGCTCGATTTCAGCTATTAGCCGAGCTGTGATCTTCTCCTGAGTCTCATGCTCCCCCTCTTTAGACATGTTTCGTAGAGTTTTGGAGAGCTTCAGATCATAAGGGATCAAGGAGTTGCCTTGACTCCTTGTACTTGTCATACACAAGTGTGCGACCTGTATCAAAACAAAAACAATAGAAAAAGTAAAATCAGGAAATAAGGACTAATAGTGAAATAAACATAATCTCTCTTAATCCTAAACCGTATTCCCTGGCAATGGTGCCAAAATTTGATGCGCCCAAATTACACCTCTAAAATAAGCGCAAGTGGTCGCTGTTCAAATATAGAATCCAACTAAAGGTTGGGGTCGATCCCACATGGAATATGGTAGGATTAGGTTCGATTAGTATTTACCCAAGCTAGTAGTCATTTATTTCCTGCAAAGGGAGGGGGGGTTTAAAGTAACAAGTAATAATTGTAAATCAAATGTAAGAAGTAACAGAGACCAATTTCAATGGTTGTTATCAATAAGAGAAGTGACTAGGGTAGTGGTCCCCATGAGATCATAACTTAGTAAGGCTTTTGTACTTGGTAAACTAGTTTGGTTGTTAGCATGCAGAATCGGTAAGTTAGGTTCACCTAATTCCTTGGTCCGGCAACTAGGTGAATTTCACCACACGCCTTGGTCCGGTTGCAGGTGTTGATTTACTAACCCTTACCCTTGATCCCAAATTAGCTATTCCCAGACAAGGTCAAGCTATTAGATGAGGGTTGATAGCCTCACATCTCATTGTTAACAACCTTTTTCCCATCTGTTACCTCCTTGGTCCGGCAAGTAAGGATAAGGTGAGTTCTAACGTTGCGCACCGTTAAAAAGCAATCAAAATGAAGGGAAGAACAATACATGCATAAACACCTCCCTAAATTACCTAAGTACTTTGGCTACTTCGTTAATCCTTCATGGTTCCCACAACCCTAGTTGTGGATTTAGCTACTCGTGTTCATAAGTATGCAACTAATATTTATTTGAGCAATCATCAAGAGATACTTACAAATAAGAATAAAGAAAATTGGAATCTTGAAGAACAATCTCAAGAACACTCCATACCAAGAACTTATGTCCTAAATCAATACCAAAATTAAACAAATATCCAAAAATATTCTCAAAGTAACGTGAAAAATTTCATGAACAACGAGTAACCACCATAAAATAAAACCTAGGGTAAAGTATTTGTAGACAAAGAAGCCAAATCCTAATTAAATGGGGAGTAGCTGGACGCGGTTGATCCGATGGGATGCCTCATGGGCCGTCACTAAGGCGACGGGAGTCGTAAGTGCCTGTCGGTCTTTTTCATGTCTTCAGGAAAATCCACTGCCACCTTCTTAAGATTGGTGGTCGATGGGATATCGCAGCTGTGACACCAGTCGTTGTCTCACATCGCCCAACTTGGTCCTTTTCCAGCTCCCCTACCTGGTTTTCACGAGCAGCTTCCTACGGGACGTCGGGCTGGCAACGGGACGTCGGGGAGCCCATCGTCTTTCCTTGGATCTCAGCATATCTCTCTAGATCATATTGAAGGGCAAGGCCACGCCCCATCGTGTCTTTCACGGGCAGTTTGCCAGCCCATCGGGGCTCTACAGCCTTAGCATCTTTCGCTGCCTCAAACCAACGTCCTGCCCCACGGGCCATCGTGGGTGTGACACCCGTGGTGGCCCCACTTTTTCCCAGAAATGAAACTTTTTTGGCATTCTTCTCTATTGCATACTTTTTCCCTGCACACTTAACAAACGACATTATATCCAACTAAATATACTCAAGAACTCCCAAAAATCCTATGTTTAAGCGTCAAAAGTGTCGTCAAACCCCAACACATCAACAAGTCCCACAATTAAGTGTTCCTTGTCCACCTCTTTCAAGTCACTCCTTGGCTCATCAATCACACACCACTTGTTTCCATGAGCCAAGTCTTTCTCCTCTTGAATAGTAGGTGATTTGGACACTTGGGCGGACATGATGATACTTGATATATTGGATTTTGATGTGGTACTGGGTCCCCTCACCGTGCAGTTTTGGATTGCTATGCCAAGATCGTTACCATAGCCATGCCCGATGTATCCCCAATTTTGGGTAGGGTTTTGTTAGCCATGCACCATCTGGGATCATTTCTTATCTTCGAGCTAGCGAGATGATATCCAGTGGGTGTTTAGCTAATCTAGCATATGTCCGAGATGCTAGTGCTGACCCTACGTCTCCTAAGTCTGTTCTTATGGTTAGAGACTTCCTAGATTTGTTTCCTACCGACCTGCCAGGCCTTTCACCTGAGAGGGATATTGATTTTGCCATTGAGTTAGAGCCAGGCACCAGGCCCATTTCTATTCCTCCCTACCGTATGCCTCCTGCTGAGTTGAGAGAAATTAAGGAGCAGCTCCAGGATTTGTTAGCTAAGAGGTTTATTAGACTGAGTGTGTCTCCTTGGGGTGCCCCTGTTCTCTTCGTGAAGAAGAAGGATGGGTCGATGCGGATGTGTATTAATTATCGGCAGTTGAATAAGGTGACAGTGAAGAATAAGTATCTGATGCCCAGGATTGATGACTTATTTGATCAGCTTCAGGGTTCCTCCATGTTTTCTAAGATTGATTTGAGGTTCGTCTACCATCAGTTGAGGATTAGGGCAGAGGACATCCCTAAGCCAGCATTCAGGACACGTTACGACCACTATGAATTCCTGGTGATGTCTTTTGGGTTTACTAATGCCCCCACACCCTTCATGGACTTGATGCACAGGGTGCTTAGCCCATACTTGGATATGTTCATGATAGTCTTTATTGATGACATCCTGGTATACTCGAGGAGTAGAGATGAGCATGAGTAGCACTTGAGAACTGTACTTCAGACTTTGAGAGATCATCAGCTTTAAGACAAGTTCTCAAAGTGTGAGTTTTGGTTAGAGTCAGTTGCATTCCTAGGGCGTATGGTGTCTAAGGATGGGATTAGAGTTGATCCGGGTAAGATTTCTGCAGTTCATGATTGTCCTAGACCTACTACTCCTATCAAAGTTCGCAGCTTTGTTGGATTAGTCGGGTATTACAGATGGTTCATTGAGGGGTTTTCTTCCATAACATCACTCTTGACTATGCTGACTAGGAAGGATGTTCCATTTCAGTGGTCCGATCAGTGCGAGGATAGCTTCCATAGGCTTAAGGCCTTATTGACTTCAGCTCCAGTTTTGACTTTGCCAGTTGAGGGTTAGAGTTTCTCCGTGTATTGTGATGCTTCAGGGGTCGGTCTTGGTTGTGTGTTGATGTAGCAGGGTCAAGTGATAGCATATGCGTCGAGGCAGTTGAAGGTTCACGAGCGCAACTACCACACTCACGACTTAAAGTTGGTGGCAGTAGTCTTCATACTCAAGATCTGGAGGCACTATCTATATAGAGTTCATTGTGAGATATTCATCGACCATCATAGTCTTCAGTATATTACGAGTCATCGCGAGCTGAACTCGAGACAGAGAAGATGGATTGAGTTGCTGAAGGACTATGATTTCACTATTTTATACCATCCGGGCAAGGCAAACATGGTAGCGGATACCTCAAGTTGGAAGGCGGTGAGTATGGACAGCCTAGCTTCACTTTTAATTTTTGAGTGACCGTTGGCCTTGGATATCCAGTCCTTGGCTAACCATTTGGTTAGGCTTGACTTATCGGATCCCAGCAGAGTTCTTGCCAGTGTTGAGGTTTGCTCTACTCTAGTTGATCAGATTCAGAGCCGATAGTTTGAGGATCAGAGTTTATATGACCTTCATGATTAGGTGGTTTGGGGTGAGGCCAGCCGGGCTACCTTAGGTTTTTATGGGATTCTGAGGTTTGAGGGTCGACTTTGTGTTCCGAGAGTTGGTGATTTGATACAGTTGATACTCCATGAGGCATATTGTTCCAGATACTCCATTCATCCTGGCACAGCGAAGATGTATAGAGATCTGAGGCAGATTTACTGGTGGGGTGGTATGAAGAGGGATGTGGTAGAGTTTGTATCTCGATGCTTGAACTGTCAATAGGTGAAGTTTGAGCACATAAGACCGGGTGGTTTGATGCAGCGACTTCCCATTCCTAAGTGGAAGTGGGAAGGTATTACTATGGACTTTGTTGTTGGTTTGCCTCGTACTACTCGAGGGTTTGACTCCATTTGGGTGATCGTTGATAGGCTAACTAATTCAACACACTTCTTTCCAGTTCAGACTTCCTACGGGGCAGAGAGGTTAGCTCAGATCTACATTCATGAGATTGTACGATTGCACGGGGTCCCAGCTTCTACCATTTCAGATCGCGGCACTTAGTTCACATCCCAGTTCTTGAGAGCTATACAGAGGGATTTGGGTATGGAGGTTCAGTTTAGTACTGCTTTCCACCCTCAGATAGAAGGTCAGTCCGAGAGGACTATTCAGGTCCTGGAGGACATGCTTCGGGCTTGTGTTATTGACTTTGGAGGTTCATGGGATCATATTGTTCCATTGGCTGAGTTTGCGTATAATAATAGCTTTCATTCGAGTAGTGGCATGGCACCTTTCGAGGCTTTGTATGGTAGGCGTTGCAGATTGCCCATTGGTTGGTTTGATGGGTTAGAGTCCAGACCACAAGGTACAGATTTACTTAGCGATTTCTTGGACCGAGTCCGTTTGATCCAGGATAGACTTAGAGCAGCCCAGAGTAGGTAGAAGAGCTATGCTGATCGTAGACTTCGTGCATTGGAGTTCAGTGTTGGTGATCTAGTTTTCCTTCGAGTATCTCTCGTGAAGGGCGTGATGAGATTTGGTCGGCGGGGGAAGCTTAGCCCCAGGTTTATTGGGCCATTTGAGATTCTACAGAGGGTTGGTAGTATTGCCTACATGTTAGCCTTGCCTCCGATGTTTTTAGTTGTTCACCCAGTTTTTCACGATTCGATATTGCACCGGTATGTGCCTGATGAGTCTCATATGTTGCATTGGGATTTGGTTCAGTTGGATGAGAGTTTATCATTTGTTGAGGAGCCAATAGCTATTCTGGCCAGAGATATCAGGAGATTGAGATCTAGGGAGATTCCAGTGGTGAAAGTTCAGTAGAGACATTGTCCGATCGAGTAGGCTACTTGGGAGACCGAGAGTGAGTTGTGTGCTCAGTATCCGCAGTTGTTCGAGCCTTTAGGTACTCGCTTCTTCTTGACTTTCGAGGATGAAAGTCTTTTTAGTAGTGGATGTTGTGATGACCCTTCGCATTTATTGCACTGTTAGAGCCTTCTTGTAGTGGCCCCAAGTCATTTATGGCTTGCTGAGATCGGTAGTTCGGTGCCCTGGTCGTTCGTTTGATCATTTTAGTCGTTCGCCTGTTTTAAAGCTTTAAACTTAGAATATCATTGACTTTAGTCAACATTCTTAGATAACGTGCTCGAAATTGATCTCTTAAAGTTTTGTTATCTCCAGTGCGATGAGTTTGGTCTAGTTGGACCTTTAGTTGAGGCCTGAGAACTTCCGGTGTGGGTTTTGTGTGGTTATCTCAGTTTTCAGGCTATTTGGAGTTGAAAGTGTAACTTTGGGTGACTTTCAATGATCAGAGTGTCGGATTTGAAATCCGACGATTCCATCACCTCCGTACTGTTGAGTTTGGGCTAGAAAGATGGTTGGTTCGAGTTCCGGGTGCGTCAGACTCATTTCGAGCCTTTGAGTTCCTTTTCATTAGTGTTGACTGGGGTCAACATTTCTCCGAAACGACCTCGTATGGAATTTTTGTTGATTTCGTTGAGTCTGGAACGTCGTTTCCACTCTATTAACACTATTGTTTTTTGAATATCGATTTCCAATTATGCCCGGAATGCCCCGTCGAGTTTTCTAAAAAGTGCAGAATATCAGCTGCGGACAGCAGTTATTTATTGCTGTCATTTCATTTTTTCATCCCTTCTCCTCACTTTTCTCACTCAAAAACTCAAAATTCTCTCCACAATTTTGCTCCAATTTAGCCCTGCGGGCCCACTTTTGACCCGGATATCGACCCGGCTACAATTGTAGTAATATGGGTATCGCTAGACTCGTCTTAACATTTTATTCATGAATTTGATAGTTTGATTCTCGTTTAGAGCTTCTTGGAGCAGCTCAACCTCGGATATCGTCATTCCCGCAGCTTGTCATCGAACGGCAGGTAGGTTACGGCTTAACTCCCTAGACTTCACATATATCAGGTAAAATTGTACTAATTGGCATCCTTGGGTTGGGTTATTAGGTCGGTATCACAGACCTTGACCGCTTTTCCATGATTCTTCCTATTTCTTTCCTCTGTTGTGTGTAGTATTCCTATTAGTTGATATATTTATTACCCTTGTGACCCCGTGAGGTCATTGTTGACTCTGGAACATAGAAGGTGGGATTATTGAGAATGTTCGCGAGTCCCAAACATAGAAATATCCTTCTAGACTGGTTATGCTTGCTGAGTAGCTTCGAAGCCTATGCAGGGCCGTTAGGTTGATTGTGAGCTGTCGGGCATCTATTAGGGTTGATCATATCATTTCCATGCATATAAAGAGATTTTTCCACATTTTATTATGGTTTTTGGCTTCGGGCCTATGGAAACTGATTATCTAAACCTTGCATGGCCTCGGGGGCCCGTTTTTGATAAAATTGGATTTGGAAATGATTTGACTTGATAAGTGGATCTTCTTGGGGTAAAAAAAGGTTTAAAATATGGTTTTATCATGATTTACTACTATTGCTAGACTTGACTGGGTCGGAGTGCTAGCTGAGTTTTCTTACTGATTTGAAATGATATCAAGCTCAGCCGGGTTGAGCATCTGAGATGTTTTTACTACTGTTTTAGACCCGTTTGTGCCCGGGCACCCTTGGAAGGGTTTTTGAGAAATCCTTTTCACCTTTTTAGTCCTAGACAGGGTTTAGGCATGCATATTTGAGACATAGCCACTGGTTTGAACCCGGACTCAATTTTGGAGGACATGTTTTGATTCTGAATTTTAGTATGGGGTCCAGGACCTCCATGGACCTTGTCGCTCTGGGCCTGAGGCTTTGGGATGCGTATGCCGGGGGGAAGGGTATACGGTGGAGTAGAGGTATATGGGTTGTGTCCTTCCATAGAACCTGCTTGCTGGGCCCAATCGGCACTGGAGGAGGTACATACAGAGGTTCTATTACACCCTGAGGTTTTGATGCATCATATTATTCATTGTTTGAGATACCACCCTTGTTTGCTGTGTGTTGATTGTACGCTCCAGTAGTACAGGATGCTGGAGGGTTTGTTTTCACTTGATTGCATTCCTCGGTTTTATGGGCGGTCGAGGGTCTGTAGGTAGACTCTTGTTACGTTATTCCGATATCATTCCCTGTTACGGTCGAGTATGAGTATGATTAATGTAAGGTTGTGAGTTCCTGTTTTGAGTTTGTATGACTAGATTGGGTATTAACTCATGTATGTCGAGCATTTCTACCTTTATTCTTCTCTCCCATTTCCTTATACTTGAGGTTACCAGTATACCGCCCATTGTTAGAACTTATTTACATATATACTATTTTGCGAGGATCCCAGGTGTGTTGTCCTTACTTTCACCTGTGCCTGTTGTGTGTATATATTCTATTTTCTAGCCTTGTATGTTGCCTTCTGTTGTCTTCCCTCTGGGCTAGTTCCTGTGTACATTTTCGTTAATTTATGTGACTGTTTGTTTCTACCCTATTTGCTATTGCCCTTTTACTTTATATGTGCCCAGTCGTCCTATGATACCTATTGGGTACCTTATGCTTCACATTTGGTGCTCACCTTACCCTCTGCATCTTCTGGTGCAGATCCTAGTGTGGTCCATCATCGATAGAGCACCGGAGACTCGTGCGGGGTGCTGTTTTTGGACCATCCAGGGTGAGCTCTTGGCGTTCAGAGCTTGACTTAGTTTATATTTTGTATATTCTGTACTCTGTCACTACTCGGAGACAGCTTGTGTATACGTATATTTCTTTTGGACCCTTGTACTTCTTATGTAGTTCGGGCTTCTATACTCTATGACACCAGGTTTTGGGTTGGTTTAGTTTTTGCTTTTCATATATGTTATCCTTGTTATATAATTTCTTTATTTTGTTCCCTTGCTTTCGCTATTTTACCTGCTCTTCCATTTAAACTGTTAGAAGGTAGCCCATTACTAACCGTTCTGGGCTACGGGGATTGGTTCACCTACTGGGGGTTGTAGGTGCCATCATGACCGAGAAATCAGGTCGTGACATTATGTGGTCCCACAAAATTCCAGAAATGCAAAAAGAGTATATGTGTGATGTTTAATATGACATATTACTTGTATGAATTTGAAAGTATACTTTGTGATATTATTCTTGTTGATTTTTATATCTGTTATAGAATTTATGCCTATTTAATTTTAAATTTATGTGATTTAAGATAAGTGTTTTTCAGATGATTGAATGTGTTAGGTTTATGACATATTAGAATTTGGATGATGATTGGAAACTTAGTGAACTTTCGAATCTGAACCTAATGTGAAATGAATATTGACATAGTTGATTATTTTAGAATTATTATGTATATGTATTTAGGCTAAAATAGTATATATAGTTGTCTCATGATACTTTATACTTGTTTAAATCAGTATGTAAACTGCTGCAAAGAACATTGTCGCCGAGCTTAATAAATGTGATAAGCTTAATGGTGATAACTATGAAATATGGAGTATGAAAATTCAATATGTCCTGGAAGAGCAAGAGGCTCTTGAAGCTCTTAATGTGTCTATGACACTTCCCGAAAATGGTGATACCTCCCAATATGTGAAAGACCTTGAGACATATCAGGCTTGGAAAAAGAAAAATTCTCTTGCTCATATTACGTTGCTGAGCAGCATGGATAATGATATTATGAGAGAATTCCGACAATGTGATGATGCTAAGGATATGTGGTATGCATTAAAAGAAAAGTTTGGTCATACTTCAGTTGCTAAGTTAAGGGCCCTTACTATTAAGTTTGATACTTATAAGAAACACCCTGATCATACTATGCATAAGCATCTGCTCCATATGTTAAATATGGTGAATGAACTAAAAGATGCCGGTCATATGTTGACTGAAGAGCAACAACTCCAAGATGTGATTCGCTCCCTACCCCAGAACTGGAAAAATATGAAAATGCACTTGACCCATAATATTAGCATCAAAACTATGAAAGATGCTAAGCGTCATTTGGAACTCGAGGAAGAGCGCCTTGGAGTTGATAATGTCGCTAAAAATGCGTATATGGCTAGTTCTGGTTAAAAATATGAACATGGAAAAAAAAAATATGGTGGATTTTCTAAGAAAAGGGGAAAAAAAAGTCTCAAAGAAGCCTAAGATTAATCAACAAGGAGAGAAAGTTGTTTCTACTGCAAAGAAAAAGGTGAATATGGCTAAGCTTAAGTGCCACAACTGTCAGAACAAGGGACACTTTGCTCGTGATTGTCCTGAGCCTAAAAAGGTACACGACCTTATTAATAATTTACATAGTGATGTAAATATTTCCTGTTTTGCCTTTTTAACTGAATTGCTTCCTTTGTGGATTGTAAACTCAGGAGCCACCGAACATATAGCGACAGAAAGAGATGCCTTTGTAGATTTTTGATGAATTCCAAAAGGATCCAAATGGGTGTATGTAGGAAATAACTCCAAAGAGAAGGTCAAAGGAATTGGTACGTGCAAACTTGAAATGCGTGGTGGCTGGACTCTATTTCTACATGATGTACTATTTACCCTGTCAATTCGCTGAAATTTGGTCTCTGTCAGAATGTTGATTAAGCTAGGATTTAATCTTTTATTTCATGAACATGGTTTGGATATGTATTTAGCTAAGACTAAATATGGTACTGGTTATTTCTATGATCGTTTTATTGTATTGGATGTTGTTCAGAGTTTTAATAATAATAATATATTTTTTTCCTTATTTACTTCAACATATAATTGTGAGACTGATGTAAATATATGGCATGCTAGGCTTGGCCATATTGGCCAACAAAGAATGAATTGCTTAGCCAAAGAAGGTCTTCTTGGCTCAATAGATAAAGTAGAATTGTCTACTTGTGAATCTTGTCTAGCTGAAAAAATTGCGAGAAAACCATTTGAGAAAGGCATAAGAGCTGATACTCCATTGCAATTAATTCATTCTGACATCTATGGTCCAATGAATGTAAGGGCAAGACATGGTGCTATTTACTTTATCACTTTTATTGATGATTTTACTCGATTTGGTCATGTATATTTGATTTCTCACAAATCTGAAGCTTTGAGTGGCTTCATTAAATTTATGAACTTAGTTGAGAATCAATTGGATAAAAATATCAAAGCTTTAAGAACCAATCGAGGTAGAGAGTACTTGTATGATGAGTTCAAATGATTGTGTGATGAAAAAAGAATTCAAAGACAATTAACTACTCCCTACACTCCACAACAATATGGTGTTGCGAAATGACAAAATAGAACCTTGTTAGAAATGGTTAGGTCAATGATGGCGCAAGCAAAATTGCCTATCACCTATTGGGGTGATGCTTTGCTCACTATTGCATTTGTACTTAATCGTGTCCCTTCTGAATACTACACCATATGAGTTATGGACTAAACGAAAATCCGATTTGAGCATTTTGAAGTCTTGGGGTTGGGATGCTTTTATCCATAATCCTTTTTCTCAATATGGAAAATTAGGTCCAAGGGGAAGAAAGTATATCTTTATACGATACTCTGAAAAGTCTAAGGGTTATGTGTTTATAGGTGAAGAAGATAGTGGTACAGTAACTGAAGTTGAGTCACATGATGTTACATTCATAGAGAATGATTTTCCTAAGCAGGGCGAGATAGGTCAAGACTTATCTCTCTATGAAACTATGGACCAGATTGCTTCCACTGTCGACGTTCAAATGGATTTGAGTGGGGGTCATTTTGATGATAATAGATCAGTTCTTATTCCCATAGATACAACATCTGAATCAAATCTTTTGTATATTGCTGGTCCGAGTGGGAGTAACTTATCAATTGATAAATCAATTTATCAATCTCAACCTCGATGAATAAGTCATCTATAAATTCCCCGTCGTCAATTTGAGTTCGAAGGGGAAGCGTTTATAGTTACTCCAGATGATGAAGAGCCATGAAATATAAATGAGGCTCTTACATGCCCCGCTAAGAAAAAATGGTTAAAATAAATGGATGAGGAGATGGAGTCAATGAAATCTAACCAAGTGTGAGAATTGGTTGATCTACTTATCGGTCGAAAAGCTATTGTAAATAAGTGGATTCTCAAAATAAAGCGTAAGGATGATCATAGTATCGAAAGATTTAAAGCTCACCTAGTAGCTAAGGGGTACACACAACAAGAAGGAATTGATTATGAAGAAACCTTTTCACTTGTTGTACGCTTTGCTTCAATAAGGCTAATTTTGTCAATAGTAGCTATGTTGGATCTTGAATTGCATCAAATGGATGTGAAAACCGCATTTCTCAATGGAGAACTAGGAGAGGAAATCTATATGGAAAAACATGTAGGTTTTGTAAAGAAAGGAAAAGAACATAGAGTATGTCGACTTTGTAGATCGATTTATGGCCTTAAACAATCTTTAGACAATGATATTTATGTTTCCATAATGCGATCATATCATATGGATTCATTATGATTCATGAAGATCATTGTGTGTACATCAAAAGATCCAAAGATAAGTTTGTCATCTTATCATTGTATGTAGATGACATACTTATATCTGCAAGTGACATCAAATATGTAAAAGAAATAAAAAAGTAGTTATCATCTACTTTTGATATGAAAGACATGTGTGAAGCATCATACATCCTTGGAGTTAGGATTTTAAGAGATCGTTCGAAAATATTGTTATCTCTTTCACAAGAATCTTACATTAAGAAAGTTCTTGAACGTTTTAATATGCAAGATTGCAAACCCATAAACACTCTGGTTCCTAAAAGTGAAGCTTTAAGCCAAAGGATGTGTCCTCAGACACAAGAGAAGGAACAAATGAAAAAAGTTTCTTATGCCAATGTAGTCGAAAGTCTAATATATATTATGATGTGTACTAGACCCGATATCTATTATGCCATTAGGTTAGTTAGCCAATATTAATCCAACCCAGGAAACAACATTGGAAAGGAGTTAAGAGGATATTGAGGTATCTTAAAGGCACAGTTGACTATTCCTTATGTTATCAAGGAAATGATCTGCAACTCAAAGGCTACACTAATGCTGATTGGGAGGAGATTTAAATGAGAGAAAATCAACCTCTGGATATGCATTCTTTCTTAACAATGGCGCGATATCATGGAGTAGAAAGGAGCAGTCATGTATAGCCTTATCTACAATGGAAGCTGAATTCATAGCACTTGCATCTGTTGTGCAAGAAGTTTTTTGGCTTAAACGTTTTCTGATTCACTTGGGTGTGTATAAAAATGATGTTGAACCTGTCACAATCAATTATGATAGTCAGGCTGTAATATCTTACACAAAGGATCCAAAGTACCATAGAAAGACAAAACATATTGATATTAAGTATAATTTTATAAGAGACATGGTTGTACTAAAGAAAGTGAACGTGAAATACATACCTAGGCATCAAATGATGACAGATCCCTTAACGAAACCCATAGCATGTGATGCTTATGAAAGACATGTAAAGTCATTGGGTTTACGTAGATGCTGATGTATTTATATTTTATTTTTTCCAATCACGTTCATGTAAATTTACATTATTGAAGTTAATGTTGATTTATGCCTAATTTTCCATCTTTGTTGGTTCATATACATATAACTTTTATGTGGTGTACATAAGTTTTCTTAGGATAAAAAGTATGTCAGACAGACAAAAAAATTGGCCTATTCACACAGACAATCACCTCTATAGTCTAAGTGACAAGTAGAGATGAGACAATTATAAACTAATTATTGTCAAAAGTGATGATATAAGAGATCTGAAAGTTTATAATGATAATGTCGTTTGTTAGTTTGTGTTTAATCATATGTGATTAAAATGAGTTAGTCTGTTACTAATGCCAGATGTGAGTTTTGAAGAATAAAATAATTGAGTAGATATAAACTCAAAGTTAGACATGAGTTGTCTGAACTATCATCTACACAGTATTTAATTTATGAAAGACATACGCTCCATGAGAAAAGGAGTCAGTACTGTGATACATATTTCATACCATGTATGCATATAGTGATCCATAAGGGAGATAGAAGTTTAGTCTCTATTTGTTATCGTGTGAAGCCCTGAAAATTATAAGTAATTTTTCACATTGTACCCTCATGACTTTAATCAGTTTCTTGAGATTCAATTTGGTATTTGCTATCTTAGTATGTTGCCAAGAGATCATGTTTGACTCGATCTGACGGGACATCTCTAGAAAAGTATATCATGTTGAGGTTAAGAGATTCTTGAAATGAGGAAGATCATTGAGTATTATCACATTAATTGTGTTCATTGACTGATCCTTTATGTTTGTCTTTGAGACGAGAACATAATGATGAACTCAAAATTAATATAAAGAGACTATGAGAAATATGAATGTGATAAATGATCTAGGGTACTGCATACTATAATCTACTCTAAGTTTCATTGATCGAGATGCACTACTAAAAATAGCTCAATTTGGGACGGATAGAAAAGCGAAGGACAGCATCGCTAATGAAAAGCGATGTTGTCCGTCGCTTTTTAATTTTTTTTAATTTATAATTGTTTTTTACATAAGCGACGGACAACGTCTCTAATTTCGTCGCTTTTCTGGCGGATTTTTGCACCAAAAATATTTCGTATATAAAGAGTTAGAAGTCCCCCAAAATATCAAATCGAAGGTCTACGAGTCTAGTTTCCAACGCACAAAACCTCACGTCCAACTGATCTCAGAGTAAAAAGTTATGACTGTTTTACCGCGGACTGTCTGGCAGAAATCGGGTCGCAAACCGGATCGGGTCAAAACCGATTTTAAGCCTCAACTTCACGTTTTAAAACGTCATTTCAGTTCTGAAACAGTGAGAAAACATAAGGGAGGGTTCCAAGAGAGTTCTTGAGTGATCAAGGTGCGTAATTGGAAATATTTTATTTAGGAGTTGAATGTGGTAAAAAGTTATATTTTTTATTACCTTTTTAAAGTATTTTAAAGGTCTATGAAAAATATTTTGTTACGATATAATTGTATATGTATTTATTTTATAAGGTTTTTATACATTGTAATATTTTAACGGAGATAGTAAATTTAGTTATGTTGAAATTTATTATTATAATATAGTAGGTTTTTTTCAAAATAATTTTCTAATGATTATGGTATATTCAAAAATTATATTTATTTTACGTCGGTACCTCCCCTCCATGTGGAAGTACAGGGAGTGTACATCAATTGCTAAATTGTCGGCACATGGCATTCAATAGTGACTTTACTAATATGTGGATTACTATCTACATTCCATGTGGATAATGTTAAGGATTTGGCAGAAAGTAAAATATGCTCTTTCTATAAATATCACTACGCTTCTGTCATTTTTAAAATTTACACTTTAACATTTTATAGCAAGATAAGTTAGCTTTTGTACTGTACATATTACGTGAGGAGCATTTTGAGAGGAAAACTTTTGTTAATTATTCAATTACTGAAAAGAAAATTGATTATCTACGTCAAGTTATTCAAACTCAAATTTGAGTTTGATTTCATTTTGGAGCTTTTTCGGAGAGGTTCAAGCTTGTCATCGGACGACAGGTAGGTTACGGTTTATTTTCCCTACACTCCGCATACATAGGATAAAATTGTATTAATGGGCATCCTTGGGTTGGTTTATTAGGTTGGTACCACAGACCTCGACCGCTTTATTCATGTCCGCCTACTTTTGTTCCTTCGTTGCTTGTAGTACTTGCCGAGATATTTTATTTACCCTTGTGGTCCTGTGAGACCTTGTTGACTCTGGAACATAGAAGGTGGGATTTTGGGAATGTCTGCGAATCCCGGGCATAGAATTATCTTTCTAGGCTGGTTATGCTTGCTGAGTAGCTGTGGGCCTGTGCAGGGTCATAGGTTGATTGTGAGCTGCTGGGCAGCTATTGTGTTTGATCATACCATTTCCATGCATATAAAGAGGTTTTATCCATGTTTTACTACGGTTTGGGCTTCGGGCCTACTAACACTATTTTCTAAACCTTGCATGGCCCCGGGGGTCATTTTTTTATGGGAATAAATTGGAAATGGTTTGATTTAATTTGTGATTATTCCTGGGTAAAAGGAAGTAAAATTATGTTTTAAATCACCAGTTTTATGATTAACGCTAGACTAGGCAGGGCCAGGGTGCTAGTTGAGTTTTCTTGCTACTTGAGATAATTTTAGCCTCGGTCGGACCGAGCACCTGAGACGACTTTCTACTGTTTAGACCCGGTTGTGCCGGGGCACCCTTGGAGGGGTTTTTGAGATATTTTCCTACTACTTTAGTCCTGGACAGGGTCTGGGCATGCATATTAGAGACTGGGTCTCTATCTTGAACCCGGACTTGCTTCCGAACGACATGTTTTGATACTGAGTTTTAGTATGGGGTCAGGGACCTCCATGGACCTTACCATCCGGGCCAGGGGCTGCGGGCTGCGTGTTCCAGAGGAAGGGTATACGGTGGAGTAGAGGTATACGGGCAGTGTCCTTCCATGGAACCTACCTGCTGGGCCGGATCGGCACTGGAGGGGGTACATACAGAGATACCATTTCACTTGAGACCTTCATGCATCATATCATTCATTGTTTGAGGCTCCCCCTTGTTTGTTGTTTGTTGTTTGTTGTTTGTTGATTGTACGCTCCGGTAGTATGGGATGCCGGAGGGTTTGTTTTCACTTGTTTGTGTTCCTCGGTTGTATGGGCGGCCGGGGGACTGTAGGTAGACTCTTGCTATTTACTTATAGAATTGTTCCCTGTTATGGTTAATTATGAAATTGGTTACTGATAGACTATTAGTTTCTGGATTGAGATTGATATGATTAGTTGAGTTTGATTCATGTCCCTGAGCATGCCTATCATCACTCTTTCCCTCTTCTTACACTTGAGGTTACCGGTATACCGTCCATTTCGTAAACTTATTATGTATACACTGTTATTGCAAGGACCCCAGGTGCGTTGTTTCTTACTTTCACCTGTGCCTATGGTGTATATATTTTGCTTGTTGGCCTCACATGTGGTTCTGTTGACTTCCCTCTGGGCTAGTTCCTGTGTACCTTTTGTTGATTTCTGTGACTACTTGCTTCTATTCTGTCTGTTACTACGTTTTTATCTTATATGTGCCCAGTCGGCCTATGATACCTACTGGGTACCTTATGCTTCGCATTTGGTGCTCACCCTACCCTCTGCATCTTTGGGTGCAGATCCTAGCGTGGGCCATCGCCGTTAGATCACTGTAAGTCGTGCTTGGAGATCTGTTGGGGATTACTTCAGACTGAGGGTGAGCTCTTGGCGATCGGAGCTTAGCTTTAGTTTATCTGTTGCTTTATGTACTCTATTACCATTCAGAGACATTTGTATATATTGTTTTGGATCGTTTGCACTCCATGTATGTAGTTTCGGCTCTATACTATGATACCAGGTCTTGGGGTTTGGTTTAGTTTCCGCATATGTACATATATACTCCTGTTATCTATTCTCCTCATCTTACTCAATTACTTTTGTTTATTAAACTATTCTTCCTCTTATTTGTTAGATAGTAGCCCATTACTAACTGTCCTGGGCTACGGGAATTGGTTCGCCTACTGGGGGGTTGTAGGTGCCATCATGACCGAGAAATCGAGTCGTGACAATTATAGACTTTCGCCATTACCTGCATCAGCACTTTCTGAGAATGAAGAGGACGACGTGAATCTGAGACCCGACGAGCATGACGCCATTGGTAGAGTCATGATTCGCCCTGAAGGGTCATCGTAAGTTTTTTTCGAATTAATTGATAAGTTTATTTTTTCATACTAATTAATTATTTATCACTTGATGCTTATTATGTTCTTTACAGGTGGTATCCCACGAAAGAGCCCCAATGTGCTCTAAAGGAGACAGTTAGGAGGCTTTTTACAGAACCTTGGACCTCCTGGTCAGAGATTTCAAGATCGATCCAACAGGTCATGTTTGATGAGTTTAAGGTATATATATATACTATATATATATATATATATATATATATATATATATATATTATATATATATATATTAACTTTTCATAATATACATACATATATATATATATATATATATATATCATCTAATACTAATCATTTTGTTCTTTTAGACAATGTGTACTTGGCAGCGAAAGTACAATAAGATCATTTTCACTACTTTCGCGAGGAAGGCCAGTGCCAGGCTACGACAATGGCTTAAAAAAATTCGAGATAGTAAGAAATGTGGATCTTGGCTTCTACCTCATCTTCATGAGCAGCTTCGGGAGTATTGGGATTCGAAAGAGTTCAAAGCATTGTCTGAACAAGGCAAGAAAGCCAGAGGCAGTGTTAAAGATGGATCGTTGCACACTATGGGTGCAAAGAGTGTAGCGGACATTGCAATAGATATGGTAAGTAATAATATTAACATTTTAACTTATATATATGTTTATATAAATTTGATTAAATAATATTAATTATATTACTTTATTATGTTAAATTTATTTTGTTTGTAGGAGAAGGACTTGGGGCGCCCTTCGACTCAGGCTGAGCTCTTTAAGAAAGGCCACATACGAGACAAAAAAATGAGTCAGATCCGGATGTATGGGTTAAGCAGAGGGCTCAAAACGCCTATGTAAGTTTTAAAGTTTAAATATAATAAAGTACTATAATATATATATATATATATATATATATATATATATATATATATATTATAATTAGTTTTCAACTTTAGGAATGATTTTTTGAACTAGAATTAGGTTGGTTCTTGAATTTGGAATTATGTTCTTGAATTAGATTATTGACTTGAATTTGGGAACTTTGAATTTGAAATAGGTTGTTGAATTAATTTTAAGTTTTATTTTAGAATCTTGAATTAGTATTTAACTTTAACCTTTTGAATTAGGTTCTTGAATCTTAGTTTTTTTAAGTTAAGTTTGTTAGTTTTGAGTTAAGAATTAGTTTTCAACTTTAGGAATGATATTTTGAACTAGAATTAGGTTGGTTCTTGAATTTAGAATTATGTTCTTGAATTAGATTATTGACTTGAATTTGGGAACTTTGAATTTGAAATAGGTTGTTGAATTAGTTTTGAGTTTTGTTGTAGAATATTGAATTAATATTTAACTTTAACCTTTTGAATTTGGTTCTTGAATCTTAGTTTTTTTAGGTTAAGTTTTTTTAAGTTAAGTTTGTTAGTTTTGAGTTAAGAATTAGTTTTCAACTTTAGGAATGATTTTTTGAACTAGAATTAGGTTGGTTCTTGAATTTGGAATTATGTTCTTGAATTAGATTATTGACTTGAATTTGGGAACTTCGAATTTGAAATAGGTTGTTGAATTAGTTTTGAGTTTTGTTTTAGAATCTTGAATAAGTATATATATATATATATATATATATTATGTATATATTATAATTTTTATTTTTTTATATGCAGGATGAGTTTGGACGTGTTTTGTCTGAGTATAGCCAAACTCAGCAAGGTCTGAGCTTGCCGACCGAGCCTACAAACGAGGAAGCCACTCAAATATGGACCGAAAAAGTGGCAGGGGGCAGACAAAAGGGGAGAGTCTATGGTCTAGGCTCGAGTAATGATTTGCGACGAATCCAGACAGGACTGGATGGTATTGGATCCTCGCTCCAGACTGAGGCGGTTGATGGGGTCCAGCTTGCACATATGTCACAGGAGATCGCAGATCTTTCTAGGGCCTTGGCAGAATTTGAGAGAAAACGGACTGAGACCACTGATGATCTGTCCAAGACCGTCCAGGCTCTTCGAGAAGAAATGTCATCCTTTGTTGGTCGTCGCTGTCGTAGTATAGATCCTACTCCTTCCTCCTTGTCATCAAGTGACGACGTTACTGAGACTACTGAAAATGAGGAGGAGTTTGTGGATACTAACCCCCATTAGGATTGCCCCATTTCCTTTTATAGTTTGACACAATTTGACATTTTTTGATTTTTTTTTTTTAATGTTATTGAATACTTTATAGGTCCCTTTGGTGGACCTTTTATGTGATTAGTAGATTTTTATTTTGTTTTTAGTTTGTTGTTGATGTTTTTATTATTTTATGAATTGTAATTGCTGGTTTGGGCTGTATTGAATAGGTTTTTGAAATGACAGGTGGTGCATATTGAAAATGCAGATTTTTATTGCTAGAAAAAATGCAGAAAAGCGACGAACAACGTCTCTTTTGTCCGTCGCATTTTCTGGTAATTTTCTAAAAAAATTACCAAAAAAAGCGACGGACAGCATCAATTTTCTGGAAAAAGTTTACCAGGAAGCGACGATGTCCGTCGCTTTCTTCTTCAAGTTCAAGAACAAAGCGACGGCGTCCGTCGCTTTTCTGAAAAAATGAAAAAAAAAATCATCGCTTTTTGCTTGGCGACGCTGTCCATCGCTTTTGGAAAAGCGACAGGCCATTTTCCCACGGTAGTGAGGCCGTCTCTTTTTGGCCTTTTTTTAGTAGTGATGCTATATATTCCTAACAGATGTATAACGATGAATCTCTCAAAGTATGCACTGGTCACACGGTCTAGTCATAGTATATGAAAGTTACAAAATAGGAATGAGAGTTGACCCACTATGTGTGAGTGGGAGATGAAGGAAACTGGATTGGGTCACCCATGTGGGTCAACCCGGATTCATATTAACAGATAAATAATATGTGATTATTTATATATTTATATTAATAAATAAAGGGGAAGAGACACAACTATTAGAAAGAGTTGTGTCCCTTTAGATTTATATATGTGTTCTCTTGTGAGAAACAGACAACACTTTTTTGAATAGAAAAACAAAAAGAAAAAGAAAGCTCTTCTCCTTCTTCCTTCTCCAATTCTCTCAAGTTCCAGTGAAGATTCTTGTGAAGATTTCTTCTCCAAAAGCGGTGGAACAACTCTGTAATAAGGTACAATTCATAGACTGTGATTTTTCGATGTAGTTCGTGTTTGTATACATGTGATTAAACTATTAGACTAGTGAAACAAAGTTCAATGATCCTGCAAACTATGTATTTGAGTATATCCTTCCATAATCCTAGAACGAGAAGTTAAGCTCCACATAGACATGGAGGAATTACTACAAATCATCCAAAGGAAAATATAAAAATAAATAATAGAGAAGAAAAGATAGAACCAATATTCTCTGGTCTCCACGGCAACTCCTAGATCTTCCTAGGTCAAAAGTTCTGTTAAAATTATGTTTAGGATGTATTTATAGAGTATGGGAAAAGTCTGGACTTTTAAAAACCAAATCTAAGTCAGACTGGAGAAACTTCCGTCAAGCTCGCGCCACGCTTGCATCGCAAGGCAGTGGTGAGAAGGACAACACGAGAATCAGAGGACCAAAATTATTTGTGCCAGTCTCCGTGCCAAAGTTGCACCGCACTGCTGCTTTAGTGATAACTTGCTGGTATGGTCTTCATTCTCCGCCACATTGTCAGGTACTTTTTTATTCTCTTAGAAATTTCAATTGTTTTGCTTCCAATATCATTTATTACTTGTTGCCTAACTATTTCCTTTCAGCTGCTTGCTTTTATTTACTCTAAGCAATTTGTAATCTCAACACAAAATTTAATTAATGTTCATGCCTCCAATCCATTGCACAAGTTATTCTAATTCTTTTCTCCAAATTTCATCATCTTCATATCATTTTAATCCTACACACATAAAATATAATATTAAGCATAAAATAATATATATACACTCAAAAGACGATTAAAAGTACTAAATTTTGAGGCAAATAATGGCTAAATATACTTATTTTTGACCTCACATCAACACCCCACACTTAGACTCTTGCTCGTCCTCGAGCAAGAATTAAAGCTCATCTCACTAATTCAAGCTAGGAACATCACCACTTTAGTTGATACAAACAACTAGGCCATATAACAACTCAAAACATCATGTACACTTCCACATCATTATGCAAGACATACAAAGAAATAACAAACTTCTAACCTCCTAACCTCAAAGATGGACTCTAACTCATTAAATTTAAGCTCGCTCACCTACTCCATCAAAGAAAGCTAATAACATCACCTATCTATCATGAAACAAGTGCCCTCATAAGAAGAAATAGTCCATACACTCAATTTAAAGAATCGAATACAAATTAAGGACTTAGCATCAAAGCACAACTCTCGCACTCACAAACGAATTCATATGTATGTATAAAGAACCATAGGTTTTCCCATTATGTACATCTCCACTAATTAAGCATGCTCGAATAGAATCAAATAGGACTTTAATGGGTTGTAATATTGGCTAGGGGACGAGTAGAAAAACTATATAATAGTGACTTACACTTTCCTAAGCACTTTGTACTTTTAGACTTTATCACTCATTATTTTCAGCACTTTTTTTCAACCCTCTCTTTAATTTATTTTCACTAGTATTCTCATCCTATCAAGAATGTTTCAATCATATTTTTTTTCAAGCAGTTTTTCTCTTCTTCTTTTTTCATGTCACATTCTTTCAAAGAGGGCCTTTTCATCCCAAGTAACTTTCAATGGTCACCTTTTGCACTTAACCTTTCCTTTTCTCCAGCTCTAACAATTTTATCATAGTCTATATTACAGTGCTCAAGGAAGCAGGGCACAAAAACTAGGAATAATAAAGTGGATCAAGGCAAAAATATGGCTACCAAACAAAAGGCTACATGCTCAAAACGGCTAACTAGTAGTAAAATTTTCTGAAAAAGCTAAAATTCACAAGACATATCAAAAAAAGCCTATTATCATCTTCTAAACAGAGCAATGTTTTTATTTCGCTTCAATAACATCCAGGACAAGTTCTAAACTAAGATGCAAAATATGAAATATACAAAAATACTCACCTCATATAGCACAAGTCTCAATCAAGATGTATCAATTCCACTTCTAAGACAGACAGGGTCATAGCGAACTATAAAATAAGAATAAGCAATAGACAGAGTCACTACCCTGAGCCTAGGTATCAAAAGATTTGCTATTTTGTTAACCATCAAGTACTCACAAGAAAGTACTAATCAAGATCAGGCCTAAATTGCTAGTATTAAACAAGTCAAAAGGTCTTCTTTTTTCTCTCAAAAAAATAAAAAATAAAAACTACTCCTAAAAAAACTACTCGGTTCAAAGGGCTCCCCCTCGGAAAAGAACCGAAAAGAAAAATCAAGAGGTTGGCGAAGTATGCCTCTACTAATTAAAGAATAGAAAAACTATCCTAACTAAAGAATAAAGGAAAAATCTTTTCGTATTTTTAAGCTTTTTTTCAATTTTTTTAATCTAACAACAACAAAAAAAAAAACTTAACAACCTATGGCATACTTCACCCTTAACAAAAATTGGAAGATATCTCATCCCACACTTAAAGTCATGCTTTGTTACCAAAGCAATAAATAAGATAAAATCTGAATTAGAGATACTCCCTGAGGCCCTCTAGGGCCTAGTTAGCAGCATGTTTCTTCTCAATGAATCAAAGGGGTGAACGACCCCACAATTTGTAATAGTATAGCTTCTTATTTTTATTTTTGTTTTTATAGTGTCACTTTTTATTTTGTTTTTGTTTTGCAGGTTTGGGAAAGTCTGAGTATCCAAATTTGAAAGCTAAAGAGCATGGCTTAAGTCTAAGTGTGGGGTATTGATGTGAGGCCAAAATACGTATATTTAGCCATTAATTGCCTTACATTTTAGTACTTTTAATCATATTTTGAGTACATATTATATTACTTTGTGCTTCACAATATATTTTGATGTGTAGGATTAAAACGGTGTGAAGATGAAGAAATTTGAAGCAAAAATAAATTAAAAACGAGAAATAATATAAGGAAATCAGGCAGACAGCTTAATGGATTGAAGTTAATATAATATTAATATATATATTCATATGATGCAGTTTGAAATTGAAAAGAGATCCGCAAGCAATATCAATGTGGCGAAAATTGAAGATATAAGAATTTGAAAGTGAGGCTGCAATTAACGTGAGGATAGGCCAGCTTCAGTGCTCATGCGATCTGCTAGACAACAAAAAGTGGCGCGAGAAATGTGTGCTCTCTGATTCTAAAAGTTGTGCTCGCTCCACTGCCTTGCTTTTCAAGGGTGGCGGGAACGTGATAGAAATTTCTCCCGGTTTGACTGGGATTTGATTTTTAAAATTTCAGACTTCCCCATACTCTATAAATATACCCTAAACATAATTTTAACAGAATTTTTGACCTAGGAAGAGCTAGGAGCCGCCGTGGAGGCCGGAGAAAATTAGTTTAATCTTTTCTTCTCTATTATTTATTTATTTTTCATATTTTTTTGGATAATTTGTTGTAATTTCTCCATGTCTATGTAGAGTTAAACTTCTCATCTAGGGTTATGGTAGCTTCAAAATTGTTGGGGTATGAATTTGAATTGATTTGTTAAGATATTTATCATCGTGCTACGGCTCGTTTGATTACTTACTCTTTCTTGGGCTTAATTATTTGTTTGCATGATTGTTTTATCCCTTTTCGGATTTTTTTACTTAGGAAATAAAGGACATTTTAAAAATGATTTTGACACTTAGAAATTATTTCAAAACTTAAAGAAAATTTCAAAATAATCCTAAAATAAAACAGAGTCGCCACTTAATTTCTTATAAAGAAATTAAGAAAACTTAAAAGAATTTCAAAGACTTAAAAACAGAAATAAATCTTTAAAATTAGAGAAAATAGGTAAGGGTTCAAGTAACATCTTAAGAAGGTTTTTAAGGCACTTAAGAACGTCCGTTTAAAAAATGGTTGACCGAAAAATGATTTTGACTAACTTGAAAAATGATTAATTTTTGCAAGAGTTTATCCATGAATACATTTGAAGACAATTTAAGGGAAAATTGCTATCACTTAATTCAAGGCAATAAATAGTTTATTTTAGCTAGAGAAAATTATTCTTTGAAAAAAGATTCAAATTTAAGAAAATTTAATTTTATCTAAAGCAAATATAATTCCAAACAAAAGTTATTCAAATTAAAAAATCTCTTCTGAGACAAGAATGTCTAAACAACTTAAATAACTAAAGAACTTTTTAGAAAAATCATTTCGACCAATCATATGAAAAGTTAAAGGTTTTTAAAGAAACTAAGTTGAAATCTACGTGAATGAAGAAACCATTATTCTTTTGAAATAAAATCCATTTTTAGGCAAAGTTAAATAAAGTCTACTTCGTTCATTTTAACCAAAATTGAAGTTGATTATGAGACTTGAATAAAAAATATATTGCAAAGATTAAGCAAAGATAAAACTAAAAATAACAACACTTTAGAGGATCTACTTAGGTTAATTAGAATTAAGTTAGTTAATACAAACAACTGACATAAACTAAATACAAATAAAGAGGGGAGAGTTGAGATTTAGGCCCCTTTGGCCCATTGCAGAAGCTGTCCAAATCTTTGGACTTTGAATTTCATGAACTTGGGGTCCATTTCTCCACAGGTATATCAGTTGTATATCATCAGCATCTTTCCTTCATATATTCGTTGTATATCTGCTTACTTTAGTCCCGCCTTTGGACTTCTTTTTGCCAAGTCCTGGGTTTTACATATTTCCCTGTTTTGTGACATGTATGTTAACTTCCTTTCTTCGGTCTATTGTTGTATATCAGCCTATTTAGGCCTGATTTGAGGCTTGACTTGAGGGATTGTTGGGTTTAAATCCAACGAAAGCATATAAGGAAATGAGGGAGTCCATAGGGACTCGACATGTTGTGTTCATGCAAAGAAGAATAAGATAAGGATTAGTTATCAATCATCACTATAGAAAATAAAACATAGCTAGTACTAATTTAACGAGTTCAATTGAACATAATAATTGCAATCAATGTCATTCCACTCATTAGGTCATTCTTGTTAAGAAGAGAAGCCCTGATACACTATTTTCAAACCAAAATGAATAGGACGAAGAAAAGATTTACACTTGGGTACTATATCTAAGGCAAGGCAAATGGAACATGAAATGGAATATATATCTTCTATAAGGAAACAAGACAGTAAAGTGACAAAGCTGTTAGGAATAGAACATAACCACTTCATTCTTATTCATAATGTAATTAGTTCAATACACTAAAGATGAGAGAGGGAGTAAGCTAAGCATATTAATTGTTTGTATTATACAAGTTGAACAAAAAGGTCTTATCTTTATTCCATCCTTATCACAAAGGGGCTTTAACATTTAAACAATGATGGGACAACTTTAACTAAGGAATTTTAAGATTTTATCATGAACATCTCTAGGGCAAGAGATGTGTTTTATCTTAAGCTTTTTAACGACCAACAACCTTCATGCAATATTATAGAAGATCATCAGTGACTTAGGTATTTTAAATCTCATAGTTCAAGTAGAGAAATTAAGTTAATAGATGAACTCATGCTGGCCTAGTGAATCTTTATCGGATAAATGAACTCTCAATTCTTTCCAACCAATTTATATTGTTTCAAAAAGAAAGAAACTCAACTATCACTGAAGAAGTTGTGTTACGAGAACACGTCTATTAACTAAGAAGAACTGGGTAAGCAGGAGAAATCACCAAAGAGAATTCACTATGTCATACTGGAAACAAGAGGGAAAAAATCTCATTTTTTGTTAAATATGTGGGAACAGGACAACAAGAAGATTAACCTATGAGCTGAATAATACAAGGAGAAATTCAACACATAATTGCATACTGGATCACTAAACATAAGTTCTATCAGGGAGATAAACACCCATCTTTACTTATGAAGATCCGATCTTTACCCCTGTTCTGGGAGTTCTAACAAATATCACACTAAAAAAAACCTTGGTTTGTGAAGCTTCACGTGATATTAAAGACCCTGGAAACTCCAAAATATACCTCAAAACGATAACATTTAAACACCTTCTTTCGAACAATGATCCATTCTAAGCCAAGAGAGACTCAAAAGGTAAAAGAGTGATAGTGAATTACTAGGAAAACATCAAAGGCATGGATCAATCGTTAACACCTAACTGTTACGATGAAAAATCATACTTTAACTAATATATTAGAGAATTTTGTTACACCACACAAGACAACAAACATATTATCTACTTATTCTAAAACAAACAATCATAGGGAAAAAATAGGGAGCTTTAGGTCTTTAGGAGCTCTTGGAAGAAGTCAAACCAGTGAGTTTCAAGCTTCTCCCGAGCTTAACTATTCCCCAAAGCTCAACCTATTTCCCCCTGTCGAATAACACCAACCAGCCAAGCCACAAATGGAAACTCGACACCAATAAACAAACCACAACAAACCAACACACAAATCTCAACAAACTAACAACTACAATAAGAACAAGAGAAGTAAGGTGAAGGGCAAGGGAAATTTACCTCTTTCCGGGCAGTAACTATGACAAAATGAGTTGATTTTTTGTTTTGATGAATTTTCCAACGAACTTAGAGCTTGGGACCTCTCTAGTTCTCACAACAATCCAGAAAATAGACTAAGACCCTTAAGAAACTTAAAATAACGGTATGAATTTTTTCGAATTTGCCCTGATTTTTCAAGTTTCCCCAAAATCGGAGAAAAGGACTCTCTAAGATTTTGCTACTCGAAAAACTCTCTCCTAATCAATGAGGAAGGGGGGTTTATATAGGAGATTTCTAGGGCTAAACGGGTGGAAATTTGGGGGGGGGGGAACGAGTGGGAATCAGATAGAGTTAGAGAATTTTTGAAATCCAAACACCTGATGATGCCACGTTTGTACTACCCAGTACGAAATTGATCATCAACTAGTGATATGGAGGATAATCCACCACGATTCAAGGTGATAAAAATATTGGAGAGGCCAGCTGGACGATTCCCAGGTTCTTCTAGAACCTGGATAGCACACACCCTTCGTACAAACAAACGGCGATAGGGAATTTTAACGGAGGGGTAACGACTTTTGAGGATTTGAAGTCGTCTTTCTGGGTTTTGGAGGTCATTTGAGATGGATTTGGTGGAGGTTGGGTACTGGGTTCGTCTGGGTTATTGGCGTCATTGGAACAGATGAAGAAGAGAGAGAGAGAGAGAGGGGTCATTTTTTTGAGCGTGTTTTAGAGAAGTGAAAGAAGAGTATAGTGGTGTGTAGGTGGGTCGGGTATGGGGTGATATTGGAAAGGGAATGGGCTAGCGGTCTGGCGGGTTGCTGGCCTAAATCACTGGCAGATATAAGGAGTGTGAGGGTTATTTAAGGTATGCCCACATTTCTTTGCAAATGTGGTTAGATTTGGTCAAATTGACAACCAAATTGATTTAAAACTTAGCCCAACCATTGAGATTATAGCCAAATTGGACCTAATTGAGATTAATTTAAAGAAATTAGGCTGTAATTGGAATAGGATAAACCAAATACGATTAATTTAATCGAGCTTTAGTTTTTGAAACAACTAAAATAATTCATTCATTATCATAATTAAACATGTGTTTATAAAATACCATTTTTTTAATTTACTTCCATGTTAAATCACTTTTGACCAAGATTGTAGTTTTAAACATTTTGAAATAATTTTGGAAAAATCCTTTGAATATCTACTAAAATTCTCGAAACAATATACATCTACATATATTATGAATATACGTAGATGTATATTTATTCGTGAAGATTATAGAATACATTCCGGAATTAATTTTGAAAAATTCTTTTAATTAATTATTTAAAATTGTTTAAAATCTAAAAGCTCGATAATTAATCGGATAGTGGAGGGTTAAAATTGGGTGTCAACAACTGCCCCTCCCTTTGGGTAGGGTGAGTGTAATGTACCCTGGGCAAAGGAAATTGACGATACCAATTTTATCCGACCACTAGTTCATCTCTTAGAAGCGGTTAGTTTTAGCATGAATTTTAAGGAATTATGGTCAAACTCCGGTATCGAGTTCCTTATATATCTCAGGTTACATGAGAATTCAGGCCACTTGTAGTTCAAAAATGCTTGATTTTATGTATGATTCTGAAAGAATTCTAAACTATCCCTGTTTCAGAATACGGAGAGACCGGAAAGCTAGGGAGTAAGAGGATTGTGGGGGTCGGAATGCAATCGAGTTTTCAATATAGAGCCCGCCTACATATCCCTGGACTTACGAATCAGGTTGCTTGTAGTTTGACTCATTCGGTGGAAAAGGTAATCTTTATGTTTGAGACAACCTTTGGCTCGAGATGAGTGACAAATAATTGATTTATGGAAAAGAGGCTTGTAATCATCTCAATTACAAATGTGGGGCCCTCACATCTATATATAAGAGCTACATGGACATAATTTCCAAAGCTCGAGGTGTATCGTCACCCGAATTTAAAAAGAAGGAATATTGCTTCCAACGTGAATTCAAAAAATACCCTAGATGTGAAACTAAGACCTCAACGATAGGAAATGCCCACATGCCTTCTGATTGGGTGTGGTTTGATTAAAGCAAAAGTCGATTCTCAACTCGCGTCCAGAAAGTTTGACATTCCTTTCTAGACTATGTCCCAGTTTACTGCTAAGAAAAAGTTTCACGTTGTGATGCGTCCTTTTTGGCGTAGTCTGCACCTGCGATTTTTGTTTTGAGAATTTCATCCTTCTCGGATGCTCTCGACAACATCTCAGAACAAAATGGTTAGTGGTAAAGTAATTCCATTTAGAGAGATAGTTTCTTTATCATACCTCATCCTTGAATTACATTCGAATCCTGTGTGATGACGTCTTTTTGATGTATTTCATACCTGTTGTTTTGCTTTGAGATTTTCATCCTCTTGGATTTTCTCGACAATATTTCGAAAAGATTGTTAGTAGTAAAATAACTCAATAAGGAGAGATAGCCTTGTACCTCATTTGTTCTGCGTCCGTTGTTTCTGAATCGGACACTGTCCCTGTTTGTCTCTGTCTTTAGGAAATAGCAATTTCCATGATGATTAAATATGATAGCCTTCTTGGCCATTGGATAGGATTTACTGGTGCACATTCCCATTGTTGCGACATGAATACTTTGTGCATTCCCGTTGTTGCGACTTGAACACTTTGCGCATTCCCGTTGTTCCGACTTAGAAGTATTAAATTTGCGCATTCCCGTTGTTGAGACTTAAACACTTTGCGCATTCCCATTGCTGCGGCTTAGAAGTGTTAGATTTGCGCATTCTCGTTGTTGCGACTTAAACACTCTGCGTATTTGTCACGGCCCAATTTCTCGGTCATGATGGCACCTACAACCCCCGGTAGGTGAACCAATCCCCGTAGCCCAGAACAGTTAGTAATGGGCTACTATCTAGCAAATAAGGGAGCAAGATGAATAGAACAGATAAAAGGAATGTAAATGTATACATATGCGGAAACTAAACCAAACCCAAGACCTGGTATCATAGTATAGAGCCAAAACTACATACATGGAGTGCAAGCGATCCAAATAATATATACAGATGTCTCTGAATGGTAATAGAGTACATGAAGCAAAAGATAAACTAAAGATAAGCTCCGATCGCCAAGAGCTCACCCTCAGCCTGAAGTAGTCTCCAACAGATCTCCAAGCACGAATCACAACGGTCTAACGGCGATGGCCCACGCTA